>CM067341.1:90867500-91242500 GCA_034376525.1 Nicotiana benthamiana
CCTAACCCCAGCAACTATTTTTTTCTTCCGGCGAAATCAATGGCCGCCGCCACAATTTCTTTACTTTCCAACGGTGATTTAGCTTCTTCCGTTAAGTCTCAGGGTACCGGCCGTTATGCTTCCGTTTATAGTGAAGTTCAAAATAGCCGTTTAGATCACCCTCTCCCTCTCCCTTCTGTCCTCGGTAGTCCTTTCAAAGTCCTTGATGGCCCTCCTTCTTCTGCCGCCGGCCACCCCGGTAATCTTTTTACACCCTTTTTTACAGTTATAGATCAAGTTCTTTTTACCTTAATAAATCAAGTTACTGTACTGTTGTGCATTCGTTTTGACTGTATATTCTTAGATCAAGTTACTGTACTGTTCTACATTCTTCTTTGAGTGTAACGTGTATGTTCTTGGGTAACAGTATTTTTACTGTAATAGATCCAGTTAGTGTGCTGTTCTGCATTCTTTTATTGTTTAATTAGTTTATATGTTCGTGATTTGTTCTGCATTCCTTTTTTTAATTATCTGTATCCTTTTAGTTTACAATTTTTTAACCGTAATAGATCAATCTACTGTAGAGTTCTGCATTCTTTTAGCTGTATATTATTGGGTAATAATGTTTTTTCTGTAATAAGATGAATTTACTGTGCTGTTTTGCGGTTTTTTTAAAGTATGTTCTTGTATGACAATGCTTGTATTGTAGTAGATCAAGTTACTGTACTATTCTGCCGTCGTTTTAACTGTATGTTTATTGGTTACATTGGTTTTGTGGAATTTGATTTGCATGATCTGCTGTCTTTTTGTTCGAATCATCAGTTATTCAACTAGAAGTTTGCGCCTTTATCTTGGTGTTTTTGGACATAGGATTATTTGTAACAGGGCTAGCAAGCTCTCTTTTGTATTAGCACCTACACAGTGCTCTATTTTGCATATTTTAATAATATCTTTTACTTCATAAAAAGAAAAGGTTAAGTTATATACAGTTTCATATTCTGTTTTTTCCTGTGTAGTAATGAATAACCATGTTTTTACTGCAATTCATCATGTTACGATAAACAACAACAACAACAACAACAACTACCCAGTATATTCCCACCAGGTGGGGTCTGGATATCATGTTACGATACTGTTCTGTATTTTTCTTAAACTGTATATTCCTGGCAAACAATGTTTTTCCTTGATAGAGGGAGTTACTATGGTGTTTTATGTGATCTGTAATCTTTGAGTTAAATTCATCAGTTATTATACTGAACGTTTATGTCTTTATCTTCAGTTATCTTATAAAGAAAACTGAAATTATGTCTTTTTTCTGCAAAAGCATGGGATCTCTATACATCTGGCAGTGTAAATTCTTGAGTTGCAGTATTTGTGTCACAGATCAAGTTACTATGATGTACTGCATGACCTCGTCTGTATATTTGATTCATCAGTTGTTAAACTGAAAAGTTTGCAACTTTATTTGAATAAAACATATACATAATACTTTGTTTGTCTCTGAGATGAAAAAATGCATAACATATGATCATTAGGACGTATGGAATAGAATAGGATGGAATTAGAGGACTCATATAACCGACCCTAACTAGATTGGGATTAAAGCGAACATGTTGGTCAATTTGTTGAGAGATCAAGAACTTAGCTTCATGTTGGATCTTTGCGTTGTGTTCGGGAGTTGCATGCATGGTTTAAGATTATTAAGGGCCTGTGTGAGCTTCAAATTTCATTTCAGTATTTCAAATACTGAACTTCAGTAAAAGGTGAAAGAAGCTCTATGCCAATTGCATGGCTGCGTGAGTTTTGAACCGTGCGTCACCGGCACTTGGGGATTTCTCAGTTTGTGGAAAAAAGAAAAATACTAGTAGTTTAACCAACAATGTTTCCAAATGTTGAATTCCGGAATTATCCAAAAAATTGGTTTGAGAAGTATTTCAAGTCAAGTAATGGTTTCCATTGCGATTTTCAACTGCATGAACATTATTTCAACTTCCAAATACTCCTTTTCAACTTCAACCAAATACTATGCAAACTCCAACTAAGGAGGAGCTAATCTTGAAAAAGTTGGATTTAGGAAGTTTATAAATTATAAAGCTAGAAGTTTAATGTTGCAAGTCTTTCTGCACCCTTTCACTGAATAAGCTTTATAGAGCCTTCTTTGGGAGCATGATGTTGTTTATGACTTTTTGTGGTCAGCTTAAATGGTGTACAATGATTATTAATGCCAAATATTTGATATTTTTGTAAATGTTTTGCGATTAGTGTCAGTCCTTCACACTTCCCATTAGATTTATTATTGATTTATAACTGAGAACTGTCGGAGGACTCTGTATACTTTTTGGCTTGTTGAATGGGAATTTGGTGTGTATGACAAATTTGAGTATGATTTGGTTATTGCAGAGGAGATTGGAAAGCTTTTTCCTTCCCTATTCGGACAACCTTCTGTATCATTGGTGCCCGATGATTCTGGGGATATTGCGATGAATCAGAGTTTGAAAATTGGGGTGGTGTTATCTGGAGGCCAAGCTCCCGGAGGGCATAATGTTATTTCAGGAATATTTGGTTAGATCACTGTGAAGAAATTTATGTCAGTTTAATTCTTGCGGATTTTTCATTTTTAATCAATTTTGTATATTCGGTTTGTAGATTTCTTGCAGACTCATTGCAAGGGAAGCACATTGTATGGATTCAGGGGTGGACCAGCTGGGATCATGAAGTGCAAGTATGTAGTGTTGACCCCAGAGTATATTTACCCATACAGAAATCAGGTATGTTTCCTGGAAATTATTTTTTGCTAACAAGACATTCTAGAACTTCAATGCCTTTTCGCAGTTACATAGGTTAACAATAAGTCAGTAAGAGTTCATATTCTTTCTTCCAGGGTGGATTTGATATGATCTGCAGTGGCAGGGACAAGATTGAGACTCCAGAGCAGGTACTCACCAGATTCTATGATTTTCTGCACCTTCAATGATCTATCTTGCTATGAATATTACACAAGTATTTTAGTCGATGACCAATTCTATTATATCATTATTTTAGTTTAAGCAAGCTGAGGAAACAGCAAAGAAGCTCGACTTAGATGGGCTTGTCGTAATTGGTGGAGATGACTCCAATACAAATGCTTGTCTTCTCGCTGAGAACTTCAGGTAACAAATAAAATGAAAAATAAAAATTTAGCTGGTGAAATGATCATACTTTTATATTTTAATCGGTCCTATTGCTGTGGTTAAATAAGTAGTTGTGTTTTTCAGAAGTAAAAATTTGAAAACTCGGGTCATTGGATGCCCAAAAACCATAGATGGTGACTTGAAATCCAAAGAGGTTCCCATAAGTTTTGGCTTTGATACGGCATGCAAGGTAATTCTTTCTGAGTAGCACTTTTTTCTTTCCATCTGTATTAAAGGAAGGCCCAACAAAGTAGAGAAAGTGAAGCTGCATGGAATGTGATCTGGACTATGACGTTAATATTTCAGAATTCAGTCTTACTATCAACTAGTCTTAGTTGTACTGTCACATAGACTAATCTATATGTACTAGACTCTTTAAAAAAAGAATATTAGACTCTTAAACACAATATACTTGCTAACTGAAACCTTGCTGTTGGGCATGTACCTGATGCTTTTTGTTCTGGTGGTTGGCATGACCATTTTCCTCATATTTGTTATATATTTGATTTTGGTTGGCCAACAGAAGATCAGTTTCTCTTTGAAGAAGAACTTTTTCATTGCATAACAAGCTCAGCACTAGGAATTTTGAAAAACTTCAGCACTTTGTTTCTGAATGCTACCTTTTTTGAATTAGTTTAAGCAATAATATTCCACATAGTCTGATTTCCTCATTATTCTGCTCGAAGTTTTAAACCTAATATTGCATTGCCTTATAGTCACATTTTATCCTTGTGAAGGTTCACATGTACTAAATCCCATTATAATCTACAGATATATGCAGAAATGATTGGAAATGTCATGATAGATGCTCGATCAACAGGAAAATACTATCATTGTGAGTTCACTAGCCCTATCATATGGAAGGATGAACTCCACGTAGCACTTCTTATCGCATATCTCCTCCAGGACAGGATACTTGTGTTATCAAGAACTGAAAAAGCATTATACTTTCTCCTGCCAACATCACAATTCTCTTGGAAATCAATCTTTAACCACACGCTTCCGTAAGAAATTGAATCACATAAGCCATGTTGGTTTCTAGTCTATTTAAGTTTAGACTGCATAGTGTTGATCCATGTGTTCCATTCTTCCAAAACAGCCGTATAAATTGGTTGATGTTCAAGTTTATAAACCCCCCCCCCCCCCCCCAAACACACACACACAAAAGAAAAAATAAAATGAGCCTGAACAGTGATATAAGCATACCTTCCTGGACCATGACACACACACACAAAAGAAAAAATAAAATGAGCCTGAACAGTGATATAAGCATACCTTCCTGGACCATGATAAATTCACACATTTGAACTAGTTAACCCCGTGCAGGAAATAGCATTGTCTGCTCATTTATATCTATTTGCTTTTGCATACATCTCAAATATCATAACATTGTCCCTTAACTCGTTACAGTTGTGCGGCTCATGGGGCGTGCTGCTTCACACATTACTCTAGAGTGTGCTTTGCAAACTCATCCAAACATTACTTTGATTGGAGAAGAGGTATCTTTCTTAATTTAATACTCTTCTGCCACACCAAAATCGCTGGAGAAAATATAAACCTTTGTTTCTTGTCATTAAGAAAAATATGACTGGTCATCCCTAATAAAATGGCATCACTTTATAGGAAGTGTTGCTCTACGTTGTAAATTTAATTAACTTGGTCTGATTTGTAAAGGTTTACACTTTTTGCTTTCACATGCATTCTCGATCCAAGAGTGCACAATTGAAGCTAATTATCGTAATGAGAAGATCTGTTTTTTTGTGTGTGTGTGTGGGGGGTCTACTCTTGTTACTTTAATGCAAATGCAAGGTGTCAAAGTTTAAAAACAAGGGAGGAAGGAACACATTTGTTTTTAAAGGAACCAAGGTTATTTAAGGTGCACGTGAAGCCAATCAATACAGTCTAATTGTTTTGACATGCATCCTTGGGAGAGTGAAGAAATCTTTGATCACTAATTTGTGGTTATACAATGCTTATATCACCTTCTGTTAGTTCAACAATCATCCAAAGCAGCTATATCTCAAAATTGTCATATTTTGGCAGGTATTTGCAAAGAAACTGACTCTTAAGAATGTTACCGACTACATTGCTGATGTGATCTGCAAGCGTGCAGAGTCAGGTTACAATTATGGAGTGATCCTCATTCCTGAAGGACTTATAGATTTCATTCCTGAGGTAAAGCAGCATATAAGCAAACCTAATCTCATCAAATTGAAGTTTTTCTCTAACTTCTCATGGTCAAAGTATTCTATTTCCTTGTACTGTAAACCTTTTGGAAACAGATCATATGTGCTCTGACATTCTAGTGACGCTTTGCAGATTCAGCAACTCATTGCGGAACTAAACGAAATATTGGCTCATGATGTCGTGGATGAAGCTGGTGTTTGGAAAAAGAAGCTTACTCCCCAGTGTCTTGAGCTCTTTGAGTTGCTGCCCCTAGCAATTCAGGAACAACTGCTGCTTGAGAGAGATCCACACGGAAATGTCCAGGTATGTATTCATCATGGTTAAAGTCATTCTACTCTGTGTTACACAACGTGGTAAAATCTAAGTGGTACTTCTGCAGGTAGCTAAAATTGAAACTGAGAAAATGCTTATTCAAATGGTTGAAACTGAATTAGGTCAGAGGAAGCAGAAGGGTGGATATAATGCTCAATTTAAAGGACAATCCCACTTTTTCGGGTACTCTTTCTGCATGTGATTTCAATGCTTTACTTTCTGTCTACGTCATGCCATGAACATCAGATTTTACAATATGAGGTCTTAGGATTGACAATTGGTCCCACTTCCCAGTTATGAAGGAAGGTGTGGCTTGCCATCCAATTTTGATTCCACATACTGTTACGCGTTGGGATACGGTGCAGGAGCACTGCTGCAAAGTGGGAAGACAGGGCTGATATCATCGGTGTGTGCGTGTGCTATTTAAATGTGTACTTATGCAACTCATTTTAGAATATCCTGTAATTCACACATCAGCTGTTGTATTGAAATTGCTCTTAATTATCCTTGTGTATCAGGTTGGCAACTTGGCTGCTCCAGTTGAAGAATGGACCGTTGGTGGAACAGCACTCACTGCATTGATGGACGTGGAGAGGAGACATGGTATGTACAATGCTTGTTCTTCCCTTCATTAATTGTCACCCCGATATAACATTTCAAAATTTTCCTCTTAATGTTGAAAATGCATTCAATTCTACAGGCAAGTTCAAGCCAGTGATCAAGAAGGCTATGGTGGAGCTTGAAGGTTAGAACTCGGCAGATTTGTTTCCTCCTTTCTCAGGGAAACTAGTTCCTATGTCTTATTACAATGCTAAAGTTATCAAAACTGTTTCTCTTACTGAATGCAACCGTACTCGTGCAATCAAGTAGAAGACTAATTTGAAATGTACATTCAGGTGCTCCATTCAAGAAATTTGCTTCAAAGCGGGAAGAGTGGGCTCTTAACAACCGATACATTAACCCAGGTATATTCTTTGTAACCACCTTACTTTTGCTTAACTGGTTTTTGTATGGTTTTATGAAATGTCATATACCATTCTTCCGGTAATTCTAAGAATGAAAAGGCTGCCAACTAAGTAGGATCAGTATTGAGTGCTGTCTTTATGGTTAGTTTGAAGATAACAACCCTTTAAAGCAGAAACATATATGCTCTTCGATATCATCCAATCGTTTGCTTCAAGTTGTTTTAGACTTTTTTGCATTCGTTCTAGTTTTTGTACATCATTTGCTCCACCTTATATCACACAAGTTTAGGGAAAATTGGAGCATTCTATCTCACCATCTCTAGTGATTTTGATTACAGGTCCCATTCAATTTGTTGGTCCAGTGGCTAATAAACTAAACCACACTTTACTTCTGGAGTTGGGAATAGATGCTTAAGAGAAGAGATATGAATCATTGTGAATTCTAGTTCTTGTACTGTGGTTATTTTTACGTAAGCAATTAACGCTTATGTTTGAGTTTTACTCCGCGGATGTCTTTGTGGTAGGCTGGTTGAGTTGAGAAAGAATTGGTAGCTTGCACTTATTGTTGCAGCCTATCATGTAGTTGTTTTAATCTTTTGATTTAACATATGCTTTGATTATAGATATCAATTTAGTGTGCAATTTGAATAATATAACCTCTTCTTTTGGGGGTAAGGTTTTATTGGTCTTATGAAATTGAGATGTGTTCTTTGAGGGCAAATCTCTCTTTTTTTTTTTCCTGAATATTTATGTTGCTTAGATCCTTCAAAAATACTACTGCATCCATGTTAAATTCTCAAAAATAGTTGCAGTGTCATTTTCTAGAGAGTTCGAGCAATTGCAAGATAAGCGATAACAAAATATTAGTCGTGTTATTAAGTAGATGAGTCACAGGCTCACAGTATAATCTCCATAGGGTCTTTTCTTTTTTGGTAATGGATTTCGTTTGATGAATCTTGCACCCATATGTCAATTGATTTGTGTTTGGATCAAAATTTTATAATTTGCTGATAAAAATTTGTTCTTCTGAGTGTGGTTATTTCAAACATTTTGGAAATAAAGAATTTTTAACTTAGGTATTGTTATGAAAGTTTAAATACATAATAAGTTAATTGATGATTGAACCCTTTTGCTCAATATAAAAAAAAAAGGAAAAGAAGCTTGATACCTAAGCTGGATGCTTTTAGCGTTGGCATTTTCAACTTGATCTATTACTCCCTTGGTTTCTTTTTAGTCCCTTTCTAAATTAGAAAGTGAATTAACTTAAACATTTCATTTTATTCTTAATTATAATCTTTGCAGCCACACAAATATTATGGCATGTTTGAAGTCATAAGTTTCTTATTTTATATTCACTCGAATGTTATATCATGTCTAAAGATTATAAGTTTCAAAAATTTCATTGCCTTTTCAAATTTTATGTCCAGTCAAATTGCTTCTCATATATTAAAACGAATGGAGTACTATGTTTTATTGCATTTTGAAATAATTTTGGTGTTTCAAATATTTGTGCCTATTAGTAAATTTGGATGGTTTTTGGCCACCCATATTTGGAATGAGATTGTGCTAAAGCCACACGAATCCGAACTTTATAAACAACAATCAATTATTCTAGTATTAGACGGTGCTTATAAGAATGCCAAAAAGTGATCAAACCTTTATAATCTTTCAGCAGAATCCATGCTACTTTACATTAGAATTCCTAAGATCCACTTGCTCTACTCACTTTTTTCACTTTTCCGTCAATTTCTCCTTTTGCCGACCTTAATATATGTGCACGGCCATGTTTTTACAACTATCATATACTTAGCAATTTCTTCAAGTCTTTTGCAGGATTGCTTTATACTTTTGATCTTCAAATGTATTAACTTTTTGTTAATCTATGCAACTGTGACCAAAAAGGAGGTTTACGCTTGGTATCACCTGGGACGCCTACATCTCCATCAACTTCACATCTCTACCAACCTCATTAGCAATAAACCCTTTTTATTCCATCCTTTGAAAGGTCGATTTGATTTGAATCCTGGACCTGATCTTGAATCCTACACCAGTTAATGATGCGACGGGAAAGTTTTTCTTTTTTCATCAATATTGGCCCAGTCGAGGCTCGTAGTATGTTCACTTTTACGATCCTTGAACATAACTTTCCATTTTGAACCATCCGTTGCTACAACTTTTAAAAGCGCATAAGTTAACTATGGTGCCCCGATTTTATAATCATTATTTGTTTAGGTGCCGTACAAAGAGATCTATAAGCAAGAGAAATATATTAAGAGAATTACAACCACAAAAGATAAACAACATGATAAAAGCTTAAAAGAAAATTAGAGGAACAATGATATTAATGGAAAAATATGATAGGGAAACAACTAACTTACTGATTATGTTTTTGAACTGTAGTACAATCTTGAGCCACACGATCGAGATGAATAACATTTTCTCGTATCCATAAGCGCACTGCCTCATCATCACAATGAGTATGCAAAAATGTTGGATTTTACTGTCATAGAAATCGATTCCGTAATTTGAACGCAATCCACCAAAACCACCAATATCGGATTGCATGAAATACTATGTGAAAACACAGCCAGGATAATCTGAACTCCATCACCCTTAACACATCAAATACGTCATTCTTAACTGCATCATGCCAACAACCGTAGAAGCATTATTTTTAACTCCAATGTACATAGTTATTTAATGTCATTTTAAGTTATCAAAGAATTCCTAGATTATTAATAGAATACAACTTTAAATCTAATCCCTCAGGTCTTTAAAAATGGACGACTGAGAAAGAGTTACTATAATTTTTCATGCTCTTTTAGAGAACTTTATAGAGAACACGAATTTTCTTAATATTGAATTTTCAAAGTGGATTAGTAATCTAGAAGTGAACTTTATTTAGTTTTACTTTAAGTTATTCAAGAATTCACAGATTAGAAATAGGGCTGGTTTGTTTAGAAATCATAAAAAAGCTTCAACTGGAAATTATTTGATATATAGGAATGTTGATAAGAACGTGAAATTCTATATTCAACAGAAAATCAAACCCTTTTAATGATATATGATATATTAAATGTAGTTAAATTGCTTTTTAAGAAAGGTGAATCTCCGTACGTGCATTGCGCGTATACCCCATATTAAATTTATATATCTTTTAAATAATTAAGAAAAAAAATATATAATCTTGAAAATAATGAATGTTGATCTAACTTAACAGAGGAGCAGTGCACAAAAAAGAACGGCTCCCAAAGAGTAGAACTATGTATTGACTTGTATTCACACTTATTGCATTAGTATTTAACCCCTTCAATTTATGATATTTACACCTTTTTAGTGAACTTGAAAATACTAGGTTAAATGTCACAATCTGTAGCTCTAAGAAGATACAAATGTTTTTTAACTCTGAGGAATATCACAACCATGACATCATGGAATGGTATCACCGATTATAACTGCAATAACAAAAGCTATATCTATTTTTAATGAATATAAAATATAACTTTATATTATGATCAATATATCGAAATAATATTTTGCACTCATGGATGAAAAATATCACACATTTACTGATAAGAGCGCATATTTTTTAAGTATGTCTGAACAAACTTGAGTTGCCATACAGTTAGTTATCTATATCTATCTATATTATTATAAAAGCACGAATAATTTAAGCTAAATATTGAACGACTAAAATATTCTTAAAATATTGATCGACTTTTATGACCTTAGACATTTGTATAATTTAAGGATATAATTATAAATCACCTCTTGCTAGAAGTCTGTTAGTACAATTTAAACTATAAAAAAAACGTGAGAAGATGGGATTCTCCTATTCAAATCAATTTTGGATTTATCCTCCTACGGCAACAAGCTGCGGCCCTGTTATGAATAATCTAGCCCAGCCCAATATGGATACCAACAAAAATGTCACACAAATTGATATTGGGCCGAGAAGAAGCGATTGGGCCAGGCCTTAACAAAGGTTGATCTTGGATTCGGGTTTAGGTTGTATTTGTTAAATAGTACATGGTAACACTATCAGTAGGCTATCATGAATTATATGCAAAGGTATTACTAGTATCTTCCCATCCCCAATTATGCAAAGTTTCATGTTGGTAAGTAACCGGACAATCATCACGTTTTGGGAGTGCTCGAAGTTAGTATTACGGTAAATTTTCTATTCTCGATTGTTAGATTATGCTATTTCGATATTATATATTTTCGTTCTTGTTATATACATTTTGTTATAAAATTTTGTATTTTATTATTTTGAAAGGATGACTATGTTAATTTGTTGACCATAAAGCGATATTTTCTTTTGTCACCTATTGTACAGATTAATTAGATAAATGTACTTAGAATTTTTATTCGAGAATCATAACTTCAAACATGAAACGCGATTGATCTATTTTATGCCCTTTATTTTAAATATTTTTTGTGAATATAATTTAATATAATAGTAATTAAACTAGGCCCTAATGTAATTATACACAATCAGGTTTCTACTTTTTAGATATTATGCCTTACATATATCCTTTGATATTTCGAATGTAGAAGTAAAATTTTGAAAGGATGCAGCTTCAAGTTGGAGAAATATCTATATATTATTAAAAGGAGAGGACAAAGCCCTCTCTTTAAGCCAAGTGGCAGCATAAAAAAAGTCACATGGCATAATTAGTTACTAATTAGTTTTTTAGTTAATAATTAGTTATTAGTAGTTATTATTTTTGAATTTAAACATATATAAAAAAATAATAAAAAACTACCACATATATATATATATATATATATATATATATATATATATATATATATATATATATATATATATTAATTAGTTATTTTATTAATTAATAAATATAGATATCTTATAATTAGTTATAATAAAAAAATCAAAAATATAAATATATAAAAAATTACTATCCATTCAAATTGGGTGGGAGTAGTTTCAAGTTGAAGTTCTAAATTTAGAATATAAAACAAATAAAAAGAAAAAAAATTAACTATAATAACAAAACGAAAAAAAGAAGAAGAAAAACTGCCCATTCAAATTGGGGAGTAGTTTCAACTTGGAGTTTTAGAATAAAAAAAATTTTAAAAAAAATTGTCACTGCAAATTGGAGAGTAGATTCAACTTTGAGTTTTAAAATAAAAAAATAAAATTAAACAATAAAAAAAACTTTTGATTCAAATTGTGGAGTAGTTTCTTTCTAAACTGAATTTTTTTTGTAAAAACAGAAAATATTATTTTCGACAAAATATTTTCGTTTTTGAAAAATATTTTTTTCATCTAAATAAGGAAAAAATATTTTTTTGTAAAAAATTGGGAAAAATGAAAATAGGGGTGGGGTTGTGGGGGTTTTTTTTAAAAAAAACTGGTCTGGTAAAAAAAGGAAATTAGTCGTTTTAATATGATGTTTCCACGTGGCACTCTATTCAAAATAGGTTTTTTTTGTTTCAAAGTATCACAGTAGGGATATAGATAACTCAATAGTATGACAGTAGGTGTATAAATAGCCCAATATTATAACGATGGGTACATGTAAACAATATTTTAAAGTAGAGGGATATTTAGCCCTTTTCCGTATTCTATATATCTCCTATATATTATTAAAAGAAGAGGATAAAGCCATCTTCTTAAGCCAAGTAGTAGCTTAGAAAAAAATTATATGGAATAATTAGTTAATAACAAAGAAATTATCTATTAAAAATTAATTAAAAAAATTAACTACCTAAATTAACTACTAAAACATGGATGAGCTTGGGTATATCGTATTGACAAATAAGATGACAATTGAAATTTATTAAATTCCAATAAGATTAAACAAGCCTCATTGTAATTTAATTTAATTTAATTAATATTTTTGTAATATTGACCGCGTATTGCACGGGTGCGACTACCAATTAAGAATTATAGGAGAAGACTACTGCTACTTATTTTAGTACAAGGAACAATTTTACTTATTTCTTATATGCTTTTAACCAATATGTACATGGCTACTGAAAGAGGATCGAAGTTTTTTTTTTAAAAATATTATTTTCTTAAAAATTAAATTATGTGGTTGATAAAAGTGTAATATAAATCTATTAGTAATAGAATATTTAAATTTTATATTATCCTTCTCATATTAGAATAAGGTCTAATTTCATCTTTTTGTTCCATTTTATTTTGTCTTTGTTAGTGATTGACTTTTATGTTGTAGATAATTCTACTGAAATTTCACTTTGCTTGAAGAACAGTGATATCAGGTAAGAGGTAACTTTCAAATTAAATTTCTCTCGCTATCAGGTTACAAGATTTAGAGTTTTAGCCACTCATAAGCCTAAATACGGATCGGGGAGATTAAGGTAAATTAAAATAGTGATAACTTCTTTTTTTCATAAATTTATGAGGTATACGTGTAATACACGAATAATTTTTAATGGTAACACGTCTAGATAAATTGTAACATATTTATAGACCAAAATTTTCTCCTCCTTTCACATCATAAAAAAAATATAACATGAAGTAAGCTTTTATGGTCCAACCTGTAAAATCTTTTATATGCACGTACGTCTTCCTTGTCCATAATAATAATATAAGCAACTAAAAATATAATAGTGAAAAGAAAATAAATTAATTAAAAGCAGTGTCTTTGATGTCATTGGTTGAATGAGATTAACACTTTTATGGTACTAAGTATATATATAGTTGTGCGGTTGTGCCTATCACTATACGTGCGAGGCACGTACAGTCGTACATAGAGACTATTACTATATTAAAATTACGAAAGCGTAAGCGAAATGTCGTTTATCTTTTTTACCCTTTAAAAATAGAGATTACACTAGATAAAATTGTAATTTTAGTTATTTCCTAATATTTAGGACTTTAGAATCAACCAATTTTGACGATAAATCTTTTCTTATCTGAATTATGTACGAATTCTAAATATTTAAAAAAATTAAAATTTTGTTAATACAAAAGTCTTTCTTAGGTAAATTATTTAAATAAATCAACATTAGATACGAACTCCTTAACACTTTATGGTAGGCATTTGAACGGCTATCCTTCCACAAAATATTTACTATTTCGTGGTAAGTCTATTCATTCACAATTCAGAAAGTGGTAAACCTATTTAAAATATATTCTTACGGAAATACGTAAATAGCAACTACACAAAGTTCTAATTCATGGACAAAGAAGGAAATTGAATGTATATTCAATCCCACTATTTATTAAGATCGATGATTTGAATTGATTTTCTTACGAAAATATGTTGGTACGTATAATTGTAATTTCTAACATTCCAATATAGTAAATTTTATTTGACCGACAAGTTGAAGAAAAAATACAATAGGTACATATTTGAGTGCCCCTAGGATTACAATTTAAAGCCACCAGGACAAATTACCTATTGATTCACGTTCAGAAACATGTCTTTCCACTTTTTCAATTTTAAAACTTTCAATTATTTCTATGCATGTGTTGCTATTTCAAAATTTTGTATGTTCGTAAGATTTCACGGTTAGTTATTAATTGTTGGATAGGCTTTTCAAAGTTATTTGGTTCTCTTTCAGATAGTTTTTTTTTACAGAAAAGTTTGATTTTCTACAAAGATATTTTTGTATTTGATATTTATGTATCTGATGAATATATTATTCATATGATTTTAGGACGAGATTAGGAGGATTAAATTCTTTTTGTCTCTTATATTGTTTTTAATGTGCCATGTATTGCTTAGTATTTTTTTTATATGTTCGTCTACAACTTTATTCACATATTTTATATTTATTTATATATTGTTCTCATGCCATATTGGGTTATGTTTAGCTCAAAGTTGTCGCATACTTTGCAAGCACAAAACAATAAAAAAAAAATCGAGTGTCAATTATAGCAGATCGTAATTAGTGGAGGACCAAATGAAAGATATAAGAGACAAATATTGTTTGTTAAGAAGAAATGTGTAAAGATCTTTTATTGATAATATTGATTTGGTCTGCCTCTCCATGGAGAGTTTCAGAGTCTTACAATCGCGTTTCCTCTTTTCTTGAGAATAGAGAAAAAGAAGAAGAAGCCCCCTTTCTAGGGTTCCTTCTCTTAGTATTTATAGACGTAAGATGTATGAGCTGGCAATGATGGCCGTGACTATGCTGAAATTCCATCCTTACGACTGTGGATAGGCCGTAGCATTAATAATCGAGTCAGCTGAGAGGAGAGGTAGTTCCTCAACAACTGCTTTGGTTGGAGAATCAGGCGACATTGTGTTGGCGGGGGGAGGGGGGGAGTCTCGACTTCCCGATCGACGGATAGAGGGAGGGGCACCGTAGGCGAAGGGTCTAACACTGAGTCCGGCCTGGACCCTGGCAACGTCCGCATGCTTTAGGACGGCCACACCTACACAACGATGCATGCGGAAGGGCAGTTCCGTTACGTCGAGATCCCTACGGAGCAGAACTTGCTGCCTCAAGAGGAGAATCTGGTGTCGTTGTTCGAGGTTTTGTGCTCGGAGGTGGAAAGCACGTCGCTGAGGGGCATCTCAGATGTCGGGCTGATGGGAGAGGCGGCCGCATAGGGCCTGAAGGTACGTGTAGTGACTTTTTTAGTTTTTCCCTTGTTTCATTTGGTTGGTTTTTTCTTCTGATTATTGCTTCGTTCTTGTAGCTATTTTTGTTGGAGGTGGAGATCATCCACCAAGCTAACATCCGTTCGGGGATTTGCTCACGGGTGCTTGAGAAGTACTGTCGCTACCGGGATCGGTGCCGTGAGATGCGTGAGCACCAGGAATGACCCCCGGAAACGGGACCTTGTTGAAGAGCTGGCGAGGTGACAACTTCAAATGCAGCAGACCCTTGGCAAGGTTAATACTCTTGAGGAGCAGCTTCGTCGTAAAGATGAGGAGATGAAAGCTGAGAGGAGGGATGCTGCTGAGAAGGAACGCCAGCATCGGGCCAGGGCGGCAGAGGACTCTGAGGATCTGACCAAAAAGGTGGTCGCTCTGGAGGCCGAGACCACTGCCTTGAGCCTTCAAGCAAGGGACGCCATGTCAAGGGTTGGAACATTAGAGACGGCGGACCGCATTCGTGAACGGGGGTTGGAGAGTGCCGCTGCGTCCTTTCGAGAAGGAGCGCTGGAGGACTGTATTGGCATCTATGAACGGGACGTCCAGACTGCAGCGGATCGGATTACGGCCTTAGAGGCCGAGAATCGGCACTTGAAGAATCAGGCTGCCTCTTTCAGCCCGGCTCCTGATCTTTGGACGTTTGCCGAGGCTCAAGTGAATGTGTACAAGAGGCTGTGGGAGGCCGGCATTGTGTCTAAAGCCTCTTATGAATAGGCCCGTCAAAAGTCTCGTGAGGCCCGTGCCGACTGCGGCTTCGATCCAGCTTCGCCAGAGGTTGATGATGGCGCTGATGGTGGCATGGGCGGCGCTGAGTGAAAGTTTTGATGTATTTTTATTTTATTCGCCATTGGCCGTTTGGATATTTTTAGATTCTTCCTCTTTTTATAGAGGTTTTTTTTCTCTTTCGCACTGACCGGCCTTGGCCGAATGTAAGCGGACGTTGCCCTTAGAAGACTATAAATATATGTATATATATAGGCTTACTTTTCCCACTGTTGGTGTTAT
The DNA here is from genome assembly GCA_034376525.1 of Nicotiana benthamiana. Taxonomy (NCBI): domain Eukaryota; kingdom Viridiplantae; phylum Streptophyta; class Magnoliopsida; order Solanales; family Solanaceae; genus Nicotiana; species Nicotiana benthamiana. The sequence continues at coordinate 90,883,722 of CM067341.1, forward strand.
GTTTATTCCGAGTTTTCCCTTGTTATTTAGGTTTTTCTATGCATGTGTTCAAAGGGTGATCTGCCTTCGAGTGAGACTCTGGTAGGCGTGTTAAGTCCCTTGTGTTTTTTGGTCATAATGGTATCGGCGGCCTTGACTATGATAATGATGGTGGCCTTGTCTAGGTAGGTGATTTCGACCTTCGTCGAATCGCTTGCTTGCCTTAGTCGGAAACTAGGTTGGCTGTTTAGCGGTGATGGCCTTGGCCATGATTAAGCGCTTTTTGTTTATCGTTTTCTTTCACTTGGTGTAAACAAGTTGTGGCCATTATTTGATGATAATGGAACTTAGCCTGAGTCCTAGTTTGGGCGTGGTCGAACTACTGGCGGTGATGGTAAGAAACACGACCTGGTACTTCGACCGGGGTTGAACTTTACGTGCCCTAAATTTTAGCTCTAGTTGAGCGTACTTACTTGAATGAATAGGGAGATTAGCTTGCTTCTCCATCCGTTGCTCTTTAGTTTTGAGGATGAAGGAGTTAGACTTTGTTGTTTGAGAGAGATTGAGTTTGTGATGGTGAAGGCATATGGCCTCTCAGTTCGACTTGTAGTTGAACTTTTCGGTGAAAGCACGTAGCTCGAATCTCTGTTCAGCCGTAGTTGAATTTTCTAATTTTTGTTGGCGAAGGCGCATAGCCTGAGTCCTAGTTCAACTTGTAGTTGAACTTCTTGGTGAAGGCACATAGCTTGAATCTCTGTTCAACCGCAGTTGAACCTTGTAATTTCTGTTGGCAAAGGCGCATAGCCTGAATGTCTGATCAACCGTAGTTGAACCTTGTAATTTTTTGTTGGCGAAGGCGCATAGCCTGAGTCCCAGTTTAACTTGTAGTTGAACTTTTTGGTGGAGGCACATTGCCTGAATCTCTGTTCAACCGTAGTTGAACCTTGTAACTTTTTGTTTGTGAAGGCGCATAGCCTGAGTCCCAATTTAACTTGTAGTTGAACTTTTTGGTGAAGGCAGGTGGCCTGAATCTCTGTTCAACCGTAGTTGAACCTTGTAATTTTTTGTTGGCGAAGACGCATAGCCTGAGTTCGAGTTCAACTTATAGTTGAACTTTTTGGTGAATGCACGTAGCCTGAATCTCTGTTCAACCGTAGTTGAACCTTGTAATTTTTTGTTGGCGAAGGCGTATAGCCTGAGTTTCAATTCAACTTGTAGTTGAACTTTTTGGTGGAGGCACGTAGCCTGAATCTCTATTCAACCGTAGTTGAACCTTGTAATTTTTTGTTGGCGAAGGCACATAGCCTGAGTCCCAGTTCAACTTGTAGTTGAACTTTTTGGTGATGGAACGTGGCTTGAATCTATGTTCAACTGTAGTTGAACCTTGTATTTTTTGTTGGTGAAGGCGCATAGCCTGAGTCCCGGTTCAACTTGTAGTTGAACCTTTTGGTGAAGGCACGTAGCCTGAATCTCTGTTCAACCGTAATTGAACCTTGTAATTTTTTGTTGGCAAAGGCGCATAACACGAGTCCCAGTTCAACTTGTAGTTGAACTTTTGGTGAAAGCACATAGCCTGAATCTTGTTGTGTCGGCGTTTGAGGGTTGAAGCTCGGGTTGGATTCGAGATCTTGAGCAGCTCACGCGCTGTCCTCCCAATCAGGGCATGTAGGCTTGCTTTAGGTAATTCTTGATTCGAGATGTCTCCATGCCGATTTCTGGCGGGATCTCACATCAGGGATGGGGGGGTGCCTCACAGAGATCTCCCTTAGGGGGAGGAGGGGAACTGCTTATTCTTCTTGCTTGTACTATCCGAGAGAGGAGTGACGGAGGAGTTGGATCTCGATTCGAGATCTTCAAGTTCCCTTCGTCCGATATATCGCATTAGCTTATTTGAGCTGGGTTGTTCTTTGGCATTTCTTTCCTTTTTGTCCAGGGAAGAACTACGCGATTCTGCTAGGAAATCCACACAGACTGCGCCAAATTGTTTAGCTCAAAGTTGTCGCATACTTTGCAATCATTAAACAATAAAAATAAATCGAGGGCCGATCATAGCATATCATAATTAGTGGAGGACCAAATGAAAGATATAAGAGACAAATGTTGTTTGTAAAGAAGAAATGTGTAAAGATCTTTTATTGATAATATTGATTTGGTCTGCCTCTCCATGGAGAGGTTCAGAGCCTTACAATAATGTTTCCTCTTTTCTTGAGAATAGAGAAGAAGAAGAAGTAACCCCCTTTCTAGGGTTCCTTCTCTTAGTATTTATATACGTAAGATGTATGAGCTGTCAATGATGGTCGTGACTATGCTGAGATTCCGTCCTTACGACGGTGGATAGGTCGTAGCCTTAATAATCGAGTCAGCTGATGATCGAATATCGTGATTAATAAGTGGTCATGCCATTTATTAACTATGAATTAGCTTAGGGTATAATAAATCTTGTCAATTATCTTCTGACCCATACATGTTATATATGCTTTTTTGAGCTCAAAATAAGCCACGACCCAAAAGAAGGAAATAAAATGGGATTGAAATGGTGAGAGAAACCCTAATTTTTTTAGATGACTAGATTTATTTTTCTTATTCAAAAACCCTCATTTTTTATATTGTTTTCTAAATTTTTGCCCCCTTGAAATTACAACAATTGGAAATGTAATTACAAGTTAAGGTTAGTGTATATGAAAATTATCACAAATATATCAATGCTAAATTGATTAAAAAAAAAGATACAAAATTGGAATGAAGTATCTATAGTCAAACATATTGTTCTTGCATATATATTTACTTGACGCGAGGCACACGTGTAACACACGTATATACTAAACTAGTTATGTTATTTTAAATAGTATTGGGAGGTCAAAATAAATTTTAACCACACTATTTTACACCACCAAAATAATCTAGGTTACTTGTTAAAAGCTTCCTTGAATAAGTAATAGTTACCTTGCCAAATATATTAATAGTATGTTTATGAAAAGATAAACAAAATTTGCAATCGAACGGTAACTATCTTGCTTTGAGCGAGTCTCGTAGACCGGAAAATAAATATCTCTTCAATGCTTGAACTAACAAGGGTGGATCATAACTGATAAAAGTGATTGTAACAGTAACACATTATACCAATATTATTTTGTTTTTATTTTAATAATTATGTTATTAAATATAAAAATATATTACTGAAATTGCATAATAATTTAATATTTATAAGGAGTGAAAAAATAACTTCCACACATGGATGACACCTTATACCGATATTATTTAGTTTTTAAATATAATTATTAATATTATTAAATATAAAAGTATATGACTGAAAGTATATTTTCATCTTTTAATTTCTTGGTTTAGAGCTTCCCATTTTTAAATTAGCAGATAGATTAGGTTTATTTTTTTCTTAATTAAAATTACTTGCCGTAAGTTTTAAGGTTCTTGTTGCAATATTTGAAGTCTTAATTCTTTTTCTGATTTTTAAGAACGATGTGATTGTGGTATTTTTACACGTAGTATAAAAAAGTAAGTCAACAAGATATTTAATATTCTTTTACTTTCTTTACTCCTCTCTATTGCTTTATGGTTGGCTGAGCAATTTTATTTTGTTTTTTCTTATATATAGTCAAATATGAAAACTCATAGATTGATTTTGGTGTACTTATCCTAGATTTTCAATTAATTAATTCTATCAATGTTTCAAGTTGGTAAGAAGTTCATTCTCGAAAGCTTAGCACGAAACTGGTAATTCCAACTGGAAAAAATTGATTCCTTAAGATTTTAAATGAAAAATATATAGTACAAGTTTACACTTGCTTATACACAACTCCTTGAAATTTTAAATCTTCTCATTTAAGTTCCAGTAACTATTAATCGATAAGCATAATATAAATAGAGCATCTTCTCCTTATCCAAGTAAATGTAACGAAGTAAATAGTAATCTGTGGTTTTATTATACGATGATATTTCATATTTGAATGGACCAAAAGCTACGAGGGACCAAAAAAAATTTAAATAGTTTTAATCAGAACACACGTAATTTTTTACATAGTTTCAGAATATATTAATTTTATTTGAAACAAATTATGTAATTGTCTATGTTCACATAAAAAAAATTGTCACTTTGACTTTTAGGTGAATTAACATTTTAGTATAACATTTTTTAGTTGGTAGGTATGGATGTCATCCTAACAGCTCAAGAAAGATATAGTTCTGGCCCAAAAAAAAGAAAAAGACAAATTAATACAGACAACCTGGAACAGCAAGCTCTTAATTCAATGTCTAAAATTTTTGTGGGATTAAAAACCTTTTCAATTGTATTCCCTCCGGTCCAAAATAAGTGATTTTTTAAATGTTTTTATACAGTTTAAGAAATCCACCTTTTAGCATTAATTAGTAATACAATTAATCATATTAATCTTTACTATCTCACATAAACACCCTAACATAATATTCCAATACTATTTAATTCAAGAAAAATGTAAGAAAAAAATAATTAATTCATTATTGAAATCTGAAAAAAAACACTTATTTTAAACTACAAAACAAAAATTTTAAAAATCACTTATTTTGAATCAGAGGGAATAATAAGTAGTATATGGTTCTAAGTAGTTACGCAAGTAAGTATATATTTAAAATGTTAGTGGGCCACTTACACTATTTGATTTGCCAGCATCATATGTTAAAGGAGGGTTTGACAAACATATCTAAAAAATGCCTTTACCGACCCCGACATCACCGGTTAAAGGTTAATTATCGGTAAATGATATTGTGATTATTTTTATTGTTGCTAATGCTATTTTTTATTACCGCTAAAGGTCCTTTTGTATTAGTGTTATTATACTCTAATTAACCGCACTTTAATTGAATTTGAGCTTTAATCGATAGTGTTTTACATTAATTGTGTGTTTTGTGCCTTGTATGAGTGATTTCGACCTATGTAGATAGTAAGAAATGAATTCAAGTGATTCGGAGCTTTGAAATCTGAGTAAAAGCCCACAAAATAAAGTCGGGATCTTGTTCGAGGATCAATGGATGGTAATTAAGAACGAACGAAGAATCAAGTAGCATATTGCACACTGTCTAGTAAAATGCACATAATATTTTACTCATAACTTCATTTGGACTATACAATATATAGCTGGAAATCTAACTCAAAGAGCTACAACTTTCATGGTTTACATTTTTCCAAATTCTCAACAAAACTGGGTGAAAAGTGCGCCTCAAGTGAGTGGCCACGCTCAGGCCTCGTCAGGCAGAATCAAAGTGGATATGCGCGGTCCAATCGCGGTCCAACCGCGGCCGCACACGTCATGTCTGAAAAAGGTGTCCTTTTTCGTATAGGAGAAAGTATAATTATTTGGGCCCGACCCTACTTGGTGTATATATATATATATATGGAAAACAATATTTGAGGAGCGGAGACATACTTTTGATACAATTTAAACCTAAGGAGGCTAAGGAGACCAGGGGATTCGACCTAATTAAGGAGGCAAGAACATACTAGGAGCAAGTCGGAGAATTATTCCACAAGTTTTTCACTTCCTTCTTCTTATTTCCATTATTGATTATGAATTCTAGTATTGCAGTTTTGCATACTATTATGTATAGCTAATTTGTTATCTAGGGTTTGATGGAACCTCTTTAATGATAATTTTCTTATTACGTTAATATAGATTTGCCGTAGTATTTCCTCTATTTATTCAACTATATTGTGATTGTTGTTGGTTGAAGGGCCCTCAATCGACTGTGCCTATTTAGTATTTATTACTCGGGATAGAGTGCATATTTAGATAATTATTGAAAAACATCACTCTTAACGTATATGAGGGTTTCAATACGAAGGTTTTAAAGGTAGGATTAGGGATAACGAAGCATTGGATGCAATCTAAGTGAGTTGTACTCTAGGGTAGCTTGCGTAATTTAGAAGAATGTGTCTAGTATATTATTTTAATTACTCGGGAGAGAGTTACGACAATCATAGTGCTCATGATAGAGAAGACTTAGGCAAATTTATAGGAAACATAGTGAAAAGAATTTCGACAACTGGGAAAATCATAACTCTAGACCTCTTTAATCTTTTCTCCAACCCTTAGCATCCCTAATTGTAATCTACTAATTTAATTTGTTAGTTAATTAGATACAAGAATATTAATATTTATAACATAGGAATTGTTCGAGCTTGTGTTCTTAGCAATATTGAACAGTTGTAGCTACGCCTTAGTTCTCTGTGGGATTCGACTCCGGACTTGTAAACCAAATTATATTTGCAACGACCGATTAGTGCTTTTAATAGGATATAGTTGGGCGTGATCAGCATCCAATTAAATACTACTCATATAAAATCAAATAGAATGACTAATATTTTCCATAAACAATTTCAAGTGTTTCAAAAAAAGTTTGACGTCTATTTACCTTCTTTCTCAACCAGAGTTGTGATACTCAAGTTTATATATCGATTTTACCATTAATAAATTTTTTTATAGTCACACTATACCATGAAATATCTAAGACCGTAGTTTAGCACAAAAATTATATTAGTATTTTGTAAGCCTAAAAACAATCGAAAAGATATGTGAGGATAAATCGTAATCAAATATAATGAGCCCTAGAGATAATTATCGCTTTGAGGATTTTCATTGATCTGTGAATAGATGATAATGGTAAACTTAACTTAAAAGGTAAGCAATAGTTATGAACGAGAGAGTGAGAGAGTGAGAGAGAGAAATAGGGATTGTATTATTCGAGAATGATACTCATCATCCTTTTACAAAGAGAATGTTTCCTTTATGTAGTAGGAAACCTTCCTTGAACAAATAAAAAAAGTATAAAGGTTGGTGGCTTCCACTCAGTAAAGGGATTCAGGTGCTAAACAATGTCATTCCTGGTTTGGGTCGCACCCTTGCTTGGATCGCCCTTATCATGAGGGACATGCCCACCTGCGTGAGGACGTGATGAGCCAAATTTAGCCCTATACAGTTATTCCCTCCGCTTGTTGGAGACGTATTCGATGATCGCCTTCAATGGACGAACTTGCATGATTCATTTTTTATGAAAATCTGGCCGTGCCTGTAGGCGCCTTCTTTGCAGAAAATGGGCGTGATGGCATTGGTTAGGCCGTTGACATGTGACCTACCTTTTTTAAGGTGATGTGAACAGTCACATGCGTCATCATTACACCTGTTTCCAAGACTTGTTCAGAACACGACGTGCTGTTTTGGTATCCGGCGCCGGTTTTCAGAACTGAGCCTTTTCAATTCCCGTGTGCTTTTCTCCTATAAATAGGAGAGAGTTCAAAGGGTTTCATCTTTCGATCTTTTAGAAAGTTTTCCTTTACTTCTTTCCTAATCATTCTTTCCTGTACCAGTTATATCGTTTTCAAGGAGATAGCTTTCCTGAGAACTATATTACACACTACCAATACTCAGTTCTTCACTGCATATTATGGCAAAAGGCCGAGAAAGAAAAAAGGCTAAGGGTAGTGCCTCTTCTAGAGTTCCACCCTCTTCTGATGGTAAAGGGGAGGGATCAGGAAAAACCCTAGTTCCGAAGGATTTGAATGCGACAAAAGAGTTCAACACGGCAAGCCCCTCTCAGTTGAGAGGAGAGTGATTTACTTCAGTCTCACCTGGACGTTCTCAGGACCATGTACAACATTCCTGATCATATTGAGATAGTTCCGGCTGGGATGGACCACGCCAATGTACATAAGCCCATCTTTTGTGCATTTTACGAATACGCAGTTAAGATTGGGTACAACTTCCCGCTTAACTCTTTGGAAGAACAGTTGTGCAACTTCTTTAATGTATGCCCAGCCCAGCTTGCACCATACGCCCTAAAGGTGTGTCGGATACTTACTGCGCTTACGGGTGAGGCTGGTGTTGTTGTTTCCATTAACCATTTGTTACATATGTTCATCCCCAATTATATGAGGGGCACCATGCTCCAACAGAGGAGCCGTGGAAAGAAGAGCTTTGTCGTGAGGGCTGACGACAAAGCTAACTGCGAGTTCTGGCGTAGATTCTTCTTCATCAGGACGAGCCATTTAGTGTCCAATCCTGAAGGATTTCCGGAGGCGTGGAATGCAGGATGTAAGTACCTCTGCATGTAATTTTGCGATGTTTCGTTTTGAACGATTTAACTCTGAACCTACTTTCTTTCTTCTTCTCTTTTATTTGTAGTGGCGGCTCGCTCACCCCGCCCCGTTGGCGATATTAAGTCGTGGGTGGCGGAGTTGATACCACATGCGGAGAAATGCTACACCTAGCCAGAATTCCGTAGGTTGTACGGCCCAACTGGTAACGAACTTCCCCATATATACATTTATTTACATTCTGCCTTAGCTCGGACACCTTCCTACCTGATATGCTTGTCGTTTGTCAGGTCGGGGTGCTTCGTCAAGGACAATGAAGAAAAATACCGGAGACGCGTCGTCCAAAGCGGAGTCTGACTCCGAAGATATATTTGTAGGCAGCTCGCCAAGGGGTAGCCCCCCTTTGATTTCCCACCAAGGGACTACATCGGCGACCGCATTGGAGGCGGCGCCTTGGGCTTCCTCTCAGGAGGTACCACAGGATTTAGCAGCGACGGTAGCAGAAGCTGCTCCCATGCCGGCCCCGAAAGTCATTCCAGCGGAGGCGGCTTCCGAAGGAGAGGTGACGCCTGAGAGAAAGAGGCAGCGTTTGATTACTAGCAAAGGCATTGCTATTGAGAGCGTTAGAAGGCCCAGTGAGCCTCGCAAGTGCGAAGGTTGACCTTTATGGCCGAGCCCATTCGCGCTCAGGGGACAGCAGCCGCCCGTTTGGCTCGTGCATCAGGGGGTGAGTTGTCCTCCGCTGTTAATGTGGCAGCCGAGGAGATTGAGAGGACGGGCTCTGACACCGCTCTCGAGGAGGCACCGGGAAGCTCGGCCCGCATGGAGATAAGGGTGTGGTGATTTACTCACCGCATTGTGATCCCTGGGGATACAACTTATTAGAGGATAACGAGCAGGCTGTGGCGGACTTGACCCTGTTGTGCATGGCTACGAAGCACGAGTCACTGAGAGGTGTCAGCAACGGGGACTTCTCAAGGCGGGTAGCTAGTTCATCTTTACAGGTAGCTTTCAGCCCATTTCTTTATTTTATTGTTTAAAATGACTGTAGTATGTACTGACGCATTTCTTTTCTTCTTTTTCAGACCCTCGTCTTGAGAGTAGAGAGGAGATGGCATAAGCAAAAGAGAGCAGCCACCTTATCTAAGATGGCAAAGAAGTACAGAGAGGTCCATGCCAAGAATCGGGCGTTAGCGGGCATGTTTGAGCAGAATCCCTAGTTCCGGACGTTCCGCGAGGGCCATAAAGAATCAGAGGCTCTTTTTAAGAAGAAGGCGGCGGAGCTGAAGGAGTTGGATGGGGAGTTGATGGCTGCCTAGGCCCGAAATAGTGAGATGGAGACTCTCCTTCGATCAAGGGATGATGACTTAGAGATTCGCCGCGGGGTAGCGGCGAGGCTGCGGAATTACGGGCTCAGATCACTGTCCTTAGAGACAAGCTGGACACCAGGACGGCCGAAGTGGAGGCCCTTAGGCGATCCCCACTACAAGATGTCATGCACCGCGAGGCGCACGAGATGTTGTAGTGCCACGACGCCATATTGGTCGTCTTTGAGGAGCTTTTGGCGGCAGGTCGAGTCTCCGGAGTGGAGGTAAAAAGGAAGCGGAACTTGACTCGTGTTTCCTATAAAGCAGCCGGTTATAGATCTGACTTGCCTGGTAGGGAGGGCTATAATTCTGAGGATGTCAACTGCCTTAACTCCAGCTCATAGATTTCCAGGACTTACCAATATGGGGACGACAATGGACCTGATAGCGACCAGGCAGGTCATGATGGCAGGGGTGGTGAAGGTCCTTAGGGCTTGTATATGAACATATTGTGTATATGTAATTTTTTTAGAACTCGTTGTATATATATTTTTGGATGAATGAAATATAACTTTTCTTCCTTTTCCTTGCCGCTTTTTCTTTCTTTTGTTCTTTAAAACTTTTGTTGCGTCCTTTGTTGATTGCCGGTGTTAGCAGCCTTGGCCAAATTTTAGATCGACGGCTTTGGCTGTAATAGATTCGACGGCCTTAGCCACGTAGGCGACCTTAACCGTTGTTGAGTTATTTATTCACCGTGGTCGAGTCTTGGGTCGACCGTTGCTGAGGATGGCCTTAGCCATAATGTAATGGATGGCCTTAGCCATGTAGGCGACTTCGACTGTTGTTGAGTCATTTATTCACCGTGGTCGAATCTTAGGTCGACCGTTGGTGAAGATGGCCTTAGCCATAACGTAATCAATGGCCTTAGCCATGATGGAACCGATGGCCTTAGCGATGTAGGCGACTATGACTGTCGTCGAGTCGTTTATTCACCATGGTCGAATCTTAGGTCGACCGTTGGAAAAGATGGCCTTAGCCATAATGTAATCGATGGCCTTGGCCATGATGGAACTGATGGCCTTAGCCACGTAGACGGCTTCGACCGTCGTCGATTCATTTATTCACCGTGGTCGAATCTTAGTTCGACCGTTGGTGAGGATAGCCTTAGCCATAATGTAATCGATGGCCTTGGCCATGATGGAACCGATGGCCTTGGCCATGTAGGAGACTTTGACTGTCGTCAAGTTGTTTATTCACCGTGGTCGAATATTAGGTTGACCGTTGGTGAGGATGGCCTTAGCCATAATGTAATCGATGGCCTTGGCCATGATGGAACCGATGGCCTTAGCCATGTAGGTTACTTCGACTGCCGTCGAGTCATTTATTCATAACGGTCGAATATTAGGTCGACCGTTGGTGAGGATGGCCTTAGCCTTTCGTACATTGGAGATGGCTGTAGCCTCTCATACATCGAAGATGGTCGTAACCTTTCGTACATTAGAGATGGTCGTAGCATTTCGTACATTGGAGATGACAGTAGCCTTTTATACATTGGAGATGGCCGTAGCCTTTCATACATTGGAGATGATCGTAGCCTTTCATACACTGGAGATGGTCGTAGCCTTTCATACATTGGAGATGGTCGTATCTTCTCATACATTGGAGATGGTTGTGGCCTTTCATACATTGGATATGGTTGTAGCCTTTCATACATTGGAGATTAAGACAGTCCAATCCCTTTCTCATGTTGTCCTGGAAGGTCATAAGGAGGGATTGACATGATAAACTTGTTTCGCAAAATTTCCAGGTATCCCCTCCATCGCCTTGTTAAAAACCTCCTAAAGAAAACCCAATTGTGACAAAACTCGGGTAAGGGAAAAAGAGTACGACTCGGGGGATGCCTTTAGAAGTCGAAATACCTGAGGTGAGCAACGTTCCAGTTGTTTTGGAGCATTTTTCCTTCCATTGATTCTAACTGGAATGCGCCATTGCTGGCTACTGCTGTTATTTTATAGGGTCCTTCCAGTTGGTGCCCAGTTTTCCTTCACTTGGGTCTTTGGATGCCAATGTCTTGGCTTTGAGGACATAATCCTCCACCTTGAGTGGTCTTATTTTAGCCCTCTTATTGTAGTATCTTTCGACTTGTTTCTTTTGGACCACCATTTTAATGTGGGCCATTTCTCCTTTCCTCAGCTTCGTTGAGGTCTTGGAGTCTATTAGCGTCGTTTTCTGTTCCACTGGTGCGTGAATATCTCAGGCTTGGTTCGCCGACCTATACGGGTATGACGACGTCGACTTCGTAGACCAGCGAGTATGTTGTTTCCCCTATGCTGGATTTGGGTGTGGTCCGGTATGCCCATAATACCTCGGATAACAGCTCGGGCCATAACCCTTTGGCGACCTCGAGTCTCTTCTTCAGTATGTTTAATATTGTTTTGTTGGAGGATTCCGCTTGACCGTTGGCGGTAGGGTGATATGGCGTGGAAAGGATCCTCTTGATGTGCCATTTCTCGAAGAATTCGGTTGTTTTTGACCGACGAACTATCGTCCGTTGTCACAACTGATTTCTTTGGGGATGCTGAAGCGGCATATGATACTTTTCTAGATGAAAGCGATTACCTCTTGTTCGCGTATTTGTGCGTACGTACCTGCTTCTACCCACTTAGAAAAATAGCAAGTTAATACTAATAAAAATCGTACCTTTTCCCGTTCTGCGGCCAGGGGGACAACTATGTCCATTCCCCATTTGATGAAAGGCCACAGAGAGGTGACCAAATGGAGGGGCTCTCCTGGTTGGTGTATCATGGGGGCGTTATGTTGGCATTGCTCGCATTGGGGAACGTATTCTGCCGCCTTCTTCATGGTGGTCCAGTAGTAGCCGACCTGTATGATGCATCGTATGAGGGTGCGGTTGCCTGTATGAGCACCGCAGTGACCCTCGTGTACTTCTTCGAGTACCGGCCTTGTTTGGTGCGGCCCCAAGCATTTGGCCAAGGGTCCACCAAACGTTCTCTTGTAGAGGTCTTTGTTTATTAAGCAGTACCGAGCGGCTTGCGTACGGAGTTTCCTTGCCTCTTTCTTGTCGGGTGGCAGCGTCCCGACCTGTAGATAAGATACAAACTGGTTGCACCAGTCCCAAGTCAAATCTAAAGAGAGTACCTCAGTGTTATCGATGGAGGAGTGGAGGAGAATGACTACGCTCTCTTTGTTGAAGTTATTAGTGGCCGTAGCCAGTTTTGCTAAACCGTCAGCTTCAATATTTCGTGCCCTTGGGATCTTTTCTAGGCAACATTCATCGAACATGGCTAATAACCTGCAGATCTCTCACTTGTATTTTTGCAGTCTCTATTCTTTGATCTGGAAAGTCCATGTGACTTGGTTTACCACGATTTGGGAATGGTAGTGGAGGATGAGTAGGCGAGCGCCATATTTTATGGCCAGCTTCATTCCTACAATAACGGCCTCGTACTCGATCTTGTTATTAGTCATTTCGGGGCATCGGATGAATTGGCGATTCGTTTTGCCCATGGGGACCTCGAGGACGAGTCCCAATCCCGATCTTGGTGCATTGGCGGCACCATCAGTGAAGAGGACCCATAGGTCGTTATTGACAGAGGCATGAAGTGCCTTTCTGCCTTTGGCAGGATTTCTACGCTAAATCGGCTATAAAATTGGCTAGAACTTGCGACTTAATGGCGGTTCTTGGAAGATATGAGATGTCATGCTCGCTGAGCTCAACGAACAATCTTGCGAGCCGGACCGATAATTCGGGCTTGTGTATAACTCTTCTTAATGGGAAGGTCATCATCATTTTTATGGGGTGGCATTGGAAATAGGTTCGTAGCTTTCGTAATGCTACGACCAGTGCCAATGCTAACCTTTCGAGGTATGAGTACTGAGTTACGGCGTCCACTAGGGTTTTGCTAATGTAAATGATAGGGGATTGTGTACCTTTGTTCTCGCGGACGAGGACGGCGCTGACAGCAACCTCTGATACAGCAAGAAATACTAGCAGGGGTTTGCCCGGACTTGCCTTGACCAGCAAGGGCGAAGAAGACAAGTATGCTTTCAGCTTCCTCAAGGCTTTGACACATTCGTCGTTCCATTGTAGTCCTTGATTATTTGTCAGTATGTTGAAAAACTTACGGCACCTATCAGATGAACGTGAGATAAACCGGGACAGGGCGGCAATACGTCCCGTTAACTTTCGTACCTGCTTCTTGCTATTTAGCACATCAGGTATTGCATCTATCGCCTTGATCTGGTATCGATTGACCTCGATGCCTCATTGCGAAACGAGGAATCCTAAGAATTTTCCTGAAGCAACGCCGAAGTTGCATTTCTCGGGGTTCAACTTCATCTCGTACCTCTTCAGTATTTCGAATGCCTCCTTTAGGTGGCCGATATGGTCCTCTTTCCTTGCCAATTTTACTAGCATATCGTCGATGTAGACTTCCATGGTCTTAACGAGTTGCTCTTTGAACATTTTGGTTACCAACCTCTGATACGTGGCTCCTGCATTCTTGAGCCCGAAAGGCATTACTTTGCAGCAATATGTCCCCCAGTGAGTGATGAAAGTTGTTTTTTTCTTGATCCTCTTCAGCCATCATGATTTGATTGTAACCGGAGTATGCATCTAGGAAACTTAGCAGCCTATGCCCCGCGGTCGCGCCTATTAGCTGGTGAATGTGGGAGAGTGGGAAGGAATCTTTTGGGCATGCCTTGTTTAACTCGGTGAAGTCTACACACATTCTCCACTTCCCTTTTTTTTTTACCATGACGACGTTGGCGACCCACTGAGGGTACTTTGATTCCCTGAAGGAACCGTTGGCAAGAAGTTTGTCAACTTCTTCACTGACCTCTTCGTTGGTCGCAGCGTTGAATTTGCTTCTCATTTTCCGTACAGGCGGGTGTAATGGATCAACATTCAACTTGAGAGTGGCGATTTCTCGTGGGATTACCGGCATATCTAAATGTGAAAATGCAAACAGGTCTATATGGTTAGATAAAAAGTCAGGATACTTACTTGGATTTGAAAGGTCGTATCCGATGTACGCCTTCCTTTTAGGGTCGTTGTTGTCTAGTTGGACTGGGTTAAGGTCATCGACTATAGACTTTCGGGCTTCTACGACATCGGGGTCTTTAGTGGCAATTTCTGTTTGGCGAACCTTAGTCCTCGACATAGCTGATTGCTATGCGTCTGTGCTCGCTCCCTTAAGCTATTTGGTGTGGGTGCAGTATTGCGCTATCTTACAGCACTCTTGAGCTGTGTGGGGCTCGCCTCGAATGCTTAATATTCCCCACAAGGTGTGAAATTTAACCATTTGGTAGAAACGCGAAGGCACCGCTCTCACGGCGTGTATCCACGGTCGCCCGATAATGACATTGTATGTTGTTTCCTGGTTCATCATGTGGAAAGTTGTTCAGCGTGAATCCCCCCGCTAGGACAGGTAGTGATATCTCTCCTGAGGTTCGTTCCACTGCATTATTGAATCTTGTAAGTGTTATGCAGTGCGGCATTACCTTATCCCCGAGTCCCATTAGTACGAGGACCCTCGTGGATAATACAGGCGCCACTACCATCATCGACCATAATTTATTTTAACATCCATATTGTGATACGTAAAGTAATAACTAAAGCATCATAATGGGGGGAAGACAAACTGTCGACATCAGACTTATCTAAGATGATACTATCTTCTAAGTCATCATACCATTCTTTGGCGATGGTTCGCTTCAGTTTGTGCGTAGTGGTGAACTTGACGTGGTTGATTGTTGTATCGTCGCTATTCTTGATGATCATGTTGATTGTGCGGGCTGGTGAGAGAGGCTTTGGTGGCCCGTGATGTTGCTCCCGCCCGCATCCAAAGTTGATTTTTCCTTTGTCACTGAGTAACTCCCTCAGGAACCCATGGTTCAACATCCTGACCACCTCTTATCGTAGGCCTATACAGTGTTCGATTTTGTGTCCTCGTTCCTGGTGGAACTCGCACAAGACATTTGATTTTCTGGTGGCGGGGTCCTGCTTCATCTTTGCCGGCCATTGTACCTTGATGCCCAGCTTCTCAAGTGTGTACACTACCTCTGAAGGGGACACACAAAAATTATGGGCAGATGATAAAGGGGCGTACCCCTGTCATTTTTTTAATGGAGCGACATGTCGCTGTCGTGTTTCCGCGTTCCTGGGTGGCGATGGGTGAGAGGATCTGATGTAGGGTTGGTGCCTTTCCCTGTTGGGACGTGGGACTTGTTCCTGCCGTCCTTCGTTGTGTCGATCTCTCCTGAGCTCTGGATGTATCGTTGTTAGACACTGGGTCGATCTGTTGAGGTCGTCCTCATCTGCGCGCACCTCAGCGCAATAAGTATTGTGGATCTCTTCCCATGTGGTGGGCGGGTACTTCAAGAGGCGGCTGAGTAATTTTTTGGTCGCCCTCGATCCGTTTCTGCTTAACCCATTCTGGAAATCAGCGACTGCCATTCCCTCCAATATGTTGGGTACGCTCATCCTTACCCTGTTGAACTTAGCTAGGAAGTCCATGAGTCCTTCCGCTGTGGTTTGCCGAACGGAGAAAATGTCGTTGACCCTTGCTTCTGCTTTCTTAGCTCCTACATGTGCGGTGACAAACTTTTCCGTTATTTCCTCGAATATGGAAATAATTTTGGCTGGTAGGTGGGAATACCAGGTCAGTGCTCCCCCTGTTAGGGTTTCGCCGAACTTCTTCAGTAGTACAGACGGTACCTGTTCCTTTGAGAGGTTGTTACCTTTTATGGCAGTGACGTAGTGGATCAAGTGGTCCTCGGGATTTGTAGTTTCGTCGTACACTCTCAGATAAGGCGGCATTTCGAAAGTTTTCGGAATAGGGTATGGTGCAACCTCTTCCGCGTAGGGTTGTTCAATGAACCTCCCCACCTCACGTTTCGGCAACATTTTGGGGAATTTTGTCCACCCTTTCTTGGTGTTCCTTCATCTGGTCACGGAGTAATCTGTTTTCGTTTTCCATTTCCTCCATCTTCTTGAAGATGGCTGCGAGCGCGTCGCCGTCGGCCCGAGTTTCGAGGGGCGCATTTTTTGCGCAGGTGACCTCGGGTTCGCCTCCGACTGCAGCAAGATCTGTGGTTGGCCTGCATATGAAATTTATTCGAGGTGACTTCTCAACCAGTCCGCTTAGAGTTCTTGTTAACCACTCTTTCAGTAGTTTCCTTGACCTCTGGGGTGCTTCTTCAGATGTAGATGTGGAAGCGCCTTTTTCCCGCAAGATCGCTAAATCCTCAAGTGGTGGAGGTGGGATTTTTTTGCTCAAAGTGGTACTAGGGGTTGTAATCATGACCCCATCTCCACCG
The DNA here is from genome assembly GCA_034376525.1 of Nicotiana benthamiana. NCBI lineage: Eukaryota > Viridiplantae > Streptophyta > Magnoliopsida > Solanales > Solanaceae > Nicotiana > Nicotiana benthamiana. The sequence continues at coordinate 90,900,426 of CM067341.1, forward strand.
GTTTCGTTGAGAGCGCCGATGAGATTGGTTGCAACATATTCTATTATTTTCATTCTTGCGTTGTTGTCAACCATTTTTTATTTTTGTATAGTAAAGAAATGTTTTCGATGGTTCTATGGGTGCAAACTATGGTTTTGATTCTCGAAATCCGCACAAACGGCGCCAAATTGTTTAGCCAAAAAATAATATTATTATTTTGTAAGCCTAAAAACAATCGAAAAGATATGTGAGGGTAAATCGTAATCAAATATAATGAGTCCTAGAGATAATTATCGCTTTGAGGATTTTCATTGATCTGTGAATAGATGATAATGGTAAACTTAAGTTAAGAGGTAAGCAATAGTTATGAACGAGAGAGAGAGAGAGATTGTATTATTCGAGAATGATACTCATCATCCTTTTATAAAGAGAAGGTTTCCTTTATATAGTAGGAAATCCTCCTCGAACAAATTAAAAAAGTACAAAGGTTGGTGGTTTTTACTTAGTAAAAAGAGTCAGGTGCTAAATGATGTCGTTCCTTGTTTAGGTCGCACCCTTGCTTGGATCGCTCTTATCATGAGGGACGTGCCCACTTGGCGTGAAGACGTGATGAGCCAAATTTAGCCCTATACAATCATAAATTTCAATTCTTTAAAGTCACAAATACACTAGCCTTTTTTTTTCTCTAACTTTGTATTGATACGCTCACATTAATTAGGACGAATGGAGTACGTGAAAATTATAGAGAGGTTATAAAATTAAGGAGTGCAGCTCCCAACTAACTATTGAAACAAACTAACTGCAAGGGCCAGTGTTAGAACTGATGCACAGTTTCCACATTGAATAGAATAGACCTGGAGGCTGAGTAGCTGCAACCTAGTATCTACAGCTGAACACTATTTGGCCACATTGAATACAGTAGGATTTATGTGTGGCAACTGATTTTGGGTGCAATTTCTTGCAGGTTTTTGGGTGTCTATATATATATATATATATATATGACGTGAGACTCACTATTACTCCTAATTAGATGACCATGTAAAGTCATTTCATGTATATTGTAGAGGGTTGTATGGTAATTTTCACTTCTACCTTTTACTCCCGCTGTTTTAATTTATGTGTCTTGTTTTGATTGGACATAGAGTTTAAAAAAAGTAAAAGGCACATAAATTAAAAATAAGTTGTATCTAATATCTTATTTAATGTACTATTTTGATATATTTAATTTATTTCAACCCATTTTATATTATAGAAAAATGAGAAGCACTGGTACTTTCTCCAAACCTTACTCTGAAAACCTTATTTCGGTCCATACAATCATGCAATAAGGTACTTGAATTCGTAGCTACTTTGAGATTGGGGTGTAAAGTTTGTTCCTTCAACGAAGCCCTTACATCCAAGAATACCTAGGACAAGCTTATAATTCGTAGCTTTCGCTCATAATCTATATTTTTGTCTAAAAAATCGCTAAATATGTACAAAACAAGTTTAAATTTATTAAATTAGATGCAATGTTGTAAAATTATAAATCGAAATCCATAAAATTCAAATCTTAAATCTGTCTCTACATGAAATACCACATAAAGCACTCATCGAGAAGTACATAACAGAATCTCTCTTATCCAAGTTTATTGCATCGATTCGTCCAGTCTTCAACATTTTTCTCGTATCAAACATCTATTTTCTCCTTCCAATCCTTCTAATAATATCTTTTAATTATTCTATGCAATTCTTTTTCGGTTGATGGTGTAGTTGGGGCTTGTCATAGGAAGAAGAAAAAGGTTAGATTTTGATCGATTTTCCCTTCACTACAACCCAGGGGTGTAAAAAACTTTTTGAGAATTCAATTTAAAACCTTAATACAGTTGGTGGAGTGACGCAAAGTATTTATAAAACCCTTAAGATGCTATTTTTAGAAAACCCCACATGAAACTTCATATAAACACCCTTTTACATGTACGTACGTATATATATATATAGTCCACACATAAGTTCAATGTTAAAAACTTAAAGGTTAAGTGCATCAACTTAATAACGAATCCGCATTTGGAATTAAAGTTACCTATATGAACTAATAATGCCAAGGAAAAGTATGTATCTTTCATTTTCAAGTATCAAACAAATTCAGCTGGAACCTGGAAATTACATGAATATGAAAATATAATCTGATCAGTGTGTACTGCATGATCTTTTCTCGTCTTTTAGAAAATTTAGTTAATACTACAAAATTTTGGGATATGTGCGAACCATATGCATCTTTTCTGACATTTTGGCAGGAATTGCCTCCCACAAATTACATCCCCATCTGCTGTCTCGTGCGGCTTATAATTTATTCACATTATATAATCTTTTTGAAGATTCGTCAATTATTCCATACTTCCAAAATTATTGACCTTACAATTATTATTTTTTTTAAAAGCATTTTGATGAGCTATATATATATATATATATATATATATATATATATATATATATATATGTATATATCACGATCTAGATTTTACATTATTGAGAGTCGTGATGGCATTTACTATCGAAGCTAGGCAAGCCAACCCTTTAAATTATTTTCACAAAAACCTTAATCTAAAACAATATAAATACTGAAATAGTTAATTAAAACCACGCGGAACACTTTTAACAACGATAGCAATGATAAAGTGCGAAAATTAATAACATGCCTCTACCCGTTATCTGGTGTCACTACTCACGGACGACTAAAAGAGTACTAAAAATAACAGTCTGAAAGAAATACGTAACACGTCTGTTTTGATACAATAAAAACAAACTGGAAGAGATAGAGGAGACTCAGGGCCCGCGAACGCCAGTGAACTACCTCAGAGTCTCTGGACTAAAGGATCACTCCCTAACTACTGCTGCGCTCCGTAAGCTATGTCCTCACATGTGCACAAAAATGCACAGAAGTGTAATATCAGCACAACCGACCCCATGTGCTGGTAAGTGCCCGGCCTAACCTCGGCGAGGTAGTGACGAGACTAAACCGGACCTACCACAATCAACCAGTATAGATATATGTGCAATAACAGAAAGAGAACAAGAATTTAAACAAACAATGGGGAGGGGACTTGCTGGGGGTGCAACAAATTCAATTATAACTTCAAATAATAGGAAATGGAACTGAATATATAATAATAAATAGAGAAAGCCAGTGAATCAACAACTGCGCGGCACCACCCTTCGTGCTTTTACTCTCATTTCTCACTAAAAATGTCAAATATAATGCACGACATCACCCTTCGTGCTTTTACTCTCATTTCTCACCAAGGCTGTCAAATATAATACAGGGCATCACCCTTCGTGCTTTTACTCTCAATATACAATGCACGGCATCACCCTTCGTGCTTTTACTCTCAAATACATAGTGCACGGCATCACCCTTTGTGCTTTTACTCTCTCTTTCTCACCCAATCAATGGTCACAACCAAACGAAAGGAATATATAACAAGACAAAATATCCCGGCAAAGGAGAATAACTCAACAATAAATCTCGGCAAGGGAGAATAACTCAACAATAAATTCCGGCAAGGGAATACAACTCAATAATAAGTCCCGGTGAGGGAAAAGTACCAAAAATTCCTTTTTAGTTCATTTGCTTCTCAACTTCTTTTGCAATTTTAATAGCAATTACGACTCACGGTCATGCTAGAGTCGGGCGCATAGGTAACCGTCACCATACCTATACATCGACTCCACATAGCACATAGCAAATATTAAACTAATCCTATTTCCTCAAGCCAAAGTTAGATCAAACACTTGCCTCGAATCCAAAATAGCAACTCAAGGCTTAGCAATCGCGTTTCCTCTAGAATTCAACCCCGAACCAACGATATCTAACATAAATCGATTCAATATTATCAATAATAGCACGAAAATATAATTTCCTAGCTTAGAAATTTATTTCTAATTTTTTCTTCTAAAAATACCAAAATCGGACACCAGGCCCACATGGTCCAAACTCGAGGCTCGGACCAAATTCCTATTACCATTAACCCCACGAGTCCAAATATATAATTTGTTTTAAGATTCGACCCCAAATTGAGGTTGAATCGTCCAAAATTCTCAAAACCTAACTTTACCCAAAAGCCCTAATTTCTACCATGATTCTATGATTGGGGGCTAGAAAATTGATAATTAGATGAAGAAATAATGGAAGAATGAAGGTGAAATCACTTATCTAAAGAGTTATGGTGAAGTAGAGGCTTGAAGTTCGTCAATGGAGATTGTAGAAGGAGGGCTCGTGTGAGAATTTTTGAAGAAATGCGGCAAAACATTGTTCTAGACTAAATTAAATCGCTGAAGGAATTTGGCCTATGCGATCGCAGGAACAGGGTTGCGATCGCATAGAGATAGGGAAAGCTGGTCAATGCGATCGCAGGGAGAAAGATGCATTCGCGAGTAGAAAGACGGGGTCTGGCCTAGGTGGGATATGAACACTATGCGATCGCGATAAAGGATATGTGATCGCACTGTAATGACTGGCCAAGCTATGCGATCGCATAGAAGAAAATTGGAGGGCTGGCAAGAGACTCTATGAGATCGCATAGAAGAAGGGATCTGTGCAAAAATTATAGAAAATCTACTAAGTCTAAAGAACCAAAAACACCCCGAACCATCCCCGAAAACACTCTCGAGCCCTCGGGGCTCCCAATCAACCACACACACTAACTCAATATCATCCTACGAACTTGCTCGAGCGATTCCCAAAATAACATAAAAATCAAAGAATCAACCTCCAGAACTCATGATTTTCATTTCAAAGTTCAAAACTTTCAAATTTTCCATTTTTAGTCTGAAACAAGTCAAATGACGTCTGTCTTCAACCAAATTTTACAAATAGCGCTTAACGCTCATTTAAGACTTGTACCGGACGTCGGAACCAAAATACGAGCCCGATACCATTACTTTTGATCAAATTTTCATTTTCATTTTTCCCTAAGCATTTTCAGAAAACCATTTCACAGAAAAGTTCCGTACTCGGGCCTAGGACCTCGGATTTCGATTCCGGGAATACGCCCGGGTCCCAATTTCCTTACGGACCCTCCGAGACTGTTACATCACGGGTTCGGGTCCATTTACCCAAAATATTGACCAAAGTCAACTAATAGCAATATTATTATCAAAATTCATAGTTTTTAACACAAAATTCAAATATTTCCACATAAAAATTTTCCGGCTTCGCGCCCAAACTGCGCATGCAAATCGAGACAACCAATTAAGAAGTTTTCAAGGTCTGAGAAGCGCAAAAAAAAAAAGAATTACGGTGATGACCCTTTATATCGTCACAATATATATGAACCTCAAACTACCTGGAGGATGAGGCCATATCATATAGTATCAAGTAAATAATGGAGTACAAAAGTCTAGCTTTCACATGTTATTATTTGAATCTTCTTTTTGTTCGTCTGTGACTGATTTATATTTAACAATACAATAGTTTCATCTCCTTCCCATACTCTTTTTTAGTTTTAAATATCTTAAAATATTTGATAAAAAACATATATAATATTAGTAATTTATTATACTGTATTGTACAACTTTCAATTGTTGCAAGGATTTAATTTCGACTAAACACAATCAAATTAAATTCGGACCGTTTGTGATATTTGTCCACAAAGCCGACTTTTGAAGTACTTAATTTAATGTGATGTCAAACTAAATTGATTTTTAGGTTCTTTGTGTAGACTCTAGTTAAATGTTGCCATAAAAAATTGATCAATGAGTTATATTCTTCTTTGCCTATTCTTTTTATTAGGGGTGTACAGAGGTCGGGTTGGTTCGGATTTTATAATTATCAAACTAAATCAATTGTGTTGGGTTATTAAATCTAAAGACCAAACCAAACCAATATAACTCGAATTTTCGGGTTATTCGGGTTTTTTCGAATTTTTTTCCGGTAAAAACTTCGTAGAACAAAACATATAACATATGTTCAAAATATTTCTTTAATCCTAGTAAGATACAACTACATAAAGTATTTTTCAAGAAAATAATACAAAATATGAGATGTGTCATGACATTATCCTAAAATATTCAACAATAAAGACAATAAAATTATGTAATATAAATATTGCTAAATTAAAAAGTCATAATAAAAATAAACATAATCTAAAAGTACTAAGTCATGCTAAAATAAATAGACTAATTAATAAGGAAGTATTAATTACATGATTAAAAGTTAAAGCAAAATAAAAATAGGCACTAAAAGAAAAGTGCCATTTACATGAGAGTTTTTTTAGGGATTATAATGTAAAATTCGCAGGTAAAATATTTACCTGCGAATATTACATTTCCCAGGTAAATTACCTGGGGAAAAATTAGTCCTAGGTGCATTACCTGGGAATGTTAAATCCCTATGTAAGTTTCTTGCGGATTTTTCCGCAAGAAATACCAAAAAATCGTAGTAAATTTTGGTAAAAAATTGTGAAAGAAAGGAGTTTTCCTAGAGATTTCATGGCAAATATTCGCATGTAATTCCGCAGCAAACCTCCAAGTAAATTTGCAGAAAATATTCAATAAAAATTTCGTGGAAAAAGGAAATTTCGTGGGAATTTGATGTGATGATTTTGCAGGAGAATTCCTAACAAAATCCCTATGTACTGTATATTTGCAAGTAAATTTCCAACAAAAGATTAATCTGCTTCAGGGCACTTCCCAATGAAAATCCACAAATAAGTAGTACATTTTTCAAAAGCAAATTTATTAATAATTAGCCCCAAATTATATTCCACACAATTCAATGAACATATGATATTATATTCCACACAATTCAATGAACATATGATATTCATTCTTTCTTTTTTTTTTTCCCAAACGAACAACTCTGCACAAATCTAAAGTAATATATAGTCAAAATATGATCCATAAATTAATAATTAATAATGCATAATTCCTAAATGAACAAAAATTAAAAGTCTGAACTTTAAATCTTAAATAGTACTATCGAGTATCTCAATCCAAATAATACTTAGTATCTCAATCATAATCATACTCATATATAGAGTTGTTATTATCATCATTATCACTCTGTGAATCTTGATCGTCTTCCGAAGATGGCTTGTGCATTCGAAGATGATGCCGGGTAACCCACATGCTTTATCAGTGCTGCTAATTTCTCATTTGTGTCACCTAACTTCTTCCTCATTTTTTTGTTTTGGCGTCTCATCTTTTTATTTTGGCGCCTCATCTCTTCATTTTGGCGTTGTGCTTCTTCCAACTGATTATATAACTCAGTATTTAACGCATGAACGTTCTAATCCGATCATCAACTTCTTCCGACACATCAGATGTTGTTTGCTTAGTCACTTTTATAGATCGACCCAATGAGCCAAGGCCTGCAACTCTTCCTTTTTTCTTTCCACCAACTGATAGCACCCAAATATCCATTTCACTTAATTGAGAAAGCTCGCTAGCTGAATTAGTTTCTCCATCAACATATGCACTTTGGGAAGCCAATAATTCTTCTTTCTTTTTTTCAAAATTAATCTGCACAAAAACATTGAAACAAATATTAGTGATTTTTCATTAAAACAAATATTAGTAATTTTTTATTAAAACAAATATTAATAATTTTGACAACTGTTAGCACTAAGCACATCTTTCCCTGACATTTTAATTAGACTAGAGAATTCTAAATAAATAGAGCAAAGACTGCATACAATTAACCAGATGTTTACATGAATTCAACAAAAAAGGGTAATTACATAGAGCAAGCTTGTGCATAAGTTTGTTGGACTATTTTTCTTTGGTCTTCTTGAAACGACGAATTTATTTATCAACTTAATAGAGTAACGACAGTTACATAATTTCAATAAGAGTAACAATATTTTTAATATAAATATTTTAATATATGAACCATCTTGTTTATTACCTTTATATAGTAACCAAAGTTCAATACTGCCCCTACAACTAATACCCAGTACACATTGTCCAGCCTTCCTTTATTTATGTTACCTGGTAACCAATTTGTTGTCCTTCTAACAACATCAATTAGAACAGTAGTCAAGTAAAATGCAACCCCAATAATAACCATAATCATCGCTGTTGCCATGTTTTTAAAGGTTGTTGGAAATTCCTGGTAATAAAATGCAACTTGTCCAGGAAAATGAAATGCCTCTGAAATGCCAACAAGTGCTAATTGGGGCACAAGCCATAACACTGACATTGGCACAATATTAGAAACATATTGTTTATTACCTATATATATGTACATATACGTTGACAGTTTTCATTGTTTAAAAAATTTAAAGACATGGGTACCTTCTTCTCCCTCTTCACCATATACACCTTCATTCTTCCATTCATTTGTCTAACTGTAATTCTATCATATGTCATTATTGACCAATTCCAGCAACGCCCGAGAGGCGTTGCTGGACCCCTAACTTACCCTATCATAGGTTGTTTAATTCCTTTTTTACAAGAAACGATATCGACTACTAGATTGATATACTCATCTTCTCTCTAAGTCCTCAACTCAAACAATTGTGATCAATAGATTAGGAGCGAGGAGAACTATAGTAACAGCTAATCCATACAATGTAGAATACATGCTCAAAACCAACTTTGACAATCTCCCTACTAAAAAGATATGTTATATACCAAATTTTAATCTAATAATCTACTTAGCCTACTGCTTCATTGTAACAGTGAACAATCTTATATGACATCTGTTCTAAAAAAATAATATTTGTACAAAATAATGAGAAATGTGCCAAGATATTCTCCAAACTTTTGTGACAACACTGTAGGCTAGTGAAGTAGGGTTGTCAATTCACATCAAGAATATCAATATAGATAAGTGATGGGGACGTAATTCCCATAGTTCTTTTTTAGATTAAAAGTTTGGTAGATCCTATTTTCAACTTAATAGAGTAATGATAGTTATATATATATATATATATATATATATATATATATATATATATATATATATATATATATATATTGTAGAGTGAAAACTTATATAAGCAGCTTCAGCTTTCTCATTTACCCAACTTTTATCTTTCTCCTTTCGATGAGTACGAAAATAAAATTCCGAAAATGAAGGATCTTTTCCCGTAGCTTCCATCTATAATTAAAGAAAGATGTATATGCTATCAAACATTTATATGATCCATTTAATAGAACAAAAAAATTAAAAAGGAACTACATAGTACCATTCTCTTCCAAATTACGCGATGAGTTATACAACCACCTGTATGAACAGAGGCACCTGCATTTGCATCACAGTTCTTTTTGTTTTGTTCCGACTTTAACTTAAATTGAGGAGACTCCCAATGCTCCTTCATCTCCTTGAATGCGGTATCACCCATCCAATTTGGCTTCACAGATAAGTCCTTTCTAACATCTTGGAAAAGTTGGGTCATTCTTGAAGATGCCCTTTTCTCAAAACTGCGTCGTATAATATCATTATAGTGAGGGAGCCATCTAAATTTCTTCTGTAGCATTTTATAACACAACACATATCAAAATAAAATCTGAATCGGTCCTATAAACTGACACACTAACTTTGAACATGAATCATATTATAAACATCCTTACCTTGAATTCTTCAAACCACATATCCCGAATAGGTTGTGGGAATTTCTTCCAAGAAGGTTGAGCCAGCTCAAATTTACTTCGATGCTACTAGCAATGCCTTCAATAACTGGCTTATGAGGATCAAACCTACATAAAAATGCAGTAGTTATCAATCATTTATAATTAACAAGGTAGTTTCACATATATTGGCATTTCGGGGGGGGGGGGGGGGGAGGGGGGGACCCAAACCAACACACTTCAGCCGTTAAACGAGATGATCTCCCCAAATAAAGAAGGAAGGAACAGTAAAACAAGATAAAAGAAGATCTCCAGAAAATTTGGAAGATCATTGACTCATTTGTTGCCTATAACTAATATCACTAAACTAGATTTTAGTTGTCATGAAAAACTGAAAATATCTTCTATTACAGAAGTTTGGTAGCTGAAATGTAATACAAACTTTGTAGCCATGCATCTCTAAAATATTTCACGTATTTTATGATTCTGTCCCAGGTATTATAGCGAAGAGGCAGCTTGTAAATATATTTTTGTTGCTTCCTTTTTCAAGAGATTCAAATGTTGAACAGTTTTTATTTTTAAGCACTTTTTTGACGGTAGTAGTTTTTCTTGACAACAGATGATTTTTTCTGGCCAGTTTTTGGGATAGCAGTAAAAAAATGTGCACTTGGAGTATGCATCTGGGCAAAATTTTAACTATTGAAATTATTGCTTTGATTTTATATTTTTGAACTAAGTTGCACTTTCACTATGGTCTACAACCAATCATACAAAACAGAAGTCACTATTAATAACATATTATATACCATATTAGAGCATCAAAGAACCAAAGCTTGTGTACTAAATAATATACTTACCCATCTGCATCAGGTACAATCCAGATTCGATCATCACCATTGCCATTATCATTGTCATCGCCTACCGCACTAAACGAGGTAGTTGGAGTCATATTGGCTGGTGAAGACATATGCAGTTGAGTGACTGTATTTATAGGTTGCGACTATTAGATTGAGGTTGAGACCCAGTGTTATGAGGTTGGGGTCGATTGGCTCCAATACTAGACTGAGGTAGATTGACTTCAGGAGTAGGTTGAGACAATAAAGTATCATGTACTTGAAGTAAATTAGTTTGAGATAGGAGGGATTGTGATGGGATTACGCGAGACATTTGAGCTGCTTGAGGCTCTATTGTGTATGTCTTTCTTTTACGAATTTTTTCTCCTTTACCACTAGTTTGCCTAGCTTGTTTAGATCCTGTATTACCTGACATCTGGGGGAAGAAACAAATAATGTTGATACAATATTTAGTAAGATGACAAATAACTAGGTTCATAACTTATGAAGAAAAACATGATAGATAACAGTAGACCAACATAATTAATTATTTAATGCAAACATTAGATTACTTCAAGACCATAAAAGAAAATAAGATATCATTTACTGTAAATACCATCTTGAAGTTTAGAATGATCCAAGGACAAATGAAAATTGACAAATGAAGATTCGTAAAATTCTAAATAGTTCAATAAAACTTCAAAATATCTTAAAATAAACCTATTGTAAACAAGCAAATATAAAATAACAAATTAATATTCTCATTCTTCATCTTCATCTTCATACTCATCCTCATCTTGGGCTTGATAGTGATTTTATGAATCATCACTATCAAAAAGCTCTTCCTCTTCTTCACTTGCTATCTCCTCATCTTCGTCGTCAATTAAAACATATCTGTCTTCATTGATGAATGGTTGAATACTACTCATATCGACCTCCTCACCAACAACTTGATAATCTTGTAAGCAATCAATCGGATCATCCTCTATGCTTGGATTAACATGTGACTGCTCCTCTTGGTAAGCAACTTCCACATTATGTCTTTCATCTGCAACTCCTCTTGGATTTGTCTTTATAACAACGCACCAATCAACCTTATCTCCTTTGCTTTCAGGATGATATGCATAATAAACTTGAGTTACAGTTTCAGGAAAGATGAAATGGTCAAATATAGCATATCTTCCCCTTTTTCGAACCTCGACAATGCCAAATTGGCTATCAGCTTTCATTCCATGTTTAGAAGGATCAAACAAATCACAATAAAACAAAACTAAGTTTTGAGTGGTCCTTGTCCATTCCAATTTGAGAATCTCCTTAATAATACCATAATATTCATTTGTAGTTCCATCATGTCCGATGCCACTAACACATACCCCACTGTTAAATGTTTTTCTTCCTTCACCCCATGCGGAAGTGCAAAATTTGTATCCATTCGCAAAATAAAGAGGATATGATGTTGCCTTTCGTAGCGGTCCCTCTGCTAAGACTTGCAAATACGGATTCAATGTCTCATATGGATTTTTATTGACCTATTGTATAATAATAATAATAATAATAATAATAATAATAATAATAATAATAGTAATAATAATAATAATAATAATAATAATAATAATAATAATAATAATAATAATAAGTTAGATTTATATATTAAATGATATCTTTTATAATGATATGTTCTTCAGTAATAACTAGTTTATGTTATTATATACATAATCTTTGAACTATCGTGGAAAGTCAGCTTCAATTTGTTTGTCAATGACATCATCACTAAGATCACCATAACTATCTCTAAGAACTTGCTCATACAGCTGCAGCCACACATTAGTTATAATCAAAATATAATTAAGTTACTCTTAATAATTAAATTCATATAATGCTTAAAACTTACTTGAGGAAAGGTTTAACTTCATCACAATTTAAAAGAACGTGTAAATGTGCCGCAGCAACTTCTTTATCGTCTAATCACCGGATGCCATCATCGCCATAAGTCCGACCAGAAGAAATAAACACAGATAAAGTCGGTTGGGTTGCACCTTTTTCAGTTATATCATCATTACGACCAACTCTATTGTTGCTAGACAAGACATGAGGTTCAAAATAATGGGAAGAAAAGTATGAGATTTCTGAAGCAAGTATGCTTAAACAATTGATCTTTCGACTGTGGACTTATATTTTATGGACTTCTTAACTTTGCTTAGGATCCTACAATAATTATGAAAATAAAAAATACAATATAATGAAGGTGATAAATAACAAATTCTCAGTAGAAAACTGCACACCTTTCAAATGGATACATCCATCGATATTGAGCTGGCCCACCAACCCTTTCTTCATATGGCAATTAATAAATGCTCCATTGAATCAAAAAATGTTGGTGGAAATATTCTCTCCAACTTAGACATGATTACAGGAATATCCTGTTCCATTTGTATTAAATGATCCTCATGTAATACTGTTGAGCACACGTCTTTAAAAAATCGACTAAGTTCAGTTATAGGCTTCCAGATTGGTTTTGGAAGTGAATTAAAAGCAATTGGCAGAAGACATTGCATAAAAATATGGCAATCATGACTTTTCATCCCAAAGAGCTTTTACTGTTGCATATCAATACGTTTGTCTAAATTTGAAGCGTAACCATCAAACATCTTTAACTGTTTAACTCACTCACATACATCTTTCTTTTGGTTCGGATTTAAGGTAAACTTTGCTCTGGGTATAATCCATCTCCCATTACCATCACATTGCAAGTGTAAAATCATTTCTATGACAATGTTCTTTCAAGTCCATTCTTGCCTTCTCATTATCCTTAGTTTTATCTTTGTTGTCCATAACAGTATGAAAAATATTATCTAAGACATTCTTCTTTATGTGCATCAGGTCAAGATTGTGACGAATCAGATTGGTCTTCCAATATGGAAGATCCCAAAAAATACTTCTTTTAGTCCAATTATGGGAAGTTCCATATCCATAGAACGTGCGCGGACCAGATTCAGTTATCTTAGGAAACCCTCTAACTTTTTTCCACACTTGATCCCCAGTTAACCTAGGAGGAGGTCTAGACTTCTCCGCTCTCCCTTTGTAGAAAGCATTTGTGTTTCTTCTAAAAGCATGATTAGGAGGCAAGAATTGGAGATGGCAATCAAACCAAGTATTTTTCCTTCCATATTTCAACCAAAAAATTTTGATTGTTCCATGCTAATTTACCCACTGTACTCCACCCTGATAGTATGACATAAGCAGGAAAATCAATAATTGTCTACATTAATGCTGCTCGTATGACAACTTTTCTTCTTTGACACGTCATAAGTTAGTACACCATTAGTCCATAGTTGTTGCAGTTCATCTATTAACGGTTGAAGATATACATCAACTTTTCCCTTCGGATTATGAGGACCTGGAATAACCAATGTTAAGAACATGTATGGGGTAGTCATACATAGATCCGGAGGAAGATTATAGGGAGTAACGATTACTGGCCAGCAAGAGTATGGTGATGTTGACTGGCTATACGGTGTAAATCCATCAGAACATAAACCAAGCCAAACATTTCTAGGTTCTATAGAAAAGTTCGGATAGGTTCGATCGAAATGTTTTCATGCTTCTCCATCTGAGGGTGGCATAGCACGCCATATTTCCTACGATTTTCATTATGCCACCTCATGTGCTCTGCAGATTATATGGAAGCATATAGTCGTTGAAGCCTAGGAATGAGTGGCAAGTAATGCAATCTCTTACCTGTAACCTTCTTGTTTTGCTTGCGCACTTGTTCTTTATAACGAGGTTCATGACAAAACTTACACTTGGTCATGTTTATATCAACTTTGTAGTACAACATACATCCATTAACACAACAATCAATTTTTTGACTACTTAGACCAATCCCTGAGACTAGCTTCTTTGCCTGGTAGTAATTAAGAGGTATCTTATTATCAGGGGGATTTGAATCCTTCATCAATTGTGCTATTACATTAAAACAACTTTGGGACATATTGTGTTCGTATTTGATACTCATCATTCTAACCTCCATAGCCAACTCTGAATATTTACATCCGGGCCATAATGGTTGTTGAGCTAAATTCAACATGTCATAAAACTTATTAGCTTCCGTATTTGGAGGCTCTTCTAAATTGGGTTTTATCTGATGCCCGAATTCCACACCAGCAGCATCATAAACCATACCTTGATATCTAGTTACATGTTCATAGTCATCCCCTAGAATGCTACTTTGACTACTTGAAGCTTTGTCAAATTTACACCCTTGATGGCTACTGTAAGCACCTGAATTGTCATATTCATTTAAATTAATTGGAGGTGCTTTTTCTCCATGTGATGTCCAATACCAATATCTTTGTGTGAATCTACTTCGATAAACATGCGCATTAAATTCATCTGGCGTAAGGTGCTTCATATTTTTACAATGCTTGCAAGGACACCTTATGACTCCCTCAGATAAGTACTTCCGTTGAAGACAAGAAAATTCAATAAACTTCTCCATGCCACTTATAGTTGTATATCCTGCTCGACCTGCGAGAAGTCTACTTTCCATCGATTTTCGATGCTCGGGAATTTTCATCATCTATACCAAAAGTTAAACGTATTTAAACACATAAATAATGATATGCAGACACTAGATAAGGTATGCCACCGGTATTATACAAGTAAACACAAATATGCAAGGAGTATTATTTAATAATCTCACCAAAGCTTTAACTAACCAAAGCAGTAAGCACACCTCCTTAACACCAAACTATAAATTTAGTTCCAGAGAAACTTTTGAGGTATCAATTGTCAATATATAAATACCTTTGGTCCAATTTATTATTCGACGCCATCCTTCCCCGTTCACTTTTGTTCTTATTTTATTCTTCTTTATCTTCTCACTTCATTAACTATACATTAAAAATACTGTAAACATAATAAGATCATATTTACAAGTTTTGCAGCATGAGGTATCTAGAAATTCTATTACACCATTATTTTCTTCTGCATATAACTCTAACTAAATTGATGTTCATCACCATTATTATAGTTCTAGAGGAAATTCTTAGATTACAATCAGTTTACTCAAACGAGTAACTTTCCGCGGAAAAGAATTAACTTTAGCCATTTAAGAATTAGTTGATGAAGTTATTTTAGCCATTCCACATATCTCTCTTCAAAGAAACTCTCACGATGGCCTCGAAAATTAACAAATACAACTATAATTAATATTAAGACTATAACACGACAAGACCAAAGAAAACGGCTAAAAACATGGACCTGATGTGGATAAATCTGATTGTTATAAGATTCTTCTCTATATAGGCCATTGAAAGAAGAGGAGCTCGCTTTGAAGAGAGCGAAGGCCAACAACTTGAGAGTCCAATACCACAGGACCCAACTGTTCTTGATCCTTCTGAATCCACATCAGGTGCTCAACTTGAGCACAATAATTCATTTACGAAGATAAAAAATTATTTAGAGGAAGAAGCAAGAATATATGTGGATCACCTTCTTCAGTCTTTGCCGAAGATTGTTGACCGTGAGAGAGGAAAGCCTTGGGTCGAGAATAATTGTATTTTGGAGAAACCCTTGAGCCCTAGAATTTGGTATTGAAATTGAGAGCCATCTTAGAAAGGGAAAAAAACCCGCGTTCTGTATTTGGAGAAAAAAACCCGTTCTGCATTTGGGAAAAACCTTAATAGGAATAACACAAGCTAAGGGCTTAGCCGCCTCCTTATGTCATCTCGCTATACTAGTTTAGTAGGGTTTTTTTAAAATATCACAAGCTAAGGGCTTTCCATGGACAGCGTACTACCATATATGTGTTTCTTTTAATTTGAAGAACAATATAATGAGCCACAAAATTATACTTTAATTTTAAGAAAAAATTGTATTTATTTAATTTTATGTATAATTCTTGTCTTTATAAATCTATATTAATATATTAAAGTGAAAATTATTGAATATATGAATAGAACTATCTCATTGATTAAAAAAGAATAAATAATACGTCATGAAAAAATGTGTAATTTCCACTTTTTAAAAAAATCAAAAATTAAAAATCAAATTACTCAAAATAAAAACTCTCAATTTGATAGGGTGTGCATTCGATTTATCGATTCGATTTTGACCGTTATCGATAATTACTTATCGATTATCGATTTGTACATATGCTTATCGTTATTGTTATCGTTTCAATAAGGTTTTGATTTTTTCGATTTCGATTTATCGATTTTTGGGGCTTGTCAATTCAGTTATCGATTACACAAATAGAAAATTTGCGGGATTCCACAGAAAGTATATCGCTATAAGCACGCCTAACTAATATGGACAAAAAGAAGCTAAAATAAGACGAACATCGTTTATAACATAAAAATTGTGTCAACATGCACATGCAACGAAACTAAAGTAAGGGATCAAATGTATTCCACCAACACTCCAACGTTATTAAAAAAATAAAAATACATCATCACTGCTAATTGTATTTTTCATTAATTTGAACTTCATTCCCTTGAGCTTTAAATATGATCATTCCTTAAATGTGGAGATGAAATAATTAGGGGTGTACATTCGATTTATCGATTCGATTTTGACAGCTTATCGATAACTACTTATCGATTATCGATTTATACATAAAGTCCCTCCGATCCACTCCGGATCCACTCCTTGATAACCCTTAATTGTAATTTTTTTTAATAAAACACTCTGGATAGGAGCGTTAGTGAACATGGAGCAGAGCGAAGTGTATCGTTCGTAATGTAAAAAAATATATCATAAAAGTCAATTATTTGTTGCACTTCTACCATGTATTTTATCATGTTGCTCAATAACACATAAAATTTCCCAAGTAATACTGCAAGTATAAATATCCCCATGTAAATCCCCATGAATAAAACCCCAGCTAAAATCTCAACAATTTTATTCCCATGTAATTCTGCATGTACAAATATCCCCAAGTAATTCCCCAAGAATATATCCCCAACTAAAATCGCAGAAACTATATCCGCAGATAAATCCACAGGTACGTATATCCCCAAGTAAATCCCCATGAATAGATCCCTAGCAAAATCCGCAGCAATAATATCCCCAAGTAATTTCCCAAGAAAATAATATCCCCACGTAAAACCCCATGTAATGATCCCTAGAAAAACTCGCAAGTAATTTACCTGGGGATATTCATGCGGATTATCAAAGGAATTTTTTTTTCGGATTTACCTGCGAATATGGTATATGCGGATTTAATTTTCAATTAATTCCCCAAGTGCTATTTTCGCACTAGATGGCGCTAAATATACTTGCGGAATTTCTTGGGAATTCCGTTTATGCAAGTACCATATTCTTATATTTAGGAATTTTAGATTTTCCCATGAAAGTTCGCATGTATTACATGCAGAAAAAATTCTCATGTAAAATCCCCATGTAAATGACACTTTTCTTGTAGAGAGGTTATGCATTTTTATCTAAATTATTGCAAAATAAAAATAGATATCTAATACTTTCCCGTTCGTAATATTGAATTGAATGTCTTTTGTTAGCATTAGTATTGATTGTTAGTATTATTTAATTTACTAATATTAATGGCTATAAAACTTATTGGAGCATTCAAAAGTTCTAAGTCCAACATTGAAATAATACCTTAAAAGATAAAATTATGTTTTTAAGAAATATTTATAAATACATTACAATGAGTATATTAATATAGTAAATATATCTAAAAAAAATTATATATCTAATGTCGGGTTGGTTTGGTTTGGGTTTGACTTTCTTTAGTTAAAACCAAACCAATTATGGTCGATTTTTTTTCCAACACCAAACTAAGTCAAACCAAACCATAATCGGGTTTTTTTTCTCAGTTTAACTCGGATTATCGGATTGGTGCGGTTTGTCGGTTTTCTTTGTACACCCCTACTTTTAATACTCATCCATTTACTTTGTGTATACGTGTGCATGCAGAACTGTATTTTTCTTAAATCGGTCTATTTTTAATCTGGGTATTTAATAATACAACTTGCGTAAATGTCTAATATTAATATGTTGTGTCGTGATCAATGTGAATCAGCACTTGTGTCTAATCACATTTTTGAATCATATTAGACGTTACATTATGTTGCATCACACATCAAATACCAAACAAATGTGATGTGTCTTAACAAAAAAATCAATAAAAGGGATTAGTCTTGAGCAAAAACCTGATATGATTGCAGTTGACCCTTTCTTATTTCTTGATTTAACAACTAATATCCAAGGAAGAGGTGACAAATTTTAAGTATGAAATTTTTTCTAATTATTAGGATGGGTCACTATCAGGCTAGAATGCCGGTTTCCGAGGACATGACCCTTGATAGGAAAGTCTGGAGGTCTAGTATCAGGATTGTAGGATAGGGGCTCCTAGAGTTTTTCGTACTCCTCACCCGGGGTTGGGTGAGGCTTGGCAGGGCTATCCATAGATGATTTGTGTTTTGGCTTGTGTCTCCCTTATGGTAGTTACTGTATTATATTATTGCATGCTATTTTATTTATGTTTCTTATGTTTAGATAATTATTTATGCTATTTCTGCTGGAATTACTTATGTTCTCTTGTTTTTGTCTTTCCTTTCCTTCACTGAGCCGGGGGTCGATTGGAAATAGCCTCTCTGCCCTTTCGGATAGGGGTAAGACTTATCTACATATTACATTCTTCAGACCATACTTTGTGGGAATATGCTGGATAGTTGTTGTTGTTGTAGGATGAGTCAATATCAATTTGTAGGGCGTTAATACACTTCCATAAATTAGATAGAAACTCCCTACGCTCTTCTTTGATCATTCTTCTTTTTCTTTTTCCATTTTCTTATGTCAAGAAAGTTGTTCGTGCATCATCTATTTTTATTTTTAAATTTTGACTATTTCTAGACTTTTTTTTATCCTTATGCAAAGTCATACTAATTTTTTCTCTATCATTTCAATTTTATTAAATATTCCCGAAAAGACCATAAAACGTCTAATTCAACCAAACAACTAAGTGGGCGTTTGGACATAATAATTGTAAAATTCCGAAAAATAACGAAATTTTATTCAAGTGAAAACGGTATGTAAAAATTAGAGTTTTATTTGGACATGAATATAATTTTAGGTTGTTTTTGAATTTTTGTGAGTGATCTGAGTGATAATTTTTAAAAATAATTTTTGGGAAATTTTTAAAATTTTCAAAAATTCATCTTCAAGTGAAATTAAAAAATTTATGGTCAAATATTAATTTCGAAAAGAAAAAGAAAAATCGGATAAAAAATCTTTTCCAAACGGGCTCTTAATTGGTTGAAGGTTGTTCAAAACGATAAAAAGAAACAACCGCTCATTAACTGTAGAGCAAAACAAGAGAATGTGAAGAAACAAAAGAAGAGCCAATAATGGTGGCACGTGGCAGTTGCTATCAAGCAAGGATTGTTTGTGGAATTGGACCCAAAACGCAATAAATGGATATTAATTGATTAAAATGATGGTATTTTTGGCCTTTTCACAAGAGTCCAATTATTTTTGCCCACAAAACAAACGCCATTAACAAAACATATCGCTGTTTAGATTATTAGGTCCCTACTCACCCTTAAACATTTTAATTCCTCACAAATAGTACTCATCTTTCATGGGTTTTCCCCACATTCGCTGTCATAATTTGGACATTTTATTTAGTATTTTATGCACTTAGTCTCATTCTCTTCATTCTATATTTTATTATAATTAAAATAAATTAAATTATAGTATATATTAATAATATAAATATTTTTTTAATAAATCGGTGTAATTTAATTTAGCTTGTGGCTAGCACTAACAAAGTTGCAATGAACGTGTGAGATGGGAAGAAGATGAAATTATTGTACTTATTATTATTAAAAAACACACAATAATGAAGCTGGAAATGTCAACGCTATCATGTTTTCCATCCCAGTAACAATTTTCACCTCAGCTTTTTCCTTTTCCAATTTGCTTTTCGTTCTTCTCAATTATAAAGCAAAAAGGATTCCTTTTCTTCTGTCGACAATAATGTTTAACTAAAAATTAGATTATTTGGTCAAAACTAAAGATAAAGAGAAATTCGGGTTACTGATATTCAGGAGACGAAAAGAATAAGAGATTTTTGAAAATAGTAATCAAGCAATAAATAAGTTTATATTTCGGTGTAATATTAACAATATTCCGTGTCTACAAATGCTGAAAACTCCTCCTTTTATAATTGATTCTAGGAAAAGGAGTAATGCCTTAGTTTTAATGTGTCAATTATGAGCAATAAATGACATTAAATGAAATGTTACATAATCATTTCTATTCTATACCAGTTCTCTAACGTATTTGATATTTAATACTAAATTTGGACTCTTTTACGTCATCAGATTCATATCTTTAATCCCTTCTGATCTCCTGGCTTTAAATGACTTAAATAGGTACGAAGCTCGTATCATTTGAATTACATCTCGTGCCTATTTAACTTTCTTCTCCCTGTATCTGTTATCGCTCGTGTCTTTTAGCTATTTATTGCGTTTTGACCTTTTGACCGGTCCGCGTGACATGCCACATCATCTTCAATATATAAATTCAGTTTTCTGCCAATACAGATAGCCCCCCCACTTTCTATATATTTATCAATTAAATATTTAGGAAGTGGATTTTCACAAAAGCGGAATTTTTTCCATAATCAATGCTATAACAGTACTGGCGTTTCATTTGTCTTTTCTATTTAATGCTCTGCACACGTGTCACTTTCTGATTGGCTCTGTAATTCTGCAGCCTTTTTTCAAGACTTCTTCATCCCTTCTATTCACAAAGTGATAGTTGCCTTTATTATAGGCTTTCCATCATTACACTTCTTTGACAGTTGTTATTGTATACATATTTAGCCCATTTTTCCTTTGTCTTCTTCTTCACAAACCTTTAACAAATACTTTATCACTTACTTTTGCTCTCTTCTCCTTTAGTTCATGTTTTTCCAGTAAGGTCGTCTTCAAACTCTAACCCTAGGAAAGTCCTAATTATTGAGAACTTCCCTAATGCCCCTGTAAGGCACAGAAGAGGCAGAGGAGGTAGGCTTCGTAGCCTAGGGTCCACTCGTGCTGGTTCTTCTGGTTTTGTCACTCCTACTTCTAGTTCTGGCATTAGAGGCTCTACATCTAAGGCTCCTTCTTCTAAAGGTAAAGAACTTTCTGAATCTCTCAAAGAACCTTTAGTTGAAGAAATTGTACCTAATGACTTTTCTTTTGGGAATGATAGAAAGTATATTCAAGAACAGGTTATTAATTTAGAAAAAGCCGACACATATCCTTCTCTAATAATTGAACCTTTGATTCCCACTGTTCGAAAATATTGTAATTAGAGAAATAATCTTCGTATGATGATTCTTAATCCAAACCAGAGAATTTCTTCTTTTAGAATTGGATTTTATTTTGTTTGTACTTATCCCTTCACTTTGGGATTTAATCCTGCAATTGACCCAGTCATACTTGAATTCTATCGTTTTCTCAGAATTTGCTTAGTACAAGTTGGCCCCCTTGTTTGGAGAGTTGTGGCTTGTTTGAGGTATTTGTCTACCAAAGCCAATGTTAACTTTACTTTTCCCCATCTTATTCACTTATATCATCCCAAGTTATTTCACCATGGAGTTTTTACCTTGACTGCAAGAAGTAAGAAGGTTTTGATAAACTCCGAGGATGACAAGGACTTTGGGTGATATACTCGTTATATTGTTGCATGTATGGTGGATTTATTTGGTGAAACAAATATCCCCTTACCTGAGAAGTGTAACTTTGCACGTATGTTTTCTTTTACTTACCGTACCTATTTTTATGAATTTCAGCTTCTTTTCTAATTTCATTTGGTTTTCCGTAGCAACGATGGGAGATGTGGAACCCGTTCCTAATTTTGGTGGTTGGGTAGATTCAATCTTGAAAGAAGCGCCTATGGAGGCGAGAACTTGGAAATCAATTTCCTGTTCAAATGGTTGGAAAGTGAAAACTCACGGTATGCATTTCCTTATGCTTTGCCGTATGTTAAATTCTTTCTTGTTCTTAACTTTTTATCCTTATTTTATCAAGATTTGGTATCAGGGATACGACAGCTGAGGTATCCATTGCCCTTTGAGCTTCTTCTAGCTCTTCACTTTCTTTAGAAAAAACTCAAGTCATGCTATCAGAGAGGAAAGTTACAAAAGAATATTCTGAAAATGAGGAAGATGAGGATACCTCTTTGATAACTAGACCAAGAGCTAGGAGTCGCATTATTTCTGAAGATGAAGCTGAAATTATTCCTACCCGTGGCTCTCTCTTCGGTCATATTCTTATTCCTTCTTATGATGAAACAACTCCAAGAGACACCTCTGATTCTATTCAACATCTCTTTGTTAGTGGTTTCGAAAGTGGAGAACTTGGGCCAGTTCTTGATGAAACTCCTCTCCCTTCTTCTATTCCTCCCTTGGTTTCAAGTGCTTTATTTCCTAGTTTATCTGTTCCTGTTATTTTACCTGTTTCTGCTCCCCTGCCTTCCTCTGATCCCTTACCTGTTTCAAATCCTTGAAATCCTGCTATTTATACTTCTTCTATCGTTCCTCCTCCTATAATTCTCTCTTTTTCTATTCGTAATGTAGAAAATGGTTCTAGTAGTAGAAGCTTGGATATGAGGAGCGTTACCCTTGAGGTTCCTGCTAATCACTACCTCTTAAGGAAGTCAGGTGGAGCAGATGTGTGGCTTGAGCCATTGATTGGAGATATTGAGATTTTTGTCTCCCTAAATACTCGCATTTGGTTTATTTCCATTGTAGGCTAATCTTATTGGTACTGAGTTGATGGGAAGAATTTCCCTTTTGTAAAAGAAAGCACGTGAGTCTGATAAGGCTATCCACAAGGCTGGGAAATAGCCAAGGGAGCCCAGTTAGAAGCAGCTAACCGGAAAGAACAATTTGAGAATGCTCATGGAACCATAGAGGAATTGCAAGAGAGCATAAATCAATTGGAGCAGCAAAAGCGGGGTTTGACTTCTGAATTAGCAATTGCCAAGGCTTCTTTGAGCCAATTTGAAAAAGATAAGGAGCGTATTGAATGTGTATTTTCAGAGCAATTATCGAAGTCAAGTGAAGAAGCCAGAAAACTTAAGGCACTCTTGGCTAAGAAGGAAGAATACGCACGGGAACTAGTGCAAAGCTTGACTCAAGCTCAGGCTGATTTAAAGACTTCCTCTGCCAAAATACGTGCCTTATAGAGTTCCAACGCCTCTCTCGAAGCTTCGCTTGATTCCTATTAATCCGAGCACCAAGTGTTGAAGAATGATCTTGCTATGTGAGAAAGCGAGTATGAACTTCTTGAGGAGAACATTAATATAGAGGTGAGTTGGGTTTTTCTAAATTCCCATCATGATGCTTCGATTGAGGCCACTCAAGAAAATTTTGATTTACAATCAGAATTGGCCAAACTTTTAGAAACTATTGAAAAAACCCAACAACCATTTGACTCTTCTGCACTTGATGCTCCTGTGGTTGAAGAACCTTTAAAGAATGAAGTTGTTGATGTGGCAGTCGAAGTAGAGAATGTTTCAATTCCAGCTCCCGAGGATGAAACTTCTATGACACATCTGTGGAAGCTGAAGCTCCCGTGACTCTTGCATCCCTCGATGAACTTAATACCTTAGGCCCAGCTGAGACCGTTCTTGTTACTGCTTCTTCAGAAGTTACTACCGCATCTATGGTTGTTTCTGAGACTTCTATCAATCCAACTCTTCAGTGACCACTTTAATATGTTCCAAACTTTTCCTTTTATTAATTGGTGGTTTGGTTTTATCCCTTGGCAGTTTTAAGGGATTTTTTTATGAAGTCCCCAGTTATCATAATAGGGCGTTTGTAAAACATATTTTGCTGAATAAATTTTTACTTAGTCTTTTTTAATCATATTGGGAAGTTTTCTCAATACTTCTATATGTTTTATTCTTGCCTTTTTTATTTACTAAGTACTTATAGAATAACTTAGCATTTTTATCCTTTGAAAATGCTTTATAATCCTTCTCATGAGTTATTAACATGAGGTTTATAAAAGAGGGCCCTTTTATATATCCACACTTAATGAAGAAGACGTCTCAACTTCATAATGGTGTTACAATACGATAAAAGAAATAGGAACATACATGTTTTGTATGAAATAATTTTGACAAGTTTTTATTCATGAACTTGGACAAGCTTTTGAATATTTCATGTATTAAAATACATCTATAACTTTCTCGTAACTGTTTTTCTTGTAACAGATTTTACAAATTATAAAATAAACAAGGTTTTTCCTTATAACCTGTTTCAGTACATAGTCATGACCCTATTTTCATATATTAGGAAGGGTTTGAGAGGTGACTTCGTTGTTCTCATGAGTTTGAGAGATGACTCTGTTGTTCTCATGGAAAAAATATTATGATGAATGGCTTATGTTTACATTTGTTGAACACAATGATGAATTTTGAAGACTCCGTAACTTTTCCTCAACACTTGTCTTTTTATAACTGGATTTTTCTTTTAAATCTTGCTCAAACTTGATCGATTTTTGTTTGATATTCATATCTATTTTTCTGCACGTATCTGTGTATAATATGTAGTCTCCCAAGTGTTTGAGCGGTCAAGTATGAAACCTCAAGCACTTATTTGTTTCTCTCAATTTGGTCCTTTTCCTGAAACAGAAAAACATACGGAACTCAGAGGTGCGATAAGAGATGAAGACTTTTTAACCCGTTTATATTTCTATCAGATTAATTGTACCTTAGGCTGAGAATTTTTGAATATTCCATTTTTTCGTGCAGGTCGTGACTCGTCATTTGGCACGAGTTAGGGTTTTTGCCTACCATCTAAAATCGTTAGTAAGACTTTAAAAATTCAAAGAAAAATTCTAACATGGTGATACCTGACCGTGGGTACTTCCTCAAAAGTAATATCTCTTTAAATGGACAATATTCCAATATGAGGGTAATACCTTGCCATCCATTGTTTCCAACTCGTATGATCCTTTTCCTGCAATGTCACGAACTCTGCAGGGTCCTTCCCATGTTGGACTAAGCTTTCTTGAATTAGCGGCCTTTGCATATTGGAATACCTTTTTTAAAGCACGAAGTCCCCAATTTTGAAAATCTGAGGCGTGCTTTACTATTGTAATATTGTTCAATTACTTGTTTTTATGCTTCCATTCCTATTAATGCAACTTCTCTTCTTCCTTCGAGCAAATCAAGGTTGACCTGCATCTCTTCATCATTAAATTCCTCTGTTGCCTTAATGTACCGTGTGCTCGGTTCTCCTATTTCAATTGGAATTAAGGCTTTCGTACCATAAACCATTGAGAATGGTGTTTTTCCAGTGCTTGTTTTTGTCATTGCACGATAAGCCCATAATACTCCAGGTAATACCTCATGCCAATTACCTTTTGAATCCTGTAACCTTTTCTTCAAGTTGTTGATAATGACTTTGTTTGTGGATTCCGCTTGTCCATTACCCATTGGATGGTATGGCGTAGACGTTATCCTTTTAATCTGCCAACTTTGAAGAAATTATGTGATTTGAGCTCCTATGAATTGAGGTCCATTGTCACACATGATTTCCTTTGGTGCTCCAACACAACATATTATATTTCGCCATATGAAGTCTTTAACTTCTTTCTCTCGTGCCTGTTTAAATGCTCCTGCTTCTACCCATTTAGTGAAATAATCTGTAAGTATGAGTAGAAACTTCACCTGACCTTTTGCTTGTGTTGGTGGACCTACGATATCCATTCTCCATTTCATAAAGAGACACAGGGTTATATCAGGATGTAGTAACTCAGATGGTCTATGCATATTATTGTCGTATCTTTGACATTTATCACATTTGGACACGAAAATGTTTGCCTCTTCTTCCATCTTGGGCTAATAATACCCTGCTCGAATCAAAGTTTTTACCAGTGACCTTCCCCCTGCGTGATTTATGCAATGTCCTTCATGTACTTCCCTCATCACATATTCTGTTTTGAGAAGGCCCGAGGCACCTTGCTAGTGGTCCACCGAACATCTTCTGCTAAAGATTTCCTTCATATAAACAGTAACGAGCGGCTTTTTTGTGAAGCACATGAGCTTTATTTTTGTCATTAGTAACAGTTCTATGCTATAAAAAACAATAATTTCGTTTCTCCAACCCCATAATAAATGATTAAAATTTACCTCGTTCTTATCAGGTTCGAGAACGGAATGAAACAGATGTATGACTGAAGCGTTTGCATCATTTTCTACGTCTGCTGCAAATGCGAGATTAGCTAAAGCATCTGCTTCCACATTCTCATCTCCTGGGATCTGCATTACCTTCCAAGTTTGGAATTGCTTTATTAGTTCCCGTACCTTTTCAAAATATTCTTGCATTCGTGTCTCTCTGTTGTATAAGTCCTCAGCATCTGATTGACCACAAGTTGAGAATCACATTTGATTATAATCTGTGTTATGCTGAGTTCTCGTGCCAATTCTAGACCTGCAATTACACCCTCATAGTCTGCTTCATTGTTAGTTATAGAATGACATTTTATAGCCTGTCTAATAGTTTCTCCAGTAGATGGTATGAGAACTATTCCTAGGCCTGCACCTTTTACATTAGATGTGCCATCAGTAAATAAAATTCAAGTTACGAAATCGACTAATACTTGAGATTTTATAGCAGTCCTAGGTTGATAAATAATTTCATATTCACTTAATTCTATATCCCATTTTGCTAATCTCCATGACAATTCATATTTATGCAAAATGTTCCGTAACGGAAAAGCAGTAACTACAACAATAGGATGGTATTGAAAATAAGGTTTTAATTTTATAGATGCCATGATCAAAGCTAATGCTAGTTTTTCTAGTTGAGGATATCGTGTCTCAACATCTAATAAAGACTTGCTTACATAATAGATAGGAGATTGCTTGCATTGATCCTCACGAGCTAAAACAGCACTTACCGCAACTTCTGACACAACCAAATAGATGAGTAGCTTTTCCCCTTCTTTTGGCTTTGCCAATAATGGTGGGTTTGAGAGGTAAGCTTTTAAATTTCTAAGAGCCTGTTGCAAATCTTCATTCCATTCAAAATGATCTTGTTTTTTGAGTGCGAAGAAAAATTTTAAAATATTTTTCTGAAGATTTGGAAATAAATCTTCCCAAGGATGCAATTCTTCCTGTTAGCCTTTGAACTTATTTTTTATTCGTAAGGATATCATGTATTTCTTCTATCGTTTTGATATAAGAAGGATTTATCTCAATATCACGGTTAGAAACGAGAAAACCCAAAAACTTACCTGATGCAACTCCAAATGCACATTTTTCTGGATTGAGTTTCATATTAAATTTTCATAAAATTTCAAATGTAACAGATAAATGAGAAATATGATCATGAGAACACTGGATTTTAAAGAGCATGTCGTCTAAACATCCATGGTTTTTCCTAAATGTTCTTGGAACATTTTGATGACCAACCTTTGATAGGTTGCTCCAGCATTTTTGAGACCGAAGGGCATTACTTTATAATAATAAGTCCCCCTATTTGTGATGAAAGAAGTTTTTTCTTCATCACTGGGATCCATTTTAATTTAGTTGTACCCTGAATATGAATCTTAAAAACTCAAAAGTTTATGTCCTGCAGTTGCATCAATTAATTGATCTATATGCGGTAAGGGAAAATAATCTTTTAGGCATGCTTTGTTAAAATATGTATAATCCACACAAACCCGCCAATTACCGTTTTTCATAGGTACAACAACTGTGTTTCTACCCAATTAGAATTACCTCGCGGATTGACCCAATTTTCAATAATTTTTGGACCTCATCTTGAATCACCTTATTTTTGAAAGCTCCTTGTTTTCTTTTCTTTTATTTTACTGGTGTAAAGGGTAGGTCTTCTTTTAGTTTGTGAATCATTACATCCGGTGGTATACCTGTCATATCAGCATGGAACCAAGCAAAACAGTTTACATTAGGTTTTAAAAAATTAATCAACATACCTCGCATGTCTGTGCTTACATTGGCTCCAACATAAACCTTCCATTATAGCCATTGCTCAAATAAAATCACCGCTTCATGCTCTTCGATTGTTATTTTGATATTTTCACTCTCTTCAGGCTCTTGAACTGTATCATGTCTCTGTTAGATAATACGCTTAACGCTAGAGGGGGGTGAATAGCGTTATAATAAAAATTAGCGTAAACTTTGCGGAATTAAAAAATTGCAGGAAGTAAATAAGTGCGATAAATAATAAAGTACGCACCGATGTATTCTGGTTCACCACAACACGTGGCTAGTCCAGTCCCCGAGAGACTCTCTCGAGATTTTCCACTAACTTGTCAAGCTTACGGGTGCTCAACAAACCTTTACAACTTAAGGACACAAGCCTTAACACCTTTGCTCGGAGATACAACACTCCAAGACTTCATTGTTAAGCTTACGGGTACCTAACCAACCTTTACAACTTAAGGACACAAGCCTTAACACCTTTGCTCGGAGATACAACACTCCAAGACTTCAACCAAGGAAACACAAGTTCCTTACAATAAGAGAATCACAATTCTCTTACAAGTGTACAAAACACTAAACACTCAAACAAAGCACTCCTTAATGAGTAGATATGAGTAAAGGGAGTAAGCTCAAGATCACAACAACTATGGACAAGACTTTGGCTCTCAAAAGCTTTATGAAATGAATATAAAATGATAAACAATAGTATGCAAGCTAATAGCAATAGAATGATCAGTTGTTGTGTGTTATTGTGATTAAAACACTGAAATGAAGCTGTATTTATAGTTGAAAAACTTGGCATTACCGTTGTCTAATTGTCAATTAAGAGTTGCTGATTTTACTGAGTGACAATCGATTGTCAAGAAGCCACAATCGATTGTTTGCCAATCGTTCCAGAAATCAATCCCAGATTTTACGCTTAACAATCGATTATCCAAGATCAACAATCGATTATTGGCAACGTTCAATAAATCATTTCCAGATTTTACGTAAAACAATCGATTATACAGAATCAATAATCGATTATACAGAATCAATAATCGATTATTCAGCAACGTTCAAAAAATCTTTTTCCAGATTTTAATTTCAACAATCGATTGTATAAAATCAACAATAGATTACTCAGCAACGTTCAAAAAGTCTTTTCCAGATTTTAATTTCAACAATCGATTGTACAAAATCAACAATCGATTACCTGACGGTATTTGAAAATATTACGACAACGGTCAGCTTCACAATCGATTGTGCAATGTTAACAATCGATTATTTATCAGACTTTGAAAATCATTTTAGACACTGCCTCGTGACAATCGATTGTTATATACTCACAATCGATTATTTAATACTTTGAGAGAGTCTGGAAGACACTGCCTCAACACAATCGATTGTCATATGTTCACAATCGATTATTTTGTGACTTTGAAAAATCTGATGGACAATGTCTCTTCACAATCGATTGTCATTAGCTTCACAATCGATTATTCTGAGTTTTGAAAAACTTTGATGTACACTGCCTCATCACAATCGATTGTCATAAGGTTCACAATCGATTGTCATGCAAGTTTGAAAAACCTGATGCTCACTGCCTAAACACAATCGATTGTCATTTAGTTCACAATCGATTGTCATGCAGTCTTGGCTTAACATAATCGATTATCATAAGTACATAATCGATTATCTTAGTCCAGATTTTAGAGGCATGTTTAAAAATCATTTTGACTAAAGTAAATATGCATGATTTAAAATCATTTAGCATTAAATTAAATATGCATGATTTTGTAAAAATAGTTTTACGAGAGAAGCCATGTCATGAGTCAAGTTGTCGGATCAAGATCACAATTAAGAACGACTCATTTACACTATAAAACTTTGTCTTGTGCTTGAATCTCGTTATCCACCAATTGTGCGCTTGTACTTGAACTTCGTCATATATCAATTTGCGCTTGTTTGTCATTCATCAAATCCTACACATAAGAACACACGTTTTAGTATAAAGCCTTGAGAACGTGTTTCCAACAGTCTCGAGTATAAATTTGTCTTTTCTCGTTCAGTTGAGGTTTGATTTTTGATACATTCAACTGTTTTCTGTAATTTCTATTTTTCTTTATTTATGGTGCTTGTATCTGTTACAGCGTTGATACTCCTGGATGTCTGCTGATCTCCACGAATTTGGCAAATCCCTCATGGTGACGGGAATTTAGTAACTTGATGTAGAATTGACAGAAGAGCACATATACCATGGATTCAAGGCATCCCATTTCCGTATCAACTACCTGAAATTTAGTTTTTTTAACAACACCTACCGCAAAAGTTGTTAGAATTACCTCTCCCTTTGTTACCACACTTGAATTATCGAACCAGGATGCGCCTTGGGTATCAGTTTGTCTTCAGCTTACGTTTCACGTAATACCCTTAGTAGTATAATATTTACGGAACTTCCTGAATCAATCATAACTCGTTTTATATTAGTATTATATACAAGTGAAGATATTACTGGTGGGTTATTATGTGGGGTTATTAATCCTTCGGTATCTGCATCATCGAATGAAATACTTTCGTTTTGTAAATCCCGCCGTACCCGTTTCCCGTGTGTAATTGTTACTTTGGAAACCTAGTTGGAAGATGTATATGTTATACCGTGAATATCTTCTCCCCACTTATCACATTCACTGTTCTCTCGGGTGAAGGGGGATTTGGTGGCTCCTGCCTATTTTCCATATAGGCTTGTTTACCTTTCTCACTAAATAACTCAGTGAGATACCCTTGCTTCAATAGATGATCCACTTAACTTTGTAAGAAACTACATTCTGAAGTTTTGTGCCCGTGATCATTGTGGAATTCGCACCAATGGTCAGGATTGCGTCTATTTGGATTTGACCGCTTCTCTTTTGGCCATCGCACCTTATCTCCCATGCTCCTCAAAATAACTACGAGCACAGAGGTAGTGACATTAAAGTTATATCCACTGAACCTTGCCTTTAAACTACTGTCATCATCTCATGACATTTGTCTGTTTCGATCATTTTTGAACTTTGATGAAGAACCATATTCCATGTTCCTCGATTTTTTATCATATTGTTGGTTATCCTATTTTTACCTTGAGTCTTTCCCTATAGGTCCCATATATGGATCATGCCTCTTTTTACCTGAACTTTTTTTGATTTTTTTATCTTCTGGAACCGCTCCTTTCTTCGTGATGAAACTTAGGTAGGGTATCTTCTTCAAATCATAGTTTCGTACTATACCTGTTGTAAATATCATTCCACGTGGTTGCAGGAGATTCTCAAAGGCTTTCTTTGAGTATTCTCGTGGCTTTAGAACTTTTATCACTTAAACTACTTGCAAAAACTATTGTAGCCCAGTTGTCAGGTACACGGGGTAGAGTCATTCTTTTACGCACAAATCTATCAACAAAATCTCTGAGAAACTCTGAGTCCCCTTGTTTGATTTTGAAAATATCCTCCATTCTTTTCTCCACTTTTTGAGCTCCCAAGTGTGTTTTAATAAAAGAATCTGCAAGCTCAGCAAAAGAATTTATAGAATTTCAGGTAAAAGAGAATACCAGGTTAATGCACCCTTGGTGAGTGTTTCTCCAAATTTCTTGACCAGTACTGATTTAATTTCATGCTTGGTCAAGTCGTTTCCCTTTACGCCTGTTGTAAATGTGGCTACATGATCACGTGGATCTGTTGTGCAGTCGTATTTGAGATATCATGCATTTTGAATTTTTTTTGGAATTGGAAGAGGAGCATCACTTGGTTTCCAAGGTTGTTGTGAGTATTTATCCATGTCCACTCCTTTGATTACAGAGGAAACTCCATGGATTTGCTCGATGCGCTCATTTTGTCCTTAAGTTGTTTCTGCAAAGTTAGTACTAAGTTTTGCAAATAAGAATTATTTGAATTATCTTGTTCTCCTTCTTGTGGTTCACTAGTGGTTCCTCCATTTCCTGAATTAACAAGACCAGATCGAGAATTCTCCAATGTATTATTATTATGCGTTGGTGTGGGTGGTACAAAAGGCAATCGACTAATTAGAGCCTGAAGAGCTTTGCTGACCTGTGCATCAATTTATTTTTGTAAAGCTTCATTTGCTCCTTCAAAACGTTCAGATTGCTCTTGTTGATCATTACGAGATTCAGGAGCAGGAGTACCTTCACGAGAATGACGTGGCGAGTTTTGAGGAGAGGGAACCATGTCAATGTTTGGTAGATCTCCTTGATTTTGCTGGAGATAAAAGAAATAAGAAAAAGGATAGAAAATATAGAAATATAAATAAAAGAGGAGTTATGAAAAGAGGAGAATATGTAAAAATTAATAAAAAAGAAGAGTTATAAAAAGAGGAGAATATGTAAAAATTACATATATGGAAAATAACAAAATAAAAGAAATGTCAAATTTGAATAGAATATTTATTAAGCTAGATAATTATAGACTTATGCAAAAACAAGATAATATTATAGAATCACCTTTAGAACAAATAGTAAGATTAACCAGAGAAAATAATGAGGAAAACAATAACGAATCATATAGTAATAATAGTGATAGTAGTACAATTAGTTATGACATCACTAAAAGAAAGAATATGAGAAAGAAAAAGTTAACCCTGAAAGATATTTATGAAAAAAAAATTAGATAAAATGGAAAAACGAGTACAAAAATTAGAAAAACATGTATTTAAAAAGAAAAAAAACAAACAATAAATTCTGACCCTGAAGTATCTAAAAATAGATTAGATTCAGATACAACAACATATATAAGTTCAGAAGAAGGAAAAGATGATAAGAAATTAGTAGTTGAAGTAATAGATAAAATGGAAAATGATTCAGATATTAATATGGACGAAGATAGCAATTCAGATACCTATACTGACTTGATAAAGAAAACAAATAAATTATATATAGAAACTAATGAATTAAAAGATACAATTAAAGATGAAGATATAATAACAAATCATATAAATATGACTAAACCAGACAGCCTAGAAAATAGAAAAGGATTTTATACAACTTTCGCAACACGAAGAGATAAAGGTTATAAAAAAAGAAGTTATTATGAAAAAACAGATTATTCAAAACAACATAGGAATGATAAAATATGGGGATCAAGATTAATAAGAGGAATAGCAGAAATATTAAAAACATCTACAGGAGAAAATACTAACTCTTTTTTAGACTTAGACTACTCTAAAGATATAACTAAAGAAATACAAAAATGGTCAGCAAAAACAGAGAAAACGTTTTTAGAAATAAAATTACCCATAGAAAAAGTAAGACAATATTTTGTAACCACCTTAGTAGGAAATGTTAAAGAATGGTATGAAAATTTAGGAGAAGAAATGATAAAAGCATTACATGCAGCTACAGATGCTAATGCACAGCCTACAACAGATGTAAGTAAAATATTTCAAAAATTTGTAATATCAATTACAGCCAAATTTAGTACGCCAGGAGCAGAAAATTCAATGATTCGTAAAAATATAGGAAAGGCAAGAAATAATCTATTAAATTTAGTTATTTGTGATTTATGCTACTATGAAGAAGATGTATGTGAATTTAGTAATTATTTTCATAAAGGAAGATTTAATAATAATGAGAAACCTATGATCTAAGACTTATTCCTACATAAATTACCATATCCAACTAATTTATTAGTATTTAAAGACTATAAAATAGAAGCTAAATCAATAGACACCTTAGGAACTAGGATAGAATATGTAAGAAATTGGATAAATGATAGATGTACTCAAGCGACAAATATTAGAAATTTATTACAATCAAATATACAGTTATGTTGTACAAAAGATAAACCAAGTAAATATGGATGTAGTAAAAAATATCCTAAACAAATAAGAAAACACTATAAGAAAAGAAATAAGAAATACATTAGACGAAATTATAATTTAAGGAATTTTACAAATAACAAAAAACGAAGATATATAAATAAAAGAAAATATAGAAATTACTTCAAAAAGAATCCTAAAAAATATAAATGTTTTTTATAATTGTGGAAAAATAGGACACATATCCACAGAATGCAAAGAACCTAGACATAAACAAATAAAAGAAATCCAGTTAGATAATGATGAATTTTTAGATTTAGATATAGTTAAGCAAGAAATAGATACAGACAACTTTTCTAGTGAAGATGAAATAATTGAATCAGATACAACAAGTGAAGAAGAATATGAATCAGACTGAAATAAGAGAAACAAGTGATAAAGATATAATAATAAACTACACACAAGACATAGATTATGAGAAACAACAGATAATATTTGATGAAAAAATTTATGAGAAAATTAGGAAAGAAGAATTAGACCTTACACCAGACTTAGTTTTTAAAAACTAATTTTGGAATAAAACCTTAAAAATTAAAAAAATTGTTATAAAACAATAAAAGAACAAGAGCAATATTGCAGAGAAAGAGAGAGAGAAAATTCTTATTGAATTTTGGGGTGGTTTAAAATGGGGTAAGACCCCTCTATTTATAGGAGGAAAAATAACTTAGCCTCAAAGTAAAACTCTCTACAAGATAGACATTCACTCTAAGTAGAATTCTATTCTTAACAAAAATAAAATTATTATATAATCACTAAAAAAGAATTTGTATTAGACATAAAACATCTAAATAGAAAAACAATGATACCTTTAGTATCTAAACATCTAATTGAAGAAGAAACTAAAAGTATTAAAAATAAACATGATCTAAGTATAGCTATTTTGGAGGAATACAGATTATGTTATATGCACATTTTAAAGAAGGCATAGATACACCAATAGAAATATATTTAGCAGATGATAGAATAACTCATCCTATAGAACAATCCATATTAACACAATTAACACGAAATCTAATATACCAAAAAGCTAAATTCTTATTTAAACCTGAATTTAATATAAGTATGGCAGAACAAAATATAGACAAAGCATTGACGATTTATTGGAAAATTAATGGAATAGAAATGTTACCAGGAAGTAAAGTACTAACTATCAAAGCAAAACAATTATATAGGTAAAAGAAAAGTATTAACACATATAAGTAAAATCTTTGAACCTATCCTAAAAGAAATACCTAGGAAAGAACAATCATATATACTACCTAACCAAAACCAAGACTTAGAATTAGTAACTTATAATTTAGAACAAAGAAGAAATCTTCTTAATAGAAGTATAAGTAGAAGGAATCTAAACATAATACCTAGAATTAGGGAGAATATATCAGACGAATATTCAGAAAACCAATATTATATAAAAGGAAGAATAATAAGAAATGGAATAAGAATACTAGTACCAATCTTAATTGCTACTAATGCAACTTACACCATTGCAATTATTGCAACCAAAAAGAAGATATTCCTAAAGTTTATCTGCCACCTACTATGGAAAAAGACAAAGAAGAAGAAGATAAAGAACAAAATGACGATTAAAAGAGTTTTTTTCATAATGTAAAAACTCTTTTAGTCTTGTTAGGCTAGTATTTTTCAAGAAAAGTATATTAGTCTTGTTAGGATAGTATTTTTCAAGAAAAGTATTTAGTCTTGTTAGGCTAGTATTTATTTCTTTCAAGAAAAGTCTTGTAAATAGTAGGCAAAGTTTTTATGTAAAGATGTAACGTGTCCTAGTGAGTCAGCAAAGAGATGAGAAGGAATAATTTGGGTGGATGATCGGGCCCAATAAACACCCACACTCTAATTATTACCTTCAATCCTTTGCCTATATATAGGACTTTGTAAATTCAAAAGACATCATCGGCTCTTCAACCTTGTATAATAAAATCTTTCTTTGAAAAACTCTCTCTCATATACTCTTACTCTCTCAAAAATATCAAAAGATCTAACATCAACTAAGGAACTAATGGAGCAAAATAAGGTACGCAATTCTATGGCAAGCTAAATTTTCTATGGCAAGATTTTAGGAAAGTAGTAATAATACTAAAATGATAATGATCCTGTGAACACCGGGAGTTCGGTGTAACATTAGTTTAAAGGTTTAATAACAGCCAGTAATGAAAGCTAAAGTGGATCTAGCCGTGCACTTTGTCCGCTCCAGGCAGGTGACCGTTATGCGGTGTTGTGGTGCTTAAATTGGCTTGGGATCCTTACCTGCTTGACCTACTGCTACTGATATTGTCACCTTTAGCCCACTGTTATTCCGTTCCCTTCTCCTTTGGTATCAGAGCAATAAGTTTATATTTCAGTGTAATATCAATGATATTCCGTGTCTACAAATGCTGAAAACTCCTCCTTTAAAATTTGTTTTCACTCCCATGAATAGACAGTTTGTTTTCACTCCCAACTTGCATTAAAATTTTGTACTTTAAAAAACACAGATAGTGCAAAAAAATACATTGTATTTGGTATATTCAAGACTAGGGCAGCAACAAAGGAAGAGCAGCTCATTATTCCAATTTTGATAAATTCTTACGTATGTTTCCACTAACTGTTGGTATTCAACGTAACAATTTAATATGCTGGCTGCATGTGAAAGCACAATCTACTTACCGTTTTGAAATACACATATAAGTAGTTTATAATTTAAAAAAATACTTTTACATCCACAAGATAGTAAAGATTATAACGATATTTGGCAATTACTAGCTTAAAATTCCATCTCTTTTTTTTTTTCTTTTTCCATGCCATGTTTTTCTTAATTTGTACCTTAAAAATAGTTTTTGAACAAGAATAATGTATCTCGATTAGAATCTCAAATTGCGTCATCATTCCTCATTTGTGAGATTCAATAGGACTTAGGAGTTACTCCCCTTGGCTTCCTTCATGCAATAGGTTCTAAATCACGCACTAGCATCCCTTAAAATTATATTATGTTGACCACTTTATTGTGACAATCTCCTAGGCCATCGTGCCCTAAACATAAAATTGACTTTTTATCAGGTCAAACTTTCATTTCTATTCACCTTCCTTTTCGCTCTCTCTAGGAGTCCTATCTCGAAGACTTTGACCATAAATAACTTAGTTGTGAAAATTGAATGTTCATTGGGTTAATGTCTTAATTTAGAGTATAACTTTAAATTTTTATACTGTTGCAACATAGCTAATATGCTTTATGTTTTAACTTACCAATTCAATATTTTATGAACAATTATAAGTTAAACCATTCTATATTCAACTTCTAAGAAAGAACAATCTCTGTCAAGGTTCTCATATACCTATGTGAAAACTTTGTCAATTCTCAATGTAAAGTGATAAGATTTCTACCCCTTTATTAACTTGTTGTGTTCATCCAACCCACATGCAAACTCAACCAACCTTATTTACAAGTTTCATCTCTCCCCTCTTTATTACTCATCTTCTCATTTCTTTATTGCATGTAGGGTCACCATTCTCCACCCTCCCCCCAATCTCTCTTTCTTTTTCTTTCCTCGTAAGAACACAAAGAAAAGCTCAAAAGCATATAAAGAAAGAGTCCTTTTTTTGTTCTCTCTCTGGAAAGTAAAGAATGGAAGAGTTTGAAGTTGAATTTCAGAAGCTGCCTGAAAGGCTTACACCATGCAACAGTGGAAGAAGGAGAAGCTGTGACTGTGACTCTAACCATTCTCCCGAATTTGAGTTTTGGATGGTCCGAAACCCGTCTTTTCCTCAGCCCAATCAACTCTCCGCTGACGAGCTCTTCTCTGATGGCGTCCTTCTTCCTTTAGACCTTCTCCACTGCCCTTCTGCGGATGACCCACTTGAACCAAATACTTCATCTTCGCACCATAAAACTGAGCCTGAACCATCCGGGTCTGGTCGACCCGAACCCGACACAGAACACTCTGCGTCGATACTCAACTCGTCGGCGGGCGGCGGTTCTTTTACGTCATCAAAACGTTGGAAGGACATTTTCAAGAAAACCGAGAAGAAATTAGAGAGTAATGATGTGAAGAAGAAGGAGAAGGAGAAGAGGAAAGAGAAGAAAGTTGTAGGTGGAAGCAATGGGGTGAGTACTGGTGCTGAGCTAAATATCAATATTTGGCCCTTTTCGAGGAGTAGATCCGCTGGAAACGGCGGAAGTAGGCCTCGGGTTACGGGTGGATCCGGTTTGGC
This sequence comes from Nicotiana benthamiana, assembly GCA_034376525.1. Taxonomy (NCBI): domain Eukaryota; kingdom Viridiplantae; phylum Streptophyta; class Magnoliopsida; order Solanales; family Solanaceae; genus Nicotiana; species Nicotiana benthamiana. Next base: position 90,938,810 of record CM067341.1, read on the forward strand.
GAACCGAAAGGTGAGTAGTGCTCCGTGTTCCCGGAGTAACTCAGCCGGCGAGTCCAAGTCAAGAAAATGGCCCAGTAGTCCAAGCCGTGGTGGGGTTCATTTGGGCCGTAGCAGCCCAGTTTGGCAGGTCCGCCGGAATCTCGGACCAGGATCCGGTAGCCGAAGCTCCGATAACCTCGTGAAAACTGCTGAAAAAGCACTCAGGAAAGAAGCCCGCCTAAATGAAAGCAGCTCAAACAAAAAGGCAGTTAAAAAAGAAGGCGTTGAATGTCGCCGAGAAGTGTCGTCAACGGCGGCCGGTGGTGGTGAGCCTAAAGCTAGAGTCTTGAACTTGAATGTGCCTATGTGCATTGGTTACAGGAATCAATTAGGTTGCAGAAGTGACGAAAACAGTGCCATTAGTGTCGCCGCGGCTGCCGCCAGTGACGGTGGTGATCGGAGTGGTGTCGCGGTGAGCAGTGAAGGGGTACGTGGCAGTAGTAATTTATTTAATATCAAAAGCCTATTTACCAAGAAAGTCTATTAATTTAATACTGGTAATTCCAAATTAGTAATTACACACTTTTTTGAATATGTTAGTGTATCTATCGTTATCCTTCTCTATATTCTCGTATGTAACTTTTTCTTTTACCTAAAAACTTTTTTGGTATATGTAAAGTCCTAACTTTTGACGTTTGCAATTCTGCATTTGTGTAATACACTCTTGCTATTGAGGTTGAATTGTTATGAAATAATATAAGAACAAGAACAATAATACAAGAACAAGAATAATAGAGAGAAAAGTAGAGAAAGTAGTATTCTTGTTGATATTTTGGGATGATCTACAATGTGGTAAGACCCCTCTATTTATAGGAAGATAAAAGACTTAGCCTTGAAGTAAGACTCTTCTTATAAGATAGACATTCACCTTAAATAGAGTTCTATTTATAACACTCCCCCTTGAATGTATATTCAATAATGTGCCTCGTTAAAACCTTAACTAAAACAAAACCCAATGGAAAAAATTCTAGAAAAAGAAAAGAGTACATATGTTTAGAAATACGCCTATTTGTTGCCTCGTTAAAAACCTTCCAAGGAAAACCCAGTGGGACAAAATCTTGTAAGGGAAAAAGAGTGCAACGCGCATTAACTCCCCCTAAAAAGAACATCAATTCACATCCTTGAACCTTCACATTCCAATCTTGTGCACTAGCTTCAAGAAATCGTTAGTAGATATTTGATAAATAAATCAATCATATTGACTTGAATGAATATTCCGTATCTTGAAATTATTATTCTTGATAGATATGAACATCTTCATATAATGTCGTGGTATGACTCTTCAATACTTCCATAGGGATATCCTCGCCATCACATTATCATAGTTATAGCAAGATACATATGTACACAAATTGCACTTAGGATGTGGTACTTCAGGACCAAGAATTGTATATGCTTTAAGCAACTTAAATCTTTCAAGTTAAGTCATATAAGCCATATAATAAACTTTAGATGCACATCAAGTTTTCATGTCATGCTAAACAAATAAAATATCGAAAACTGATTACACATACCTTTGACCTTATACTTTCAAGTATTTGAACTACATGTCCAAAACTACATGTCTTTCATATGGAATCAATTCTTCTTGAATTGTATCTTTTCCATTTAGTCAATATTTTGTTTGTATTCGACAAACATAAGATCCTCATCGATATTTAGCGCTATCATAGATGTCGTCGACGATCATTTTATATCGGTTCCAGTAAATTTTCATAAAGATATAACATGGAGATCTCTTCATTCATACATTCAGGTACCTGAATCTCTCATGAGATTTTATGAAGTGTTATGTCGTGTGATCTTTTGGATCACTTGCCTCCTTATTATGATCACTTTGATCATTTGCTCATCTTCTTTATTAAGAAGTTCCATTTTGAAACCGATTTGTCTATACGCTTCAGGCGTATCCAAGACTTTGTCCTTCTCGGACTTAATATGAGCATTTGCAGTGAGAATATAGTTATATTCTTTGGGTGTAGCATGCTTTGCAATATGTTGCAATTGAATTATCATTTTATGAACTTCATGTTCATATTATGATATTCGAGGATCTATATATACAAATGATAATTCATCTCATGTAACCTTTTCTCAAGTGTTCATCATGTCTCCCCCTCATGTTAGGAAAACTAACATGTTTCCTCACCTCTGGGAAATCATCTTCGTGCATTATCATGTCAATATACACAGCACATTAATAATTATAAGATGAAATTATTTGGTTCCTGACCCTGAACCACTTATAATGGGAGAATATAATATACTCTCGTATACAACGTATATCAAACTGATATATATAACTTTGTTCTCATAAGCAATAGTTTAGCTATTAAGTGGAGGCACTCAATAAATCATTTTGCTAAACCAACTATGATGTAAACCAACTTATCAAGATGAACTATCTTGAATAGACAATCTGGAAATTATGCTAGAAGTTAGATAACTGAGCAATTTACCTCGCAAGCACCGGCCAGGCTGCAGGTTAATAACAATCGCGCATGTAACCATATCATAGATGCATCATATGTGGTATACATGGCAGGTGAATTGGCCCATATTCACCTTTGATATTTCCAGAATTTATGGGATTCAACCCGAACTCTTTAGTTGGTCAATTAATTAATGAGAACAAGTAGTACAAACTAGAGAATGAAGCGGGTAGCTTTTCATACACAAATTATCCCGCTACAAGTTGTAGTAATAGAAGATATCAAATCTTTCCTTTATTTATAGTCTCAATATAATCAACCACTTTCACATATACTTTGGAAACTGAATAAGTTTCTTTGAGACTTACTACAACACTATACCTTATTGGTAATCAATTTCTCCAACATAGTAGTAATTGGCTTTTCTAGAGCTCTCAATTAATTTTGTACTACCACAAATTCATCAACATCCATGTGGTGAATATCTCTTTTAAAGAGAAAGTTATACCATTATGGTCATGTCAAAAATTATATGCAAGATATGTTTCTTGCATTATTATTGTCCTTTGGTAATCACATTGACAAATTATTTTGGCGTACAATAGGTACGTGACCAATGACCATTCATGCCATAATAATGACATCATCTCAAACCTTCTTCTAGGGGTGAGTGTGGTATCATCTCAAACCTCCTTCTAGGGGTGAGTGTGGTATATTCAATACCAATTTCATGTTCATATTCTTCCAATAATGAATATGTATTCGTGAATCAGATGTTGTCACATTCACTGCTGGGATATGTGATTTTGTTATCCTTTTCAAATCTGTAAATGCAGCTGGCATTTGATTTGTTATTCTTTGCAAATGGATAATCTTTTGCACCTCTTTTTCACGAATAGAGGTATTTGGATCAAGATGAGATAATGATGCATTTTTCCACAAAATTTCACCAACTTCTCCCCCTAATTTTGGGAAAAGTTGCTTTTCCGGTATCGTGTGTGTGGTACATGAATGTGATGCATAAATGAATGAACATATAGAAGGGGAAACTATATTGTGCAGTAGTTACAAAGGCGCACGCATGTATGTTACGGACATATACACAGGTAATACAGTGAATAGATGACAGCGTATCATAAAACTCGAGTAGTGTATGTAATATGTAAAGAATGTGTAAAAGTTATGTGATGAATAATTTAGCACATTATCATGGACGATCACATAATTACAAATTTGGAACTAAGCAATTGACATGAATATGTGAATAGTATAGAAGTGTACATTTATAAGCCAATGCAGACATGTGACAGTACACTGTGTTTATAATATCTCTGTATAAGGTACAATGTTTCAAGTTGAAATGTCATGTAATCCGTTGCTTCTTAATTTAAACAATATTTTCAAAATCTGTTGAGGTTATTCGAATAACTGGATTGATAGTCGACTAACTTTAGGGAAGCAGTCATTAGGTTATTCGAATAACTAAACCTGATATTCGACTATCTTGCCTTGCGGAAAAATCCAGTTTTAATGCGAAATATTGGTTAGTCGAATAACTAATTAGTTATTCGACTAACTTAGTAAACAGTCATCAGGTTATTCGAATAACTAAATCAGGTTATTCGAATATTTAAATCAGATATTCGACTATCTTAGCTTGCGGAAATTCCAGTTTTAATACAAAATATTAGATAGTCAATTTTATTAGTTAATCGACTAACTTTGCTGGAAAATAAAAATACCATCGAAGTTTAAGCATATTGAAACATTCTAAAGAACTAATACTAACATTATATCATAAACTAACTAATACGAGCTGATACTAATGACTAATAGTTTATCCACTAGCTAATACAAATAAGTAAAATAAAATCAAACAATTCTATCTTCCTTCATCACAGATCCATCACAATTTAGGTGGTCAATTTTCCCCTTAGGGTGCTCAAAGAAGTCTGCCACATCCAAGTGGGTGATGTCAAAATTGTCGTCAGAGACAAAATTTGTTTCGGGGCCTTTACTCTTTAGAGATGCTTGATAAAGCTCAACCAAATGTCTTGGTACACGGCAAATTTTCGCCCAATGCCCTTTTCCACCGCAACGATAATATATAGTTTATGAACTATTTGCTTTTGGATTCTCATCATATCGTGCTTGTGGCAGAGTGACCAACTTCAGGTTGTCATATCTCTCCTTTAAGCCATTCCACAAGATAGGTGGATCTTTGACTGAGATATATTCAATTTTCAAACCTTCATCAAAGTGATGGCGCAAGAAAATCAAGGCCTTAGCATAGTCTTGGGTGGATGCATTATTTCTGGCTTTAATGGCGTCTCCAAGACCCATTGCATCCAAATGGATTTCAGCATCCAATACCCATGTCATATAGTTCTTACCCGAAATTTCAAGGGCAACGAACTTTCTTTTCATAATGTCAGACATAATACAAAATTACATCAAGAGCGTGTCCATACTTACGGGCTTTATTACAATTATTACATTCACTTCAGGGAATGGATCATAATCATCTGTATGTGCTATATACAATCTCATGTCAAATATTACTTTCATAAAGTGAAAGATTATTTTGAGAATCTTTATCATTCTCGTTACCACAATAATGACGATTATAATTTCGTCTATTGTCACGTCCACATTTATTGATACCTTCATGGTAATAATTTTGTCTTCTTTCAGACTTATCATATACTGCTACCACATTCTCTAAAGGGAATGGAGCAAATTCAATTGGACGGATTTTTAATTCTTTGCCCATAATCATACATGAATTTGATCATGGCAAGGCATAGAAATTTTACCACTTCATGTGAGTGTAATTTCTTACGAACTCCATTAGAGTTATAATCAAACTTTGTTGTCTTTGTTTGTATATGAAATCAAATCGTAGAATTTCAAGAATTTGAAAGGGAAAAGTAAATTACTTACCTTTAAGGTATACCAATAAATGTTGTGATATCAAATATACCTCTTGTGTAAATTCCTTTCTTTCTCTCACGTTTTTCTCTTTCTGTTTCTTTTTCTTTCTTCTTTGTTTTTCCTTTTTGTCCGTATAGAAATTTTTGGGATTTGGTTACGGCAGAACCTCACGTGAAACCCTACACAAACAAAAGTTAAGACAATCGAAAATTTCAATTGGTTAGAGACTCGTGCTGATAACGTGTTATGAAATAATATAAGAACAAGAACAATAATACAAGAACAAGAACAATAGAGAGAAAAGTAGAGAGAGGAGTATTCTTATTGATACTTTGGGATGATCTACAATGGGGTAAGACCCCTCTATTTATAGGAAGATAAAAGACTTAGCCTTAAAGTAAGACTCTTCTTATAAGATAAACATTCACCTTAAATAGAGTTCTATTTATAACATGAATTTTGTTTTTCGTTTTTTATTCGGGGTTCGGTACCTGCATTAAAATTCGATTATATCTGAATTCGCGTTGCATTGGATCCTTTTCGAGAGAAGCGCTCCCTACCAAAAAAATTTCATTGTATTTATTGTATAATTTATCCTACTTTAGTTTTTAGTCTTACCCTCTTACCTTATTCTAATAAACTCCGCTTTCAGCTGACTGTTAACTGTTTTAATTATTAAGCTAGTGATTGAGGTTAATATATTTACCTTAGCCACGATGCTTGCAGAGTGGCAATTTTAATTTTTGCATGAATTCTTCATCCTCATCATATGGTACTGATGTGGTTATTTTGTGTGAATTTTTTTTTCTTTATTTTTTCGGGTGTAAAGATAATGCGCAAACTTGCATATGCCTCGGCTAATACTACGATTTTTTATCAACTCAATTATTGAATAATTCTGTCAAATATGAAATTGTCTAATATTTTTGTCTCTTTTAGAAATAGAACCTTAGTTTCTCTAAATATTTTATTTAGCTTCATTGACTGCTAGACCATACTTTTCAATGCAGTTATTATTCATTTTGATGCATAGGATCCGTTCGGACATAAATTCTAAAATATTTTGTAGAAAAGTTGATTTGAAATTAAAAATATATTTGGACATAAACTTTGGGGCAAACTTTGACATATTAAAACGTCATTTCCCCCCTTTTTTTCAGCTAAAAATTTTCAAATGGTCATGATTTGGTCCAAAAAGAGGTCTTAAACTAAATTTAGAATTTGAAGTTTTAATTTTTAAAATCTCCCAAAAACTAGATTAATTATACAAACAAACACATATTTGAATTTTTTTGGGAAAAAAAACCTCCAAACCTTATGGCCAAAAACGCCAGCATAAAGAAAATAGCAACATTGGGTAATGGTGTACTTTGTTACAGACTTGTACTGGATATGGAACGAACTTACACAGCATATGACCACTAGGGGTGTACATGTTCGGATTGATTCAGATTTTATAATTATCAAACTAAACTAATTGTATCGGATTATTAAATCTAAGGACCAAATCAAACCAATAAAACTCGGATATTTCAATATTGATTTTTCTCAAGTTTTGTCGGGTTTTCGGGTTTTTTTTTCGGAATTTTTTCCAATAAAATCTTCATAGAACAAAACATATAACGTATATTCAAAATATCCAACTATAAAAAGTATTTTTCAAGAAAATAATACAAAAGATGTGTCATGATATTATCCTAAAATATTCAACAATAAATACAATAAAATTATGTAATATAAATATTGCTAAATAAAAAAGTCATTATAAAAATAAACATAATCTAAAAGCACTAAGTCATGCTAAAATAAGTAGACTAATAAGGAAGTATTAATTACATGACTAAAAGCTAAAGCAAAATAAAAATAGGTTATGTATTTTTATCTAAATTATTGCAAAACAAAAATAAATATCCAATGCATTCCCGTTCGTAATATTGAATTGAATGTCTTTTTTTAGCATTAGTATTGATTGTTAATATTATTTAATTTACTAATATTAATGGCTATTAAACTTATTGAAGCATTCAAAAGTTATAAGTCTAACCTTGAAATAATACCTTAAAAGATAAAATAATAAAATTTTAAAAAAATATTTATAAATTACATTACAATATGTATATTTATATATTAAATATATCTAAAATTTTTATATATCTAATGGTTTCGGTTTGACTTTCTTTAGTTAAAACTAAACCAAATTAATTATGATCGAGTTTTTCTTTTCCAACACCAAATCAAATCAAATCAAACTGTAATCGAATTTTTTTCTGTTTAATTCGAATTATCGAATTGATATAATTTGTCAATTTTCTTCGTACATCCCTAACGAGCACTTACCATCGAGGACAACTCTAAATTCTGGAAGTTTCCGGTGAATTTAAGGCTTAAAATCAGACAACGTGATAATGTTTTGAACGTATAGGATACAGTTATTAACAGCCATAACTTAAGGCTAGGAGAAGGACAGCGTCGGCGGGCGGGCGTTACGAAATGCTTTTCACTTGCCAGTTAAGGGGTTAAGGCATGGTCCATGGGTCGTTCGACATTACTTTCACTCTCCTCTTTCGTTACGTTACGTTACGTTACGTTACGTTACAGCCATAGCAAAATTATACTTTACAGGTTTTTGTTCCTATATTGCCATAACAAGTCTTAACTGTATGATACTGTTAGAATATACTATAAATGCGCATCGAATCGATTTTTTAGGTTTCGATTAAAGAAATTATAGGTTTTCTTATAATATTTATAATCGCACCGATAATTATGATAAATTTTTTATTTTATAAAAGTAAACCGAAAAAATACCAAACCGTTACGAATAAATTTTACATGCGAAAAATATATTTATATAGTTAGCTTAAAACTAATAAAGCATTAAATTTTTCATTGGGTAATTGTAACAAGCCAACAAGTAATTAAACTAAAGATATTAGTTTCTAAACCTATTATCCTACTTATACTTAAACTAAGTTATTTCAAGTATCTTTATTAGCAAGACATAAAGTATTCCACTGATTATGAGTAGCAAACTATAATGTATTGAATATGTTTCCCTTCATATAATTTATTTTTTTTAAATATTTAATATAGCCTTTATTTTTGAGTACCAGCTTGGTTAATATGTTTTCACTCGTGAGATTTATATTTTCTTTGCTTTTATTTGGTTTCTTTTACATTGCCATCGAATAGTTGTAGTATATATACTCTAACCATCTTCATGTTTTTTAAATTATCACCTTTCAAATCGTAAAAATGTCTGGAGAATTTTGTTAGATCCTACAAAAAAACGCATGTTATTTGCATTCTACCTTTACTGGCGAATTTTACATGAAATTTAAAAAAATACTGAAAATTAACCTAACTGTACCGATACTGAAGTGAAACTAACATGATTGGGACGGTTTCGAAAAGGCTAAATTTGGTCATGCATAACAAATTAACCAAAAAAATGGTATGGTACAAATTATATAAAATAACCGGCCGAGCAGAACCATTGACACTCTAACTATAAGTCATATGTATTGTTATTGTATTCTTTGTGTGTCTGTTGCTTATGTAGTACACTACTAAAAATTCAGAAATTAGCGACCAAACTTTTGCGACCAAAATTGGTCTGTCCAGATAAGCAACCAAAAAGGGGAGAAAAATATTTATTTTAAATAAATTACCTACCAATGCTTCCTTGTTAGCTAGGAACCCCCTCCTCTATGAAGCAGAGAATGATCGATCGAAGACTGAGAAGATAGAAGAAGATCTTTTAAGCATCGGTTACGACATCGAATGAGATTTATCCAAAGTTGGTAGGTAAAGATGTCAACAGGTTGACCGAGCTGGTCAGACTTGTGTAGTCAAAGAAAATTTCACATTGTTGGTCGTGATGTTGGATCCAGTTATAAAAATTTAAATAATTATATTATTATATCAAATATTTATAAAATATAAAAAAATATTTAAAATTATCGATCAAAGTTGGTTGGTTAATACAAGAGAAGCATTTACCGACAAACTTTGGTCACTTTTTCTTTTTAATATTTGGAAAATAACCGACCAACTTTGGTTAGTTATTAGGTCGACATTGGTTAAAATTTAAATTATTTTTATATTTATTATCTGAATGATATAATGTAATCCATTAACACTTTTGCAATACAAGGGATGCATACATTAAAATATGCTATAACATGCTATATATGTAGTTAAAGTATTCATATATATATATATATATATATATATATATATATATATATATATATATATGTGTGTGTGTGTGTGTGTGTGTGTGTGTGTGTGTGTGTGTGTGTGTGTGTGTGTGTGTGTGTGTGTGACGTTTTGTTTCTAATATTGAACGATGCATCTAAGTAAGTTATAAGTCAATGAATTAATTTATAAACAAATATATTTGATAATAAATTATATATACTAATTAGGATCTTCAAAAGCCTATCAATCCCTAAAATAACCCAATCCTTATTTATATAGATAAAGATATAGGTCAGATGTTTCGTTTTTAATACTCAACGATGCATCTGAGTAAGTTATAATTCGATGAATCAATTTACAAACAGATATATTTGATGATAAATTATATATACTGCAACGACCCGACCGGTCATTTTTGGAATTTACGCCCCAATACCCCGTTAACTGCTTTCCCTAATTTCATTTATGTTATTTTGGTTTGACGGGACATTCGGTGTTGGGTTTCGGAGAGTTTTGGGACACTTAGTCCCTAAATGAGAGCTTAAGTGTTGAAAAGTAGTCCGTAGCAGAACAGTGTGAAGAAGACCTAAGAATGGAAAATTGATGATTCCATTAGCTCTGTTAAGTGATTTCAGGGTTGGGAGCGTATTCGAAATGTATTTTGGAAGTCTGTAGCTCATTTAGGCTTGAAATGCCGAAGTTTGAATTTTTTGAAGTTTCTGGTACGTTAGTAAGTTTTTGATCCGAGGGTCGGAATAGCATTCCGGAAGTTTCAGTAGCTCCGCCATGTCATTAGGGATGTGTGTGCAAAATTTCAGATCATTTGGGCATATTCTGGATAGGTTTTTGATCGAAAGCGTGTTTTGATGAAATTTGAAGTTCTTAGGCTAAAATCCTTGTTTAATTTATGTTTCTAGCGTTATTTTAGATATTTTAAGAATTGGTGCAAGTTTGAATGATGTTATGGGACGTGTCCATGGTTTGGTTGAGGTCTGGGGGGCCTCAAGTATGGTTCGGAAGATCAATGTGGCATTTTTGGTGTTGGAAAAGTGTTGCCGCAACTGCACATGTCTGGTTCTGGTATTTTTGCTTCTATGGCTTGGGAACCGCTGAAGCGGCTGGGTCATTGCAGTAGCGAGTTGGGCATCTCTCTCAGGAATCGCAGAAGTGGAAGGATTTCCGCTTCCTCGAGATGAGAATCGCAGAGGCAGGATTTTTGATTTAAAGGAGTTTGCAGAAGCGGCCAGAATTCCGCATAAGGGGGACCGCAGAAACGGTAATCACTGGCTAGAAATAGCGAATTCAAAAGTTAATTTTCAAAAGTTGGAAAAATCAAATTTGAGCTCGGAAGAGGGTGAGTCTGAGCGGGTTTTGAAGAGAATATCATTGGTTAACGTTTTCTTAATCCTTCTTAGTTGAATTCCATCAATATATAGTTAAATCCATCATCTAATTTCGAATTTAGGATCAAATTTAGGGGAAACTTCTTGGACCAAACTTTTGAGTTTTGAGTGGACATTTGACCTCCGATTTGTGAGATTTTTATATGGTTAGACTCGTGAGAGTATGAGGGTTTTGAAATATAAAAATTTACCGATTCCGAGACGTTGGCATGAGGGGCATTTTGGTCATTTACCTATTTTTGTGTTGTATCTTTAAATTTAATAGTGGAAGCAGTTGCTTCCAATGTTATTTATGATATGCAATTGAATTGGATAGATTTGGATCATTTAGAGTCGGATACTCATGGCAAAGGCGTGGTTTCTAGTTGATTTTGTGCCGGTTCGAGGTGTGTGGCTTGTCTAACTTTGTGTAGGCGACCCTTCCCCTTAGGATATGTTATTTGATGTTTGAATGCCTTGTTTGTGAGGTGATGGGCACATACTTGAGCTAATTGTTGAAAATCTATTTTTACTCGAAATGTTTAACTTGAGTTATCTTGCCTACTTGATTATTCTAAATGCAAGTTTAACATGTATTTGGTAGAAAAATATGGTTAATTGAATTTAACTGATTATTTGCTCAAGTTTTCTAAATTGTTCTACGTGAAGCATGTTATGCTAGTACTTCCTGTTTGCTTGTGTTTTGTACTTGAAGTCTGAATATCCTTTGGTTGTGGTTGCGCATTAACATTGGGACTACGGATGTTGGATTCCGGTAGCTCTCCCTTGTTTGTTTACTTTGGAACTACGGGTTAGATTTTCGATAGATTCCCCTGCACATTTACTTTGGGAATACGAGTTAGATTCCCGGTAGATCCCCCTGCACATTGATAGTTGGATTACGGGACGGTATCCTGGGAGATCCTTTGGATATATATATATATATATATATATATATATATATATATATATATATATATATATATATATATATATATATATATAAAATGGACTATGTGACGGTATCCTGGGAGATCCACATGATTATTGAGAAAAGGCTACAGAACGGTATCCTGGGAGATCCTCATTTGGTAACTTGGTATTGAGCTGTACTTTTCTGTGTTTACCTTGTTCATTGTTCATCCGTTGTTGCCTTGTTAATTTTGTCTTATTTCACTGTTGTTCATATTATTTCCATCTGCTTTCATACTGTACATACTTATTATATTATTTAACCTCAGTAGGGCCTTGACCTTCCTCGTCACTACCCGACCGAGGTTAGGCTTGACACTTACTGAGTACCGCTGTAGTGTACTCACGCCTTTTATGCACATGCTTTTCATGTGCAAATCCAGGTACCTCCACTCAGTCTCACTATCAGTGAGACAGGGAGAGCTACAGTGACTTGAGATATATCTGTCGCGTCCACAGACCGAAGAGTCTTCTTCGTGTTCTAGCTTGCAGCATTTAGACTTCTGTCGTACTTTGATATAGACTATTCTGGAGTTTAGAGTTCTTATTGTATTTTCCGTTAGACTGTGTTGCACGTGGGTTTTTGAGTTTTGGGATAAATTTGTAGACATCCACATTATTGGGTTATATATGCCGATCGACACTTATATACATTCTGTTCTTCTAGCTGTTTAGTTTTAATTATTAAAATTTTGCAAATTATATTATTTGCCGTAATGTTAGGCTTACCTAGTCATAGGTTCTAGGTGCCGTCACGACATGTTCACGGTGGGCGAACTGGGGTCGTGATCCCGACTTCGGATTGATCAAAATATTTGTGTAACTTCTCGTAAGATGGAAAAGATATTTTCATGTGTGTTTTTATGTGATGGAACACCTTCCAATCCACCTTGTACACAAGGCACGACTTGGATGACATGTTCATTGCAGATGGATGCATCCCTTTGAAAGGTAATATTATAAGTCTGATGTAATTTTCTATTTTATTTGAATGTTCTTGGCTAACATGACATTATGTAGAATAATTGGCAAATACAAATAATTTTTAAGCAAAGGAATAAGATTAAATGATCTATATGCGAAGATTATCTTGCAAAAGAAAACTGCTCATTTTTGTTCTTATTATTTTAAGAGTAACATGCCATGTTCTAGGAATAGGCCCAATATGCACGCGGTCGAACGTGTGAACGATCCATTGTATACGCCAAGGTTCATATTCAATCAACCAGACCGATGTTCTAAGGATGTTAGAAAGAGAAGTTTGAGTAATATGGAATGCAAGTCAGCTACACTTTATGTGTTGCTAAATTGTCCCGAAGTTGTACCATTTCTCAAGTAAGTATTAATTTATTAGTTATCAAAATATAAAATTTACTGTGATTATATCTCGATACAACTACTAAAAATATTTGATGTGTCACTGTCACTTCGAGAGTCAATTTGGCCATGATATTGTATATACGAGTACGTGGTTCAAGCAATATGTAAGTTTATCCTAATAATGTTCTAACATTATGTACATAAATATTGTTTGTAAGTTATGCTAACTTATGAATTTTTTTAACATTATGTAGGTAAATAATCCAAATAATGGCGTAAATCAAGTTTTGAAAGATATATCTTGGGGACCTGAGCTTGAGGTCACAATACTGTCTAAGTACGTAGTGAATAGTTATAAGTTTCATACATAAGATTGCTCTAAAAATAAGAATAGCAACAACAGCGGAGTGCGAGTTCAATGTGGTAATGTCAACCAAGTTGGAGATATTGATTATTATGGTTTGATCGAAGAAATAATAGAACTAGAATATACAGCTTAGCCATATAAGAAATTGATACTCTTTTGATGCAAGTGGTTTGATCCAAATCCAACAAGAGGTACAAGAGTACAATCAATATAACATAATTGAGTTTAATCATACGAGGGAGTACGATCGCTATGATCTTTTCACAATTGCACATAATACTAGGCAAGTGTATTATGCTCCTTATCCATTGCGGAGGAATAAGTCTGATTGGTGGGTTGTAATAAAAACTAAGCCTATAGGTAGGGAGGAAGTCGAGAATGTGTTAGCTGTTGCAAATCAAAATGATATCTCTGGTGATCACCAAATAGTGGACGATCAGCTAGAAAATCATTTGGAACATCCTGAACACCTATTGGAAGAAGTTGATATAAATGAAGTAACAATTATAGAAAACAAGAATGAAGAATTAACTGATGAAGCTCAAACAAGCGACGACGAAGAATTCTCTGACGAGGAACAATACACCGATGAGCTTTAAAATGTTGGTTTTTTAATTACCTCTCATTTTATAGATAGTTTCTTATATGTTTCAATCCAAAATATGTATTATATTATGCAGATGACAGACGGTATCACTGATCCTACTGGTTTTGGGGGTCGAGAAAAGGCTAGCTAGGGAAAGAGGAGGGTAGAAAATAATACTCCATGTTTTCCACCCTCTTTAGAGATGCCTATGTCTTATCCTCCACCCAGCGGCTACACTGTGCTTCCACAATATCACGAGCCCTATACCTTCATGCAGACACCCAGTGTTTCATCACACGTCCATAGGACTATACGTCCGATATACACTCCATCTGATTCGCGACCATGTGGATCGTAGCCTTCTGCATCGCATAGATCGCATCCATCCATGTCACAGCCACAGAGATCACAGCCACTCGGGTCACAACCATCAGTATCACACCCACTTGAGGTTCATCCAGCTATGTCACAGTCACAGGGATCACATCCATCTTCATTAGCGACACCATCTATTTTAGGCATTCGCCTGCGAGGTAGTAGCTCTGACCCCCCTACACCGTCCATACATGTCTCTTATATACATGCTTTAGACGATGATGCTGATGATGACAAGGAGTTGCATTATGATTTATATGGCAGGATCATCATAGTCCTGAAGGTGATGGGTAAGAGTTATTTTTTATTTTTGCGTTTATTCTTTTGTAAAGTTTTTACTAAGATATTAATGTGTTTTTATTGTTAAATAGCATATTCATCCCGAGTAATAAGACTACGAGGATAATCACCATAGCCATCAGAAAGCTTTATGATGGCCCTTATGCGACTTGGACGGATTTCACATTCTCGCTGAAGGAGCAAATTTTCAATCAATTTAAGGTACAAATGTTCTTTTAAGCAGTTTAATAATAATATTTATGATATTTCCATATAATATTTAACTTTTGAAATACGGAGCAAGTGTGTATGGGAACACCGATATAGCGCGAAGTGGCTGCAAAGTTTCATCACAAAGCTCGCAAGCAATTGTCACATACTTTCTCCGAAGCTAGAAAGAAGAACGAGAATCCTGACCGGTTACTTCAAAATATATGGGATGATTACAAAGGCAATGACTTACCAAAAAGTGAAAGCTCGCGCACGTGAGAAGGGAGGCTCCTTGACCACTGGAAGTGAGGTCAACCTAGGGACGATAAAAAGGAAGATTGATACGTAATTGCTTAAATTATTTTAATTTTTAAAGTATATCTATTCAGTTTATTAACTAAATTAATTTATTTTCGAAAAAAGAAGTTGGGGCATCCAATGAACCATGATGAGCTATTCAAGGAGACACATGTTGTAAAGAAGAAGAAAGAGACGGGCCAAGAAAGGTATAGGGGTGAGCATAAAATCCGAAAAATCAAATTCCGAACCGGACCGAATTAATTCGGTAATTCGGTTTCAATTTTTTTCGTTATTTCTGTTTTTCGATATTTCGGTACGGTCCTCGGTATTATAATTCTGAAATTTTGGTATACCGAAATACTGATTTATATATAAGAAAAATTTCTGTACCGAGGATGAGGCGCTTATGGCTTTAACCGTGAAATGGATGTTAATTCAATCCAAAAGGAAAGAATATCTGCTTTATTACCATCTGAATCACTAGAGTCGATGTGGACGGAGACCCTTCTTCTAGCTGGAAAGAAGATGAATGGATGGATGGCTGAGTTGGATGCCATTGCAAGGGAAATTGAAGCAGAGTTAACTCTAAGAGAAATAGGATGCAATTTGGCTGAACTTTTGGATGCAGTTTCTTTTTAAGTCAAGGGGTTTCAAGAGGTCATCTGTTTTATTGAATTCAACGTGTTCATAACGTCATTTAGTACTTAGTTCTGGACAATGGAGTACTTGGTATTCGCCCTTTTAGTACTTGGTATTTATGCAAGTCTGAAGCTTCATACTTTTATTACTTAATGTTTATGTCACAATTTAAAATAGTACTTACCTTATGTGCAAAAATTTTGCTTCGACAACTTAATTTCAGTAGTTGACAGACTCGTGTGAAAAAGCAGCTTAATATTGAAGCAGAAAATTTCTGATATTCATATTCTGCTGTGTTTGCATAAATGTTAGTTATGCTTTTTGATATCTCACTATTAATCACATGTAAGCAAGTTAACAGAATCTTGTTATGCATATGCACGCAAGTTAACAAAGCTTGAATGTATTACAACAATGATATATTTTCATATGTAAATGAGCTTCCTAGTATATATAGGAATTTCAATAGCTTCCGGTGCGTTCCAAATGATTCAGCGTTCCAGAATACATTCTGCCAGAAATTTCATATTGAAGCAGAAGCAGTACCGAAACTTAATATTTCTGACTTTCAGTAGTTGACGCGCCTATATTTTAAATTTTACTCATTAATGTATCAAATCGCAACCATACCGAACCAAAATAAGAAATATTGAATCGTACCGAACTATTTTGATACGGTATTTGACATACACAATTGATAAATCGAATACCGAATTACCGAACCGAAATACTCAAATACCGAACTGAAATACCGAATGCCCACCCCTAGAAAGGTAGGTCGAGGACCGGGCCTCGACTCTATATATAAGTTTTCACTTCTCTTTAAGTATTTTAATTTACTTTATATAAATTTTGAAATACTAACTCAATTTAAATTTTCGTATAGGGTCGCTACCAAACTAACATGGAGGAATTCATCTACACTCAACCAGCTAGTGATTCGGGTGAGCTAACCCAACCTTCGGACGAGGATACTGAAAGAATATGGATGAAGTCTGCTGGAGGTCCAAAATGCGAGAAAGTATACGGGCTTCCTACTAAAAAGTTCCATCGCGATAAGTATGGAATGCAAGGAATATGGACTTCATCGCAAGGCGAGCAACTTAATGGGAGAGTCTCTCCGCTATGCATGAGACAGTGACAAAGCTCACATCCAAGCTAGAAGCATCCAAGGAAATAGAAAGGGCTAGAGATGCTCAATTCCTTGGCATGCAAGCTCAGATCAGAACTCTCCTATCTACTGGAGCTTTTCCGTTGCCCCGGTCTCGTGAGTCATCGTCAGAAGCTCGAATTGAACGTGAGTGTTCCTTCCGTCCTCCCCGTAATTGTTCCTCCCGTCCTCCCTGTGTTCATTCTTGACATCCTCCACAAGACCCTTCTCAACACCGTCTTTTAGATGAAAGCTCATCAGACGGTGATGATGATATTGTATAAAACACTTCTTGACTTGTATATACTATGAACTAGAAAAATAGAACCTGTTCGAAACTAGTTGTAATAAGTATTAACTTGATTTTAATTTTTTTCAATTATGTTGAACTTTAATTTGTTAGTTTTAATGTATTTATTGAATTGTGTTGTTGTTGTCGGTGATGGTGGTGGTGTTGGTGGTGGTGGTGGTGGCGGTGATGGTGGTAGTGGTTGTGGTATAGTTGCCAAAACAAGCATTTTATGCCCAAATTAAAATCCAAAAATCGATTAAAGTTGGTCGGTATCTAATTAAAAAAATAAGTTTCCGCTGATAAGCGACCAAGGTTGGTCGTTTAATTTTTTTTTTAAAAAAAATTAAAAATTAGAAATTACCGACCAAAGTTGGCCGCTTAATTATTTTTTAAAAAAATTAAAAATTACTGACCAAAGTTGGTTGGTTAATGAACAAGAATTACCAAAATTTTTCACTTTACCGACCAACTTTGGTCGGTATGGTTAAATTTTAATTTTTTTTTTAAAATATATATTTTACTTTACCGATCAACTTTGATCGCTAATTTTTAAGTTTTAATAATTAATAAAATAACGTAATTTAAATACACCGACCAACTTTGGTCGGTATAATTAAATTATTAAAATATGTTGCCAACCAAAGTAAGTCGATATGTACTTTAAATTGTACAGTTGGTCATTTTACCTTTGCAACCAACCTTGGTCGGTATACTAAAGGGACCACCAAAATAGTGACCAAGCCTGTTTGGATACGTTTTGATCGGTAATTTGCCTAAACAGACCAACGTTGGTTGCTTTTTGTGGTTGCTAATTAACGAATTTCTAGTTGTGGTAGATGATTTAGTGTATAGAGTTTAGCTTATATATGAAAGATTAAATCATCTATGTCACACCTCCTTTTTCACTCACCCGCAAGGGCGTAAAGGAGTTTTTCCAATTAAAGGACAATCCCAACGAGATTTAGTTATTGATTAGTCAGAGTCGCCACTTGAAAAATTAATGGTGTCCCAAGTCACCGGTTGAATCCCAAACCGAGGAAAAAGATTGACTCTGTTAACAGTCTGCAAACCAGAAATCCGAGTAAGGAATTTTGTTAACCCGGGAGAAGGTATTAGGCATTCCCGAGTTCCGTGGTTCTAGCACGGTCGCTTAACTGTTGTATTTGATTTTATCTGATTTTACATTTTAATACATGCTAGCTTATGTGCCTTTTCTTTGTAAACCACTTTTCTATCTTCATTT
This sequence comes from Nicotiana benthamiana, assembly GCA_034376525.1. Classification (NCBI taxonomy): domain Eukaryota; kingdom Viridiplantae; phylum Streptophyta; class Magnoliopsida; order Solanales; family Solanaceae; genus Nicotiana; species Nicotiana benthamiana. The sequence goes on from CM067341.1 coordinate 90,957,533, forward strand.
ATTTTAAAAGAATTGCGACGTCGTGAAAACGCGTTTCGAACCACGTCGCAATCAATACACCCGTGGTTGTCAACACATTTCGACTCTGTTGATATTTGGATTTGGGTCGCATTAATTCGCACCCGAGTTTAGGAATGTAATTTTATTAAAGTCGTGCTTAAAGAGTCAAGCGTATTATTATTTCGGGGAAGACCGTGAAATTCGCTAAACGGCCCTCCCGAATTCTACGTATTTCATTATAACCATATATTGAGGGCCCCGCAATTTGTATTTTTATTCGGCGAGGCCCGTCTCATTTTATTTTACCTAACACTCTATAGCCTAAAAACTGAATCCAAAGAAAAATTATTAAGGTCCAAATCTTCCAAGTTAAATCAAAATCCAAATGCTATATTTCAAAACCACCCAGGCAGTCCACCTCGAAACCCATTTTCTATGGCTCGTTTCATCAAACCCGAGTCTTATTATCCTAAAATTTGCAACAACGTCTAATCTACATTACACCGTAGGATAGACAAGATACAAATTAAACTATTATTTAGCAAATCAAGCAAAATTCACCATTGTTCATTTTAAACAAAAAGATTATGTGCAAAGTCAATAGCATAACTAAGAAAAATATAAACTAAGATGAGGCAAAATAATCAAAACCAAGCAGAAAGAACTGTTTCTAATCTCAATCATGGGAATATGCAGCATATTGATGTCAATTTAACCAAGTGATCCGATGAAAATGAAACTGAAGAACTGACCTTATATTATTGAAATTCTGGAGCAAATACAATGAAAATAAAGCTGTAGGATAGCAAAGCATTCGAGCGAACTACAGAGTAGGTATCTGGACCGGAATCGCAACCTCGAACACACCCGTTAACCAAAGGACACACCGGAAAACTCGTCGACACAAACTCGACTGGATTTGGGGTGGAGATTTCGAGCTCTGTTCTGGTGTCTGTGTTGATGAAGAAAGCAGAGGTGAGATCGTTTGGTTCTGTATGTCCTGTTTGGAGCTCGTTAATCCGGCGAGCTGCTAGAGCTCATTTTTTCGGCGAGTTTCAGGCAGCCATGGGTGTGTTGCTTGAGTTCAAATGAAGAAGAAGAGGCTGAGAGGGTCGCTCTCTTGGTACTGTTGCAGCTGCCTCCGGCGAGTTGCGGGTCGTGTTGGATCTTAGAGCTTCATGGAGAAGAAGCTCATGGAAGGGGTAAAGTGAAATTTTCGCTGGTTTGTCATCGGAGAGGGAGAAGATCGCTGGAGATAGGGTCTGTTTTTTTTTGCTACGAGAGGTGTTCCCCTTTCTGAAGGTCTTTTAAGACGGTGAAAACGATGGGGTAGAGTCACGTTATTTCCGTGTCTCTACCTCAGGGAGCGTCAACCGGGTCGGGTAGGGAGATTGGGTTGGTGGGTTATTTTAGCTTTTGGGTCTGGATTGGGCCGATTTGAATATAGGATTTAGCGCCCAATTCAAATTAAATTCTTCTTTCCAATTTTCTTTCTTTTATTTTCTAATTTTCCCTTTTTTAAATTAAAATCCTAAGTTATTCAAAACTATTAAACTAAACTAATTAGTTAATTATTACTTAATCCTAAAATGTGAGCAAAAATCTAAATGCAATTAAAGGTGTTTAACGGTTCAACCGGTCCGGTCCGGATCGTGATTTTTTCGACCCGTCCGGGTTTCGGGTCGGGCCGGGCCGGGTTGAGCAGAACCGGGTTTTAAAGGGACCGGGTTAGTTCGGGTTAATATTGAACCATAGAGGTTACGGGTTGAAGGGGGCCGGGCCGGATTTAGTATATTTTCAATTTTTTTTTAAAATTAAGTATAACTATTAAGTTATAATTATATTAATACTTTGTAATAATTGAATGAATACAAGTAAGATGGGAAAAAATTACACTTATTGCAAGTGCTACTTTATTTCTCAATTTTAAATTAATAAGTAAAAAATGAAATGTTTACATTTTTTCTAACAAGTAAACTAGTGAAGTAGTAATTTCAAATATTTTGCATCGCCTTAGCAAGTTCATCAAAATCAATATCTCCAAGTCCAAGTTCTTCGTCTTCTGGGCTAGCAACATCTTCCTTTCCTTGATTTCTTCGTTCCGATCTATCTAATCCAATCTCTGAAACATACTAAAACTTACAAATCATTGCTTCCCAACTGGAAGTCTGAAAATAAATCAAGGCCACTTTTAAAATTATTGACCTATTCTATGGGATGAACAACTCTCATATGTCTTGTAAGTGTTCCAGTCCCTCCTAAATTTCCTTCAGTCAAATGTTGAAAAGTTTCGTTACAAAATTTGCACTTAACACTATTAGTACCTTCTATTATTTCACAAAATTTCCATACCAGACTTCTTCTTTTACGATTAGAAGTCGGGTCATTACTATTACTACCAGAAGCTACAGGACTAGCATCATTAAACATATTGTAAAAATAAAAATATAAGATAAAATTAAATATGCAATTAAAATATTAAATAAGAGAAAGAGTTGGAGGGAGTGCACCGAATTTGACAATAAATTGAGCACTTGATTACGCAAATCCCGTGTTACCACGAACAAACATCAAGCAAGTATTTCAATTTTGAACTTCAAGCTTCAAATTCCGAATGACAAATTGCGATAAATTAAATTCGGGAAAAGAGTGACAAATAAAATAGGGAATCTTGCAAATTGAAGGGAAGAGAGATAGATTGATAATTTGAGAATTGAGATTGAGATAAGAATTTTGAGTGAAGAAATGAAGAAGAGATGAGGGTATTTATAGATTTTAAGATGAGTTAATATTGTAAATTAATAAATACAAAAAAATAATGAAAAATGGCCATTTTTGAAAAATTGTCCGTTGGCCAACGGTAATGTGGGCCCCACATATTCAAAAATAAAAAAATAAAAAAAATAAATTTTACCGTTGAACCGGGCCGGTCCGGGCCGGTCCATACCGGTCCACGGTACTATTGACTATACCGGGCCGGTTCTGATACAAAAAATCCTAACGGACCAACCCCCTACCCCCTAGAACCCAGCCTAGCCCGGCCCCTGCTAACCAGTCCGGACCGGTCCGATCCGGGCCGGTCCCGGGTCAACCCGACCCGATTGACAGGTTTGAATGCAATGCATGGTATTTTAATTTTTAACGGAAATTAAATATGCACAATAATACAAATAATTTACAAAATTCTCCGAAAAATCTTTTAAAATTGCCAAAATTGGGAAATTTATTTTCTGATATCTTATGGGAGTAATTCATATAGGGAAAAAATCACCTTCTCATAATCGATTCTTATAAGTCATAAAGTTTATGTTCACAATCTAATGATTAAATATGACAAACCATCGGAATGATTGTGGTACATGATTAGATATAATTTATTTTGATTAAGGGAATGGTTTAATTCCAACTTCTTGTGCTAGTACATTTTGTATGTATTGAACGAACAAGTAGAGATAGATATTTTATACTGGCTTAATAAAATAATATCTCTACTCCATTCAATATACTTGTACTCTTAATCTTGATATAATTATTATTTGTGCATATTATTTATTAGTTTGATTTATTAAAAGGCGAAATTGGTCTGTGGGTCAATAAGCCTAGTAAATTAGACAATAATAATATACATTGACGAAGTAATAATTAATTGATAATATTCATGAATTCATGATTTTGGATTCAGTACTAAGCGCGAGTCTCTATTTTCTGCTGGTACGCAATCCGTTAAGTTTTTGGTTAAGTGTCTAGAGAAGTTCAGTATCTGCACATAGACTAAGCCTGTCAACCGGTCCGGGTTGACCCGGGACCGAACCGGACCGGCCCGGTATAAACTGTGACCGGACCGGCCCGGTAAGCAAAACAGTGCTTGAACCGGTCGACCCGGACCGGTACAACGGTCAAAAAAAATTTTAAAAAAAAATTCTGAGCATGTGGGCCCCACAGGACCGTTGGCAACGGTCCAGAATCGTTGGCCAACGGGAGTATTTTCAGAAATGGCCACTTTTTTATTTTTTTTGTATTTATTAAATTACATTATTAACCCTTCCTAAAATCTATAAATACCCTCCCCTCTTCTTCATTTCCTCACTCAAAATTATCAATCTCTCTCTCAATTCTCAAATTATCAATCACTTTCTTCTCTTCAATTTTCAAGAATTCATATTCTAATTTTATAATTTTATTGTCTTTGTTTTCCCGAATTTAATTTATCGTAATTTCTCATTCGGAAATCGGAATTCTAAGCTTGAAGTTCAAGTGTTCAACATTGAAATACTTGCTTGACGTTTGTTCGTGGTAACACCGGATTTGCGTAATCAAGTGCTCAATTTATTGTCGAATTCGGTGCACTCTTTCCAACTCTTTCTCTTATTTAATATTTTAATTGCATATTTAATTTAAGCTTATATTTTCATTTTTACAATATGTTTAATGATGCTAGTCCAGTAGCTTCTGGTAGTACTAGTAATAATGATCACCCGACTTCTAATCGTAAAAGAAGAAGTCGGGTATGGAATTTTTTTGAAATAATAGAAGGTACTAATAGTGTTAAGTGCAAATTTTGTAACGAAACTTTTCAATATTTGACCGAAGGAAATTTAGGAGGGACTGGACCATTTGCAAGACATACGAGAGCTGTCCATCCTATAGAATGGGTCAATAATGATGCTAATCCTGTAGCTTCTGGTAGTACTAGTAATAATGATTACCCGACTTCTAATCGTAAAAGAAGAAGTCGGGTATGGAATTTTTTTGAAATAATAGAAGGTACTAATAGTATTAAGTGCAAAATTTGTAACGGAACTTTTCAACATTTGACCGAAGGAAATTTAGGAGGGACTAGACCATTTACAAGACATATGAGAGCTGTCCATCCTATAGAATGGGTCAATAATTATGGGAAGCAATGATTTGTAAGTTTTAGACTTTTAGTATGTTTGACTGTTTGTACTTTGTTTCAGAGATTGGATTAGATAGATCGGAACGAAGAAATCAGGAAAGGAAAATGTTCACACTTCACAGTTCATACTTCATAGCCCAGAAGCCGAAGAACTTTAACTTGGAGATATTGATTATGATGAAGATGAAGTGATGAACTGATGAAGTGATGCAAAACATTTGAAATTACTACTTCACTATAAAAAATGTAAACATTTCATTATCTACTTATTAATTTGAAATTGAGAAATAAAGTAGCACTTGCAATAAGTGCAATTTTTTCGCCATCTTTTGTTGTTTTCATTCAATTATTACAAAGTATTAATATAACTTAATATTTATACATAATTCTAAAAAAAAAAATACAAAATAACAAAACCCGACCCGGCCCGGACCATTACAACCCGTAACCGTACGGTTCAATCTTAACCCCTAACAACCCAGCCCGGTTAAACCCGGCACTGTTTGGACCCGGCCCGGACCCGGACCGGTAATCGGACGGATCGAAAAAGAAATCGACCCGGACCGGACTGGTGGAACCGGTTAACAGGCTTGAAGTCATAGACATAATGACTGAATGTTATCAGTTCTGATTTAAGAGAATATTTATTAAAATGTATATTTTACTCTATATATACGTCTTTTTGTACGAGTGTATAAGTTTGAGCACTGAGTTCAGCTGGACCATGATGTAGGTAGGTAGGACATACATGAGAACTAGTACTACACTGAACCCTGCATTAATTTTGTCCCAATAGACATAGTATAGTGCCAGAGTTGAAAATGTTAAGCATGGTACAGTTTAGGCGTGAGTCAAGCCCAACCAATAAAACATCTAAAGAGTTAATTTTAGTAAAATTGAATCTGTACCCATTTTTCTTAAAAATATGTAACTGATATCCAATACATACAATTTTCTTTTCTTTCTTCACTACTGTTTTCTTCTTCTTTACATTTAGGGTTTCTTTTTCTTGATGATTGAGATTTATTCTTTATGATATTTGAAAGTTATTTTCGAATTTAAGCTTATTTGAAGTAAATTTGAGTGTTGAATCATATATTTGATAGTTGAAATTCGAAGAACAAGTTTCTGTTCAAAACTTCAAATTTCGAATATGAAGTTGTATTTAAAAATTGAATTACTTAAGATTTCAGATATTGAATTTAAAGATGTCTGAGATTATACTATAAAATTGAATTAATTAAGATTCGAATTTCTGAAGTTGCAATTGAAATATGGAAGAACTTGAATCTGAAGTTGTACTGAAAAATTAAATTACTTAAGTTTCGAATTTCTGAATTTACAAAAATAGAAGAACTTCATATTTGATTTCTCAAGTTGCATTGAAGAGATTGAACTATTTATTGAATACACTTTGCAAAGTTTTGTACAATGTTGATGTATGCCCAAAATGGGAATATATATGCAAATGCCCCTTAATTTTAGACGCGCTGATTTCCTATATTTCAGCTAATGGGCCACTCCTTGTATCATTCGATACAAGTATGAGAATTTTTTATAAAACACAATCTTTTAGTCCTAATTAGTCGTTTATAGATATCCTTTGATACATTATTAGTTATAGATACCTTTTATATTTTTATACAATATATTTTATGTATTTAAGGAGTTGTATTCATTAATACAACCAAAAAATAGGCGTAAAATGGGAACTCCAGCTAATGGATATTTGTATTTATCTGTATTCAAGCTGAATACAGATAAAATACAGTAACGTTTTTGCGCAAATTCTGGGAAGTTAAACTTGTTAAAAACGGAAGGAAATAAATTCACATGATAGTCTTCTAATTTAACTCAAAGAAATAATATGAGTACACATTAATCTGCTCAAAGAAAGCAGAATAATCTTCTCCCTTTTTTCGTGAAACGAAGCAAAAACAGAGCAAACACTTACAGAATTGCATATTTCATAGCAAATCAGTTTTGAATACATATTAATACAACCACAAACACTTACAGAAGACTAAATACAGTGACAAAGCTAAATACATACTCAAAACTAGATACCACACACATGACATAAAAAATAAGTAAGCTGAATACATATGAATATATTTGAAAACTTACTGAAAAATTGAACAGTTGCAAACAAAAATACAGTTAAATACATTGCATATTTCACAGTGTAAAAGACAGAGAACGTGTTTAGGAGTTATATGGTGATTATGTGAGAGAAAATACTAAAAAGGAGAGATAAAAATATTATTTAGCATATATGATGCCTTAAATGTAGGATGTAACTATAATTAGATATTTTGCTATAAAGGACAAAAGATATTTATAGGATGTTGTTAGATGTGAACCAAAATTGCTGCTGGCTGCTGTCAAAAATTGCTGCTGCCTACCTTCAAAATTCAGAAAGGACCTGCTGAAAATCTGATCAAAATTAGGCTGCCAGGCTTTCTTCTCCTTTCCGTTTTTTTGCCTAATTTTGACTAAGTTAATTTTGGTTTCATACTGCTTTCTTCTTGTTTGCTCTTCCTCCATTTAGTATAAATAGGGGTGTTAGCAGAAGGTTTGTGATCAAGCTAGGAGCTCCAAATCTTTGTACATCAATACATTCAATTCTTCAATATATATTTCTTCCTTGCAAAATTAGAAATATTATTCTAATTTTATTATCTCTTTTTTTATCACAAATATATCTCCCTAAAATATCTTGTCATTTTATTTCCCTATTTATTTTAACTTCTCTATAATTCTCAATTTTCAATCATCCGCTTCCGTTTATATATTTCGCAATATTCCTAACAAGTGGTATCAGAGCGTGATTAATTGAGAATTATTTTCAAAATGTCGACTAAATTCGATATCGAGAAGTTTGACGAGAAAATTAGCTTTGCTATCTGGAAGGTCCAAATGAAAGCCATTCTAACCCAGAATAGTTCAAAGAAAGCACTGGCCGGAAAAAATAAGAAACCGGCTGAAATGACAGATGAACAATGGGAAGAATTGGATGACAAGGCACTTTCTGCTATCCAACTGTGCTTGTCAACGGAGGTTCTACGTGAGGTGGTAAGTGAGTCTACTGCAGCGGGATTATGGTCAAAGCTAGAATCGCTATATATGACTAAATCCCTGGCCAACAAGTTGCGGTTGAAAGAGCGGCTATACACTATTCGTATGGCAGAAGGTACTCATATTAAATCTCACATAGATGAATTTAATACCATTTTATTGGATTTGAAATATATTGATGTCAAGGTTGAGGATGAAGACCGTGCAATTTTATTGCTTGTGTCGCTCCCTAAGTCTTATACACATTTTAAAGAAATTATGTTGTATGGGACTAATGACACTCTTACTTTTGAAGATGTTAAATCTAATTTGTTGTCCAAAGAAAAATTAGATTTAGACATTAATTCTGAAATCAAAGGTGAGAGTTTGACTATTAGGGGGCGGTCAAATGAAAAAAGAAGTACCAGTACAAGAAAATTTCGGTCTAAATCTCGGGGGCGTAAGTCTGATAAATCCTGTAAATTCTGAAAAAAGTTTGGGCACGAAATATCTGAGTGTTACAAACTAAAAAATAAACAAGAGAGAGAAAACAAAAAGAAATCTCCTGAAGCTAGTGTTGTTGAGTCTGAATTCGAGGGTGATGTTCTATTGACTGTTTGTTCCGGTAATAAACGGAGCAAAACTGAGTGGATTCTGGATTCTGGTTGTACATTCCACATGTGTCCACACAAAGACTGGTTTGATTCTTTTGAACCGGTTGACGGTGGAGAAGTCTTGATGGGCAATGACGCTCAATGCAAGGTTAGTGGGATTGGAAGTATCCAGATTAAAACTCATGACAATATTGTCAGATCACTTTCAAACGTCCGTAATGTCCCTGACTTAAAACGGAACTTAATATCCTTGGGCGCCTTAGAATCTATGGGGTGCAGGTATGTAGCTGAAGGTGGAGTTCTAAAAGTAATCAAAGTTCTCTTATTATTCTGAAAGCTTCTCGTGTTGGAAGCTTGTATGTGTTGCATGGAAGTACTGTTACAGGTTCAGCAGCAGTTTCCTCAGCAGTACTTGATGATGATCTCACTCAATTATGGCATATGCGTCTGGGACATATGAGCGAGAAAGGCATGCATATCCTGAGCAAGAAAGGCCTCTTGGGAGATTCAGGTACGGGCAAATTACAATTTTGTGAGCATTGTGTTTTTGGGAAACAGAAAAGAGTTAGTTTCTCTACTGCTAAACACCGTACCAAAGATGTTCTAGAATATGTACATTCTGATATGTGGGGACCAACTAAGGTTCAGTCTCTGGTTATTTTATGTCTATTATTGATGACTTCTCCCGTAAAGTCTGGGTTTATTTTTTGAAACATAAAAATGAAACATTTTCTGTATTCAAAAAATGAAAAATACTTGTCGAGACTCTGACAGGGAAAAAGGTCAAAAAGCTCAGGACGGATAATGGCTTGGAGTTCTGTGACTCAAATTTCAACGAGTTTTGTGCAGCCAATGGAATTGCTAGGCACAAAACTTTACCAGGTAAACCCCAGCAAAATGGTGTCGCAGAACGTATGAACAGAACTCTGTTGGAGAGAGCTCGTTGTATGCTCTCTAATGCTGGGCTGTGGAAGCGGCGTGATTTCTGGGCAGAAGCTGCTTCTACTGCATGTTACTCGGTAAATAGATCTCCACATTCTTCTCTTGATTTTAAAATTCCAGAAGAGGTTTGGTCAGGTAATCCTATTGATTACTCTATGTTAAGAGTCTTTGGATGTCCTGCTTATGCTCATTTAAGTACGGGTAAATTAAACCCGAGAGCTATTAAATGCATTCTTCTTGGTTATGCTTCTGAATCAAAAGGATATCGTCTTTGGTCTCCTGATTCTCAGAAAATTATTCTAAGTAGAGATATCACTTTTTGATGAAAATGCTCCTAGTACAGGTGACCAGTGTTGGAAACACGTTATCAATGCAATATACTAAAACGTGTGTTCTTTTGTGTAGGTTTTGATGAATGACAAACGAAGCGAAAATTGATATATGACGAAGTTCAAGAAACAAGCGCACAATTGATATACAACGAGATTCAAGCTCAAGACAAAGTTTTATAAGTTTAATTGAGTCATTCTTATTTGTGATCTTGATCCTACAACTTGACTCATAACATGGCTTCTCTCATAAAACAATTTTCCAAAATCATGCATATTTAATTTAATGTCAAATGATTTTAAATCATGCATATTTACAGTAGTCAAAATAATTTTTAGACATGCCTTAAAAGTCTGGACTAAGATAATCGATTATGTACTTATGATATTCGATTGTTTTAAGCCAAGACTGCATGACAATCGATTGTGAACTAATGACAATCGATTGTGAGTAAGACAGTGAGCATCAGGTTTTTCAAACCTGCATGACAATCGATTGTGAACTAATGACAATCGATTGTGACTGAGGCAGTGTCCATCAAAGTTTTTCAAAACTCAGAATAATCGATTATGAACTAATGGTAATCGATTATGTTGAGACAGTGTCTTCCAGTGATTTTCAAATTTATTAAATAATCGATTGTTACATTGGACAATCGATTGTCAAAGAGACAGTGTCTAAAATATTTTTCAAAAACTGATAAGTAATCGATTGTTGTCTTTGTGCAATTGATTGTGAAGCTGACCGTTGTCGTAAAGTTTTCAAATACAGTCAGGTAATCGATTATTAACTCTGTATAATCGATTGTTTTGATTAAAATCCGGAAAAGATTTTTTGAACGTTATTGGGTAATCGATTATTGATTTGGTATAATCGATTGTTTTGATTAAAATCCGGAAAAGATTTTTTGAACGTTGCTGAGTAATCGATTGTTGATTCTGGACAATCGATTGTTTGTGGTAAAATCTGGAAAGGATTTTTTAAACGTTGCCAGTAATCGATTATGGATTATAAGTAATCGTTTATCAAGCGTAAAATCTGGGATTGAATTTTGATCTGACTGGCAGACAATCGATTGTTGGGGTTTGACAATCGATTGTCAGTGAGTAAAATCAACAACTCTTAATTGGCAATTAGGCAACGGTAATGCCAAGTTTTTCAACTATAAATACAGCTTCATTTCAGTGTTTTAAACACAACAACATACTACAACTGATCATTACATTGCCATAAGCTTGCATACTCTTGTTTATCATTTTATATTCAATTTCATAAAGCTTTTGAGAGCCATATTCTTGTCCAAAGTTGTTGTGATCTAGAGCTTACTTCTTTTACTCATACCTACTCATAAAGGAGTATTTTGTTTGAGTGTTAAGTGTTTTACACACTTGTAAGAGAATTGTGATTCTCTTGTTGTAAGGAACTTGTGTTTCCTTGGTTGAAGTCTTGGAGTGTTGTATCTCCGAGCAAAGGTGTTAAGGCTTGTGTCCTTACGTTGTAAAGGTTTGTTGAGCACCCGTAAGCTTAACAAGTTAGTGGAAAATCTCGAGAGAGTCTCTCGGGGACTGGACTAGCCACGTGTTATGGTGAACCAGAATATATCGGTGCGTTCTTTCCTTTTTATTTATTTAACCCACTTAATTATTTCCTGCAAATTTTAATTTCCGCAAGTTTATGCTAAATTTTATTATAACGCTATTCACCCCCCCTCTAGCGTTAAGCGTATTATCTAACAATTGGTATCAGAGCCCAACTCTCTGAAAACTTAACAGTTTGAGAGAACCATCCATGGCTTCTACTCGTTATTCTTTTGCAGGAATTGATGAAGGACAGTGCTCCACACGACCACCTCTATTCAACGGTACAAATTACACGTACTGGAAAGAGAGGATGAAGATCTTCGTTCAGTCCAACAGCTTTCACCTTTGGAAGGTGATAATGAAGGGAAACCAAATTCCAACAAAGAAGGTGGAAAACGAATGGGTTCCCAAGTCCGAGGGGGAGTATGACGCGGATGACATCCGAAAGGTTCAAAATAATGCTAAAGCAATTAACTTATTATATTGTGCTGTTAATGCTGACGATTACAGGAAAATATCATGTTGCACAATGGCAAAGGAGATGTGGGACAAGCTAGAAGTTACGTACGAAGGTACGGACCAGGTAAGGGAAGCAAAAATTGATTTCCTAACCCATTCTTATGAATTATTTCACATGAAGGAAGGTGAAAAGGTGGACGAAATGTTTGAGAGATTCTCAATAATCGTAAATGACCTACATGCTCTCAAGAAAACATTCACGGATAGAGAGCTCATTCGAAAAATTCTTAGAAGTCTCACACCGGCATGGAGATCAAAGGCCGATGCAATTCAAGAATCCATTGGCGTTTCAAACGTCACCATCGACGCACTAAGAGGTAACCTTAAGACCTATGAATCTACTATTCTTAACCCTTTTGTTGATGATCAAAGGAGGCAAAGAATAGCTCTAAAGGCGAGCACAAGCCAACCGCAAATTGATGAGGAAGGAGACAAGGAGTTTGGACTCGTTATCAAAAGATTTCAAAAGTTCATGTGCAAGGAGTATGAACGCAAGTGCAAAAAGCAAGGCGAACAAATCAAATGCTACGAATGCGGAGAAACCGGGCACATCAAGTCAAATTGCCCAAACCTCAAAAAGGAAAAGAAACCTTTTAAAAAGCAACGCGCATATATTTCTTGGGGAGGTGACTCCGGAGATGAGTCAAGCGAAGGAGAAGAAGACGAAGCAGCAAATCTTTGCCTCATGGCACAAGAAGATAACAAAGACGAGGTATGTCAAATTTCGTCTCAAAACTTCTTTACTCTTGATAAAATGCGAACTGCTTTTGATGAATTATATACTGAATTTATTAAAGCTTCAAAAACAGTCAAAAGCATAAAAGAAAATGCTTCTCTAAAAGAAAAAGATTTTCAAAAACAGCTTTCTTTAAAAGAAAAGGATTTAGAAAAACTGGTTTTAGAAAATGAGAAGCTGAAAGAGGAAAACAAGTTTTTTGGAAAAAGAAGTTCCGATAAGCCCGAAAGCTCTACTAGAAATTGCACTTCTTGTTTGCATTTTAAGAATGAAGTAAGTAGGCTTAAAGGCACATTAGATAAGTTTAATTCTTCTCACAAAAACTTGAATGATGTTCTTGTTAACTTGAAATCAACCAAGCATGGAATAGGCTTTAAGAATGAAGAAAAGGTTGACGCTAAACCCCAACAACCTAAAGCTCAACCTAGGATTAACAATAGAAATGTTTATCCTAGAAACAACAACTCTAGCGCCAATATGCATGCTAGACAAAATGCTTAACATTTTAGAAGACCTAGGAATGACTTACCACCTAGAAATAGTCACCCTAGAAATTATGCATATTTTAGGCCAAATTTTGAACCCCTTAGAAGACCTAACAATGGCCCTCAACCGAGAAACAATCACTCTAGAAATGCTGCCCATCCTAGAGCTTATAGTAGGAGAAATAATTCTCATGAAATGCGAAATAGTCATAGTGTTCAAAATAGAGTAAGAAATTTTCATCCGTCTAGTTACTATGAACCTAGAAGGATGCATAACCCAAATGTGACTTGTCATTATTGTTGACGTATTGGTCATATTGCTCCTGCATGCTTTACACGTCATAGACATATTACTCAATCGCATCATTATAATATGCCTAACCCCCAAGGACCCAAGATGGCATGGGTACCTAAAGAACACTAATTTGTTATGTAGGTGTGCTTGAAGGGATCAAGTGTACTATGGTACCTTGATAGTGGATGCTCCAAGCATATGACGGGAGATGAATCCAAATTCCTTCAATTAGAGCACAAAGAAGGAGGAAGTGTTATCTTCGGTGATAACAATAAAGGAAAGATCATCGGCATCGGCTCGGTCGGTAAGGATGAAAATTCCTCTATTAAGCATATATTACTTGTCAAAGGATTAAAGCATAATCTGTTGAGCATAAGCCAATTGTGTGACAAGGGAATCTTGCTCTATTTGATTCGGATGAATGCCTAGTATTTAGACGTAGTGATTTCAAAATCATACTTCGTGGTTTTAGAGTTGATAATATTTATATGGTTGATCTTGCTAATTCCTCACCCGAATATGTTGATTGTCTTATGAGTAAAGAGGATGATACTTGGCTATGGCATCGTAGAGTAGCACATATCAATATGCATCTTTTGAACAAATTGATTTCTCAAAACTTAGTTGTTGGTCTTCCCATTTTAAAATTTGAAAATGACTCTATTTGTGACTCGTGTCAAAAGGGGAAGCAAACAAAAGCATCTTTCAAATCTAAAAACATTGTTTCAACTTCTAGACCATTGCAATTGCTTCATATGGATTTATTTGGTCCCTCTCGCATTGAAAGTCTAGGAAGAAATAAATATGCTTTTGTGATTGTTGATGATTACTCGAGATTTACTTGGACTTTATTTCTTGCCAATAAAAGTGATGCTTTTCAAAATTTTAAATATTTTCTTAAGCGTGTTCAAAATGAGAAAGAAACAACCGTCACTTCAATTAGAAGTGATCATGGGGGGAGAGTTTGATCACAATCTCTTTGCGGACTTCTGTGACGAACTCGGAATCGAGCATACCTTTTCCGCTCCACGTACACCACAACAAAATAGGGTGGTGGAAAGGAAAAATAGGTGTCTCGAAGAGATGGCTAGAACCATGCTCGACGAAGCTAAGATACCCAAACATTTTTGGGCAGACGCCGTGAGTACCGCTTGCTATGTTCTAAATAGAGTAGTAATTCGGCCGATACTCATGAAAACCCCCTATGAACTTTATAAGGGTAGAAAACCAAATATTTCCCATTTTAGAGTTTTTGGTTGCAAATGTTTTGTTCATAACAATGGCAAAGACCAATTGGGTAAATTTGACGCTAAGTCGGATGAAGGTATTTTCATTGGATATTCCTCACGTAGTAAATCATATAGGGTAATAAAAGAACCCAAATTGTGGAGGAATCCCCTCATGTTGTATTTTCCGAAAATAATGCTCGCTTGGCGAGAAAGGATTCCGGTTTTGATCTTGCAGGTATCTTAGATAGCTTGAAAGACAAAATACAAGAGGAACCACCCAAGGAAAATAAAGATGAAACTGAGGAACAACCAATGGAAAAAGAGCCACAATTGGAAAAAGAAACAAAAGTGCCAAATGAGTGGAGGACGATCAAAGATCACCCTCTTGAACAGGTAATTGGCGACGTCGGAGGAAAGGTAAGTACCCGAAACTCTCTTAATAACACTTTAGGACACACTTCTTAAGAGCTCACGTTCTCACTTGGCAACACTAGTTTAAGTTATTATTTCTTTACAAATTACTGACTTGAGCGTCGGAGACGTTTAATTCTATTTTGCAGGTATCACCCTAAAAGATAAGGGGAATTATGAAGTTTTGGCACAGAACAATCGGTTGTTCCAAGCAAATAATCGATTATTTTACTGTGCTGAAAATCGATTAGCATTATCACTAATCGATTGTTTATGGTTCATGTTTATTATGCAGTTTCGTTAAATAATTGATTCCTTAAACTGCAAAATCGATTTCCGTCTCAATCATTCAGCAAGGCTTTTCCAAAACAATCGATTGTTTCAAAATATAATTGATTATTTTCAAAATCAGAAAATTTCTGTGCTCACTGTAACATAACAATCGATTACCATATTTTGACAATGATTATTTCATGTCAGAAATTTTGAACTCTTGTTACCGTTTGGCTCCTCAATCGATTTGTGTCAGTTCCAAGTCAGGTCATAACTCTTCAACAATCGATTATTGCATCTCAACAATCGATTGTCTAATGGTCAGTGAATTTATTTTACCGTTTCTGGCTGATTTGGCTTTAAATTCTCAAGCAGATTTCTTCCATAAATGATAAGCCACTCTCCCCTCTATAAATAGGCTTCATATATGTTCATATGCATTCACTCAAGCATCAATTGTAGCTTTCAAAATATCAAATTCTCTCTAATCCTTTGCAAAATCCAGCAGCTTTCATTAAAAATGTCGGGCCGTCATTCAAAACGTTCCCGTTCTGCTAGGCACGGCGCATCCTCCATCCCGTCGAACTCGTCCGCCTCAAGAACCCACTCTCCAATCCATTTCCGACCAAATTGCTTCCCTGACCACCTCTATCGGTCAATTAACTCACGAGATCCATGGATATTTTGACCACATTCATTATCCATATGCGGGTCTTGTTCCATATGAAGCAGCGCCGGATGATGAGGCGGAAAATGATGAATGAATAATTTTAGTTTTTTTTGTTTTTATATGTTGTATTGTCTTCCCTGTTGCTGTAATTTCTTTCCAATAAATAAACAAGGTTTATTTCATCTTTAGCATCTTATTATTATTTTTGCTAATGGCAAAAGGGGGAAGATAACGGCTATGCACTCTCAGTATTTATAAGCTTAAATTGAGGGGGAATTCTCAAATTGAGGGGGAACAAATTGCATACTTGTTACATGTATATACTTGTCTTGAATCTCAATATAAATTGCTTGTCTTGCATATCCCGCTTAATGTTTGCCATTATCAAAAAGGGGGAAATTGTTGGAAACACGTTCTCAATGCAATATACTAAAACGTGTGTTCTTTTGTGTAGGTTTTGATGAATGACAAACGAAGCGAAAATTGATATATGACGAAGTTCAAGAAACAAGCGCACAATTGATATACAACGAGATTCAAGCTCAAGACAAAGTTTTATAAGTTTAATTGAGTCATTCTTATTTGTGATCTTGATCCTACAACTTGACTCGTAACATGGCTTCTCTCATAAAACAATTTTCCAAAATCATGCATATTTAATTTAATGTCAAATGATTTTAAATCATGCATATTTACAGTAGTCAAAATAATTTTTAGACATGCCTTAAAAATCTGGACTAAGATAATCGATTATGTACTTATGATAATCGATCGTTTTAAGCCAAGACTGCATGACAATCGATTGTGAACTAATGACAATCGATTGTGAGTAAGACAGTGAGCATCAGGTTTTTCAAACCTGCATGACAATCGATTGTGAACTAATGACAATCGATTGTGACTGAGGCAGTGTCCATCAAAGTTTTTCAAAACTCAGAATAATCGATTATGAACTAATGGTAATCGATTATGTTGAGACAGTGTCTTCCAGTGATTTCCAAATTTATTAAATAATCGATTGTTACATTGGACAATCGATTGTCAAAGAGACAGTGTCTAAAATATTTTTCAAAAACTGATAAGTAATCGATTGTTGTCTTTGTGCAATCGATTGTGAAGCTGACTGTTGTCGTAAAGTTTTCAAATACCGTCAGGTAATCGATTATTGACTCTGTATAATCGATTGTTTTGATTAAAACCCGGAAAAGATTTTTTGAACGTTATTGGGTAATCGATTATTGATTTGGTATAATCGATTGTTTTGATTAAAATCCGGAAAAGATTTTTTGAACGTTGCTGAGTAATCGATTGTTGATTCTGGACAATCGATTGTTTGTGGTAAAATCTGGAAAGGATTTTTTGAACGTTGCCAGTAATCGATTATGGATTGTAAGTAATCGATTATCAAGCGTAATATCTGGGATTGAATTTTGATATGACTGGAAGACAATCGATTGTTGGGGTTTGACAATCGATTGTCAGTGAGTAAAATCAGCAACTCTTAATTGGCAATTATGCAACGGTAATGCCAAGTTTTTCAACTATAAATACAGCTACATTTCAGCGTTTTAAACATAACAACATACTACGACTGATCATTACATTGCTATAAGCTTGCATACTCTTGTTTATCATTTTATATTCAATTTCATAAAGCTTTTGAGAGCCATATTCTTGTCCAAAGTTGTTGTGATCTAGAGCTTACTTCTTTTACTCATACCTACTCATAAAGGAGTATTTTGTTTGAGTGTTAAGTGTTTTACACACTTGTAAGAGAATTGTGATTCTCTTGTTGTAAGGAACTTGTGTTTCCTTGGTTGAAGTCTTGGAGTGTTGTATCTCCGAGTAAAGGTGTTAAGGCTTGTGTCCTTACGTTGTAAAGGTTTGTTGAGCACCCGTAAGCTTAACAAGTTAGTGGAAAATCTCGAGAGAGTCTCTCGGGGACTGGACTAGCCACGTGTTGTGGTGAACCAGAATATATCGGTGCGTTCTTTCCTTTTTATTTATTTAACCCACTTAATTATTTCCTGCAAATTTTAATTTTCGCAAGTTTACGCTAAATTTTATTATAACGCTATTCACCCCCCTCTAGCGTTAAGCGTATTATCTAACAATTAGCAGTGTACTAGTGAGAAGGTGGAGCTTGAATTAAGACCTATTGACAATGTTACTGATGCTGATAAGGATACTGATGACGATGCGTCCACTAGCACCGCACCTCTTGTCGAGCCACGACAAGAATATTCCATTGCCCTAGATCGACCCAGGAGGACAATAATAACTCCTGCTAGGTATGCTGATTCCCACTTAGTTGCTTATGCACTTTCAGTTGCACAGGAAGTTGAAGGTGATCCATCCTGTTATTCGGAAGCCATTTCGAGTGTCAACTCATCCAAATGGCTGGTTGCTATGCAAGAAGAGATGGAAAGTCTTCATAAAAATGAAACCTGGGAATTAGTTGAGTTACCAGAAGATAAACGCCCACTGAGCTGCAAGTGGATTTACAAGAAGAAAGAAGGCATCCCAGGGGTTGAAAAAGCACGATGGAAGGCACGATTGGTTGTTCGAGGTTTCGATCAACGTGAAGGTATTGACTTTAATGAGATTTTTTCTCCAGTTGTACGTCATACCTCTATACGTGTATTACTTGCTTTTGTTGCTCTCTCTGATATGGAATTAGAGAAACTTGATGTAAAAACTGCATTTCTACATGGTGAGCTTGATGAAGAGCTTTACATGCATCAACCTGAGGGGTTTGTGGTTCCTGGAAAGGAGCATTGAGTTTGCCGATTGAAGAAATATTTGTATGGGTTGAAACAAGCACCAAGGCAATGGTACAAGCGGTTTGATGCATTTATGTTGGGGCAAGGTTTCTCAAGAAGCCAATATGACAGTTGTGTTTACTTTAAAGAATTTTCTAATAGGTCTTTTGTGTATTTGTTACTTTATGTTGATGATATGCTCATTGCTTCTCCTGACAAGTCTCTTGTTGATAAGTTGAAACTTCAACTAAGCAATGAGTTTGAGATGAAAGACCTAGGAGCAGCTAAGAAAATTCTTGGGATGGAGATACACAGGGATTGTCAAGCTGGTAAACTTTATCTATCCCAGAAGAAGTATTGAGAAAGTGCTTGAACGATTTAATATGTCTAATTGTAAACCTGTATCTACTCCACTTGGTGCACATTTTAAACTGTCTTCTGATTTATGCCCTAAGTCTGATATTGATGTGGCTTATATGAAAAATGTTCCTTACTCTAGTGCTGTTGGAAGCTTGATGTATGCTATGGTATGCACTAGCACTGAATTGGCTTATGCTGTTAGTGTTGTGACTCGATATATGCACAATCCTGGTAAGGAGCATTGGAACGCCGTAAAATGGATTTTACGGTACTTGAAGGGTACTTCTTCTTTGGGCTTGGTTTTTGATAAAAATTCTTCTGTATCTATTGACATTGCGGGCTTTGTAGATTCTGATTATGGCGGGGATCTTGACGGACGTCGGTCTCTATCTAGCTATATTTTTACTCTTTGTAATTGTATTATCAGTTGGAAAGCTACGCTTCAGTCTATTGCTGCATTATCTACGATTGAGGCAGAATACATTGCAGCAACAGAGGGTGTTAAAGAAGCTACATGGCTACGAGGTTTGGTTATGGAGCTTGGTGTTACAAAGAGTCAGACTGTTGTGCTCTCAGATAGTCAGAGTGCTATCCATCTCACCAAGAACGATACTTATCATGCTAAAACCAAACATATTGATGTCAGATACCATTTCATTCGAGATGTTGTAGCTGCTGGAGATATAGTCGTCCAGAAGATTCATACTTTGGAGAATCCAGCAGACTTGCTTACCAAGCCTCTACCTATTGCTAAATTCAAGCAATGCTTGAATTTAGTCGGATGTTCCAATTGTTAGTAATTTTGGTTCAAGGTGGAGATTGTTAGATGTGAACCAAAATTGCTGCTGGCTGCTGTCAAAAATTGCTGCTGCCTACCTTCAAAATTCAAAAAGGACCTGCTGAAAATCTGATCAAAATTAGGCTGCCAGGCTTTCTTCTCCTTTCCGTTTTTTTCCTAATTTTGACTAAGTTAATTTTGGTTTCATACTGCTTTCTTCTTGTTTTGCTTTTCCTCCATTTAGTATAAATAGGGTGTTAGCAGAAGGTTTGTGATCAAGCTAGGAGCTCCAAATCCTTTGTACATCAATACATTCAATTCTTCAATATATATTTCTTCCTTGCAAAATTAGAAATATTATTCTAATTTTATTATCTCTTTTTTTTTTATCACAAATATATCTCCCTAAAATATCTTGTCATTTTATTTCCCTATTTACTTTAACTTCTCTATAATTCTCAATTTTCAATCATCCGCTTCCGTTTATATATTCCGCAATATTCCTAACAGATGTAATATTTTAAATTGGTATTTATTTAAGATAAATAGGGTCTGATGGTAAGCAAGCACCACTTCTAACCGAGAGGTTGTGAGTTCGAGTCTCCCCAAGAGCAAGGTGGGAAAGTTCTTGGAGGGAAGGATGCCGGGGGTTTATTTTGAAACAGCCTCTCTACCCAAGGGTAGGGGTAAGGTCTGCGTACACACTACCCTCTGCATACCCTATTAAGTAAGATTATACTGGATTGTTGCTGTTGTTCTTGTAGGGTACTAAGATTTTTTTATAACAACTTACTGCTTCCCCCCGGTTTTTTCTGAATTTAATCAGCTATGCTTCTCAAACCAAGCATATCAAAAGCTGAAGATTGATGACTTTGAGGAAGAGAAGGATCTGAATTCTCTGAATTGGTAAGAGCTGCAGAAGTGTTAGATCATTTCACTTCTCCAAAACTATGCAATTGTTCAGTATTAATAAGTGTATTGTGTAGGTTTTTGATAGTTAGGGTAAAAACAAAAACCTGGAAATTGAGGAAATTAAGTAGGTTACAAGTTTGGTGGATTAGTAGATTTTCACTAACCCATAAAAGAAATTGAAATTCTCAAACTTTAATATTGGAGCCTTCTTCCTAAACACTCACTAACATTAGGTTAGGATAAACATACTTTTTCTCGTTTAGCATTAGCGTAAGAAATCGAGATCTCTCATCCGATCTAAAATGCAACAGAAAGTTCGCATTTTCTTCGATAGTACATTAAACCAAATTTAATTATAAAATAACAATTCTTAAACTAACTTAGTAATGGTAAAATCACGTGCAATTCAATTATGTCTAACACAGGGATAGATTACAGATTAATAATTACTACTCAGTTTAATTTTCAAGGCAGAATACATCAAATAGCACCTCAACTTGTACCCAAAATCTCTGTTACACACTTGTTTATTACGGGTAACCTTTTACACGCGTCAGTTACACATCATTTTGATTACATGGCAAGAGCGTATTTTACACACAAATCAGGCTAGTGAATAGGAAAAGAAATCCGTGAACTCTCGTGTGTAACTGACACATGACTATTTTTTTATTTTTTAATTAAAAACATCATCTTCTTCCTCAAGAGCTTAAACAAACAATAAGCTCTTACAACAATAGAACAATTATTCCCTTTTCTTTTATTCCAAAATCTCTTCCCTCCCTCTCCCATAGAAAACAAACGACTAGTTTGTTGCAGCCCTTCCCCCTTTTCCCATTTTTGTCTTTTTTCCCACCTATTTTCCCATTTTTCATGTCCACCATTTTATGAATAGCAATAATATGAAATAGCTTTGGAAGAAATTGGTAAAAACAATTAAAAAAAATCTATATCAAGAGAATTTTATAAATCTGGGTTTGAATTTATACCATGAATCGAGCAAACATGAATTTGACCATAATCAACTTTAATGGAGTTTTGAGTTTTACATTATATTTCTTTTGTCATATTTGAATCTAGACTCACAAACTCGTGATAAATATACTTGAGTTCCTAATTTTGCTTTATAATATGAAGGTGATTAAATGTGAATTTTTGGTGGTGTCTGGAATCAATCTCCCACGGAGAAGAGAAATATATGAAATAGAGAAGATGGTTAAGGGGTATAAGTGTAATTTTAAGTGTTTGATTTTTTAAATAAAAAATAGTGACACGTGTCACTATCTGATTGGAGCATGAAATCACACATGTTTTGAAAATTAATAAAAAAAAGCAGTGTGTATTTGACAAACTTTTAAAAAGTTAAGCATATAAAAAATTATCTGTAATTAATAAATATGTAACGGGAATTTGATATAAATTTATGTGCTATTCTATATATTCTGCCAATTTTTTAATAGTTCAAAACATTCCCGGATCTACACTACCCTAAGTCTACACCAGTTCGTAAATTATTTTAATATTAAAAAATGCATGTCCCAACAGTCATTGAAATTGGCACCCCAAGAAAGTGACAACCAAAAAAAGAATACCCCCTTCCCCCTCCCCCCTCCCCCGGGGAATAATAGCTGATTAGCATAATCATTGAATCGAATCAAATTCCCCAATTTCGCCAAGTTGCAGCAGCAAGACAGTCAGAGAGTAGAATCAATGGCTTCACGCGATAGCAAAAAGCCCTCTAGGCAAACGTCGGGAAGCCGTGCCGGCGGTATTCGCACACTTTCCGATCTGAATCGTCCTTCTGGTCGCGATGATTCCGATAGCGATTCCGATGCTCCCCAAGAATACTACACTGGTGGTGAAAAAAGGCATGAATTTCTCAAGCCCTAGCTTCCTCTATAACTATTTGTCCTTCCTTAATTGATCAATAAGCTGTGAATTTTACACATTTATTGCTGTTGACGGACAACGATTTGTAATTTTCACGAGTCTTAATCCAAATTCTACTTGCTTGCTTTTCAATGCTTTATATTGAATTGAACATCAGTAAATTGTTACATGTTTGCAAGTATAATTAGGAATGATGTGTTAGAGTTTGCTAAAAGTGATATATCGAACTGTATTTTTGCTATGTAAGACTCGGGAAAAAACACTGTCTTTTACCATTTTGGTAAACTTAGTGAATTAGTGAATTTGTTTTTGTTACCGGGTACTATAGGGAAAAAAGGTTTGACTTTTAGTTGTAGGTACCACTGACTGTTTTGTGCTAGTGCTAAGCTGGTGGACATGTGGTCCATTGTTGTCTTATATTTTGAGAATGATTTTCTTGATCATGTGTTTATAGAGACAAGAGTGTGTCTGGGTCAAAACTAGATTCATGATAATTAGCGCGTCTAACTAGCTCTTAAGCTCGTTTGGGCTAATAAAAGGTATAATCATTCGCTGACCAAAGTACTCCGAGGTTGCTCAACCTGATTAACGGGACCACGACCTACTCATTGTTCACGGATGTCCCTTCGATGCGGCCACGGCCGTCCCTCACCAGCTGGCAAGATTCACAACTATAAATATTAAAAAAAAGAACCCTAAAAGGGGCTTTTTCTTCTTCTTCATCTCCACTTCTTAAAGAAGAGAATATACATCATTGTAAGGCTCTGAACCTCTCAATGGAGAGGCAAACCAAATCGACATCATTAATAAAAAATCTCTACCCTCCTCCACTTAACCAATAACTATTGTCTCTTACATTTTATTCATTTGGTCTTTTGGTTTATTACGATCTGCTATGATTGGCCATCCGTTGATTTTAATTGATTTACGCTTATAAATGTATGAGAACTTTGAGCTAAATAATTTGGCGCTGTTTGTGGGGATTTCATAGCAGAATCGCATAGTTTATCCTTGGACCAAAAAAGGAAAGAAAACAACCCCGCTCGAACAAGCCAAAGCGGTGCGTCGGATCAAAGGAATTCAACAGTCTCGAGACGAGCATGCTTCCACATCCCGCGTCTCCGAGCAAGGGGAAGAAGAAGTAGATCCCCATCCCCATGGGAAAAATGCGCATAAGGTACCTCGCCCCCTTTTTACATGGGATCCTACCAAAAAGGAGGAAAGCACAAAAGCATCTCGAACCGAGATCTGTAACGGGGTGACATGTGCGAACCAGTCGAAAAGACTACAAGCGCGAGTTAGGCAAGATCCTAAACCAGAATCAAATCCCAACGCCAACACGAAGCGGGTTATGTGGGAGAACAAAGGTTCAACTGCAATTGAGCAACAACTCAGGCTACACGTACTTGCCCAAAAGTTCAACTATGAGTTGAACTGGAACTCAGGCTATGTGCCTTTGACATCAGAAAAATTACAAAGAGTTCAACTACGGTTGATCAACAACGCAGGCTACGTGCCCTCGCCTAAAAGTTCAACTACGAGTTGAACTAGGACTCAGGTCAACTGCCTTCGCCATTAAGAAATACAAAGGTTCAACTACGGTTGAACAACAACTCACGCTACGCGCCCTCGCCCAAAAGTTCAACTATGAGTTGAACTGGAACTCAGGCTATGTGCCTTCGACATCAGAAAAATTATAAAGATTTCAACTACGGTTGAACAACAACTGAGGCTACGCGCCCTCGCACAAAAGTTCAAGTATGAGTTGAACTGGAATTCAGGCTATGTGCCTTCGACATTAGAAAAATTACAAAGAGTTCAACTACGGTTGAACAACAATGCAGGCTACGTGCTCTCGCCCAAAAGTTCAACTACGAGTTGAACTGGACTCAGCCAAGTGCCTTCGCCATTAAGAAATACAAAGGTTCAACTACGGTTGAGCAACAACTCAGCCTACGCGCCCTCACCCAAAAGTTCAGCGATGAGTTGAACTGGAACTCAGGCTATTTATGTGCCTTCGACATCAGAAAAATTACAAAAAGTTCAACTACGGGAGAACAACAATGCAGGCTTCGTGCCCTCACTCAAAAATTCAACTGCGAGTTGAACTGGAACTCAGGTCAAGAGCCTTCGCCAGCAAGAAATAAAAAGGTTCAACTACGGTTGAACAACAACTCATGCTACGTGCCCTCACCCAAAAGTCTAACTACGAATTGAACTGGGACTCAGGCCAAGTGCCTTCGCCATTAAGAAATGCAAGGTTTAACTACGGTTGAACAACAACTCAGGCTACGTGCCCTCGCCCAAAAGGTCAACCACGAGTTGAACTGGGACTCAGGCCAAGTGCCTTCGCCATTAAGAAATACAAAAGGTTCAACTACGGTTGAACAACAACTCAGGCTATGTGCCTTCGCCCAAAAGTTTATCTACGAGTAGAACTGAGACTCAGGCTACACGCCTCCGTCGCAAGAGTCACAAACTCAACCACGGTCGAATCAAAGCCAAGAGTATACGCCTCCGCAGCTACGTGCCGGGCCGCGATCAGACGAGGCCGAGCGCACCCAAATGTTCAACCACGGTCGAACCCCAACTTGGGCCAAGTGCCCCCGCCATTCAAGTAAGTACGACTAACTTAAAACTAAAGTTTTGACCCACGTAAAGTTCGGCCCAAGTCGAACTACAAGGCTGTGCTTTTCATCACCACGGCCAGTAGTCTGACTAAGCCCGAACTGGGACTAAGGCTATATGCCGCTACCGCCCAAACATGGCTATAACCCGCTCCCACCAAGTGGAGGAAGGTGATGACCAAAAGCGTCTATCTATGGCCAAAGCCATCTACACCAATTTTCTCTTAAGGCAAGGAACCAATTCGATATTGGTCGAAATCACCTAACTGGTCGAGATCATTAGCATGCTCACTAGACTCTAAGGCAAGGCCCCCTCGAACGAGCACAAAAAAGAAACGCACGAAATTGATACAAAACAAACAGAAAGGAAGAAAGCCGCATATATTTACAATATCTACAAGGGGTTACCCCCAGTTACATTGGCCCAGGGCCGACAAAAAAAAATATAGCCAAATGGCAACAAAAAATAGAAGAGAAAAAGAGAATGAAAACTAAACAAATATTACAAACTTTTTCTCTGTTCACTCGGTCAGCACCCTCGGCGCCATCATCATCTCCGGGCGTGGTTGGGTCGAAATCGTAGTCGAGGCGAGCATCACGAGCCTTTTGGCGTGCTTCCTCATAGGTGGCCTCAGGCACAACGCCGGCTTCCCACAACCTCCTATACACGTCGAGCTGGGCCTCGACGTACGTCCAAAGCTCACGAGCAGGACCAAAAGAAGCGGCATGATTCCTCATGCGCTGGTTCTCGGCCTCCAAGGCCGCAATCCGGTCCGCCGCAGTACGGGCGTCCTGCTCACAAACAGCAATGTGCCCCTCCAACACCCTCTCTCGAAAAGTAGCAGCGACCCTCTCAAATCCGCGTTCTCTTTCTTGGGCGTGGTTAGTCGCCTGCAACGTTTCGACCCTCGCCAGGGCGTCCTCTGCCTGTTTCCTCAAGGCAGTAGTCTCCGTCTCTAGGGCAACCACCTGCCTAGTCAAAGCCTCAGCGACCTCTGCTGCCGTAGCCCGATTTTGGCGCTCTCTCTCAGTAGCCGCCCTCCTTTCGACATCCATCTCCTCGTTCCTTTGATGGAGCTGCCCCTCAAGAGCATTTACCCTGTTAAGGATCTGCTGCATATGAAGTTCCCTCATCGCCAGCTCTTCTACCAGCTCCCGGTTCCGTGGGTCGTTCCTTAAGCGTTCACGTAAATCACGATACCGGTTCCGTAGCGGCGATACTTCTCCAAGAACCGCACAAAGACAGCCGAGCAGACATTGGCCCAGCGAACGCTCTCCACCTCCAATAAGAATGACTACAACAAACAGGACAGCAGTTAATATAAGAAGATACACAAAGAAAAGAAATAAACTAAGACTTCACGCGTACCTTTATACCCAGAGCGGCCACCTCGCCCATCAACGCAACATCTGAGATGCCCCTCAAGGACGCGCTCTCCACCTCCGAGCACATAACCTCGAACAACGTCACCAGATTCTCCTCCTCGAGCAGCAGGTTCTGCTCATTAGGAATCTCCACAAGCAGTAATCCCCTTCGGCTTGCGCCGCTGGGCGGGTATAACCCTCCTGGAACAGGCAGATGTCCTCAGGGTTCATGTCGGACTCAGAATCATCCCCCTCTCCTGAGGCGCCCCTTCCGCCGCCCTAGAAGTCGAGGCCTCCGCTGCTCGGGAAGTTGAAGCACCCACACTCGCCAAAACATCGGCGTCCCTCTCTTCCACTAATACAGTTGCTGAGGAACTACCTTCCCTCTCAGCAACAGGAACTGAAATTTGAATCACCAAAGCGATTGTGTCACCTTCGCTTAAGCCAACCGGGGATACCCCCACTGAACGCTCGCCCTCTGGGGCTGGATCCGCTGCATTCCCTTCCGCTTCTGGTGGCGGAGAATCCAAGCTAATCACCACCGGAAGGTCCGGGGTGAACGCCACCCTACGCCGAACCAGAAGCCTCACCTCTTCTTCCTCGTCTTCATTTTGGTGGCAACTCCACCCTGGAACGCACGGCCCCTGAAGATTCTTCAACTCGGTACACGGACCGTGCTGGAGAGCGAGCCGCTGAGGATTCAACCGAAGTCGCCCTCGGAACTGGGCGAGGCGCCGACATTGCAATCAAGCGGGCAGTCGCCCCTGACCTGCGGAAAGCGAGCTGAGGAGCCCTCCTGCGACGCGGTCGCCTTAATCGACAAAGGAAGAAAGGTCAAGGGGAAGAAACTGAGTACTATGAAATAAGAGCAATACAACAAGTCAGATTCTTACCAGCAGCCGGGCTACAGCCATGGGCCTCCCAGAAAGACTCCCACGTGCGAATTCCCGCTGCGACAGGAAACACGGCCTCGACCCACTCGTGGATGCTGGAAAGCGGTTCTGGCGGTGCACCCCCAGCTACAACTGGAGAGGAGGGTTAGTACGTACGAATGTGAAACAGGGTATGTAACCAAAAGAAATTGAGACCAATGAAAAAGAAACTTATGTGCATGGTTCCATCCATCTGGGAAATCGGTAGCACAAGCCACCAGGTGCTCGGTCCTGATGTAGTAAAAGTGCTCATAAAGACGAGCATCAACCTCGTCATCAAGCTCCGCAGTTAAGCCGTTGGCCCCACGAGGGACCAATCGAATCATGGTACCTCGTAACCTATGGGGAGCGTAGAGAGTTAGTACGTGCCTAAAGGTAATCTCCCTCCGTGCCAACTCCACATATTTTATCACCATCGCCAATAACTTGTAGCAGGAAGGGACGAGCTGACCAGGGCATACCCTATAGTGGCGACAGAAGTCCACCACTAGCATTGGGAGAGGAAGTCTGAATCCCAGCTTGAAAGGGTAGGCGTAAAAGACGCAATACCCTCGGTGGTCGACGTGTACCCTTTCCCCCCTCATAGCAAGGACGATGTTAGCGAAGTGAGGAATGTCACACTGATCTCTCAGTTGGGCGATGCCTACCTCCCCTATCAATGGGGCTTCGTCCACTTGGCCCTCTCCTTCATAGTCAGAGAAATTGGTCATCGGACCGCCGGGCAAAGAAAGAATGTCGGTCACCGACGGGAGCCTATCAATACCCACCGAATCGGTGGTTCTCACCACTGTAGATAGACCCTCAACACCTGGAATTGCCACCGGAGCAGTATCGGAACGAGAGCTACTCGCCATTGTAATATATTATAAGGAAGTGAGAAAAATTCACCAGAAAAGCAAGGGGAGATGAAGATCGGACGATAAACGACGAAGAATGAAATAACAAGAAGTAGAAGGTAAAGTAATCTGAGAACGAGAAAAGCTATCTCTCTCCCAAATTTCACTTTAGCAAATATTGGAAAAGTAAGAACTGAATGATACAACCCTGTATTTATGGAGAAAGCATAAATGGCTTTCACGAATCCCAAAGGCCCCATTAACTGCCTGACCAACCGCAAAACAGTTCAGATCTACAGTAACTGGCATCATTATGACAAATACCGTGGAACGGCCATTCAACCTTCAATCGGCATATCACCGTTGAAACGGTTGTAATGGTCCTAAGACACCAAAAGCATGCCCGGTGCGTCACTAAGCATATGACGCCTTCCCTATACGCGGCAAGCATGATCGTATCCTTGCCAAACGTATGTAATCGGCTACGACCCTCTCTAAATCGATAGGGCTATGGCCATCTTCAAAGTAATTCTGGCTACGGCCGCCTCCGAAAGTAATATTAATCACATCCATCTCTGAAGTAATAACGGCCACTGCCGTCTCTTGAATACGAAACGGCTACGACCACCCCCTTAGTAAGGACGACTACGGCCCTCTCAAAGCAACGAACGGTTATCGCTGATTCGTAAAAATAAGGCGTCTACAACCTCCAACCCGAGGAAGAATACATACCAATAAAAGGCCACGGCCATTTTAGATATACGAACGGCTATGGCCGGTTGCTCGTATGAAAACCAACCAAAGGATTGCGACTACGGTCGTCGAATTTGAATTCACCTAACATCAGCTCCATTGTAGTCAAGGATTGTTCATACAGAGTGATTACGATCATCTTCAAAAATATAACTGGTTACGGCCAAAAGTCTAAATGGCTACGTCCTTCTCCGAAGTATAAATGGCTACGACTACTTTCAAGGCAAAGATGGCTACGGCCGTCTCCAAAATATAAACGGCTACCGCCATCGGCAAAATCCGCTCATCGAGCTTGGCCGGATCCCGATCTCAATAAGCGGAGAGACTATCTGTATGGGTCAAAACTAGATTCATGATATTTAGCGCATCTAACTAGCTCAAAAAGGTATAATCATTCGCTATCCGAAGTACTCCGAGGTTACTCAACCTGATTAACGGGACCATAGCCTACTCATTGTGCACGGACGTCCCTTCGACGCGGCCACGACCGTCCCTCGCCAGCTGGCAAGATTTACAGCTATAAATATTAAGAGAAAAAACCTTAACAGGGGGTTGCTTCTTCTTCTTCATCTCCATTTCTGAAAGAAGAGAATATACATCATTGTAAGGCTTTGAACCTCTCCATGGAGAGGCAGATCAAATCGACATCGTTAATAAAAGATCTCTACTCTCCTCCCCTTCACCAATAACTATTTTCTCTTACATTTTATTCGTTTGGTCTTTTGGTTTATTACGATCTGCTATGATTGGCCCTCCGTTGATTTTAATTGATTTACGCTTATAAAGTGTATGAGAACTTTGAACTAAACAGAGTGTTTCCTAGGAAATACAGTGGTGGCAGTTGGGTAGGTTATGGTTGTAGGAAGGGGGAAGAATCTTCGGGTTAAAATGGAGAAGATTGGATACTGATGATTTATATGGCCAACCTCAACTAGCTTGAGACTTAGGTGTTTCTGTAGTGGCTAAAAGGTATTTTTATTGTTTGGAATGAGAAGAAATGATTGTGACAAAACGCGGTGTGGGATGAAGGCAATAAGTTAATGCTGTGAGTGCAGTGGGCTTGGGGTTTATGTTCAGACCTGCAATTGTGTATTGCTAATACTCTGATTCTAGGAATCACAAGATTTTTCTCTTTAGCCCTTTTTATTATTACCTTCCTTGGTGCTCCTTTCTTTTTTCTGTTTTTTCTTCTTTTCGGCCATTCGAGCTATAATTTTTATATCAATCTTTTAACTCAATGATGTCAGACTACAAACTTATTTCAACTTGTTATTTACATATATCTTCAATCTTTTCCTTATTTTCAGGTTGTGTATATGACAAGTATATAATTTAGACATCCCATGAGCAGTTTTTTTTTTTTTTTTGGAGAAGTCCATAAGCAAGCTTTTTCTTTTTTTCTCATCTCAAAAAATGCATGTCAATTTGTTTGTTACTATACCTATATCTTTTGGCTGTATCTTGATTTCTACTATTCAGCTTGAATGTTATTCTTATCTCGATCTAAGGTAGCTTTTGAGCACGTCATATGTGTTCTTGCTAAATGTGTCGCAACTCGTGTTTCTAACAACTAAGTAATGTTAGTTTGTCCCTTGTATCCATGAAGCATCTTCTGTCTTTTTTTCTATTTTATGCATGAAGATTTGATATATAAAACTTTGACGGGAAGTTAGAGAGGCCAGCATGTTTCTGATGTAGTGATGTATAACTGTTTCCCTGATTATGCTTGTAGTGGAATGCTTGTTCAAGATCCTTCAAAGCATAATGATGTGGACTCCATCTTTGACCGAGCTAGGCAAGTGGGTGCCACGCAAGGTCCTCTGGAAAATGTCGTCCCTAGTTCAAGCTCAACAAGCTTTACTGGAACAGGGAGAACACTTGCAGGGGAGACAGTACCAACATCAGCTCCTCAACCGCCTGAGTCCATTGTACACAATATTATCTTCTGGAGAAATGGTTTCACTGTAAATGATGGCCCTTTGAGAAGGCTGGATGATCCTGAAAATGCATCTTTTCTTGAGGTAACTATAGTGAGAACTAAAATAAAGATTCATGAAAAGGAACAAGCATCGTGGGTCGCATGATCCTACTAGCTAGTGAATAGTCGGCGTGTATTTCAGCTTTACAAATTCTCATGCTGCTAATATTAGTTGTTCTTTCTTATCTACAATTTCTACCCTTCCTATTATCAGGAGAATAGGGGCACGACATCTTCAGATGGCTTTTGTAATTTAAACTCCCCATTTGGAGTAAATGACCGGAGTTGGCCATAGCTAGATTTTCGTTTAAGACCATGCACTTAAGCTCGCATTTGCATATTGTTCATCTGTTTCATATGCAAATTGTCCACTTTGTTTTTTCAGAATATTTTGCACAGTGTTTTTGATGCTAAAATGTTTTCAGTTTTGGATAATTTTGGGTTCTTAATGTACTAGTGTTTGATTTGCAGAGTATCACAAAGTCTGAATGTCCAAGAGAGTTGGCTCCTGCAGATACTAGGTCCCAGGTGCACTGCAACCTCATAAGGAGGGATGAGAACTGTCCTGTGAGTATTGCATGTTCGGTCCACCCTTTTTCTCATTTTTATGTCCTCTGACACACCGAATATGGAAAAGGGGATATAAGAAGGAAGATGAAGAAGCTAAGTAACACATATCATTGGCCATAGCACGTTAGGGTTTTAGTTTTTTTTGTACATTTATTATATCTGATAGGAAAAAACATGACAACTAATCTATATGGATAGTCTTTATCCCCCCCCTCCTCTAGTTTAGATACCCGTGAGGATTCATCCTTTTTGAGCAGCAGGCATTTAAAATTGTTGAGTTGTGCCCCACATCGGTGGGTTATGGGTATCTTGGTCTCCTTATATGGTGTTGGGCAATCCTCACCTCACAAGATAGCTTTTGAAGTTGAGTTAGGCCCAAGGCCCTTTTTTATCATGGTATCAGAGCTGGGCCTATCCCAATTTATTGTTACCGATATTTGGGTCCCCATTTATATTGTCCACGCTCCAGTTGGAGGCTGGGTGTGTGGGGGGGGGGGGGAGGGGTTGAGTTGTGTCCCACATCGGTGGGTTATGGGTATCTTGGTCTCCTTATATGGTCTTGGGCATTCCTCACCTCACAAGCTAGCTTTTGGGGTTGAGTTAGGGCCAAGGTTCATTCTTATCAAAAAAATCCCTTCTCTGATATTGACTGCAAAAGAATTTTAAAAAAAAGTCAATAAACGTGTCATTCAACAGTTGACACAAGCTAACCATGATTTCTTTTCCGGTGCTCTTGCAGGAACCAGAGAAACGCCAAGTACCATTTCAAGGAGTGGGAAGAACACTTGGAAGCAGCTCAACTCCAGCAACCTCCGAGCCATCTGCTTCGGTTCCCACAAGCACTGCCTCGGCACCTACAAGCATTCTGGATGATTCATTGCCGTCAACCTCGCTTCAAGTTAGATTAGCTGATGGAACTCGCATGGTTGCACACTTCAATTTCCAGCAGACTGTTGGTGATATCCGTGCCTTCATTGATGCTTCAAGGCCAAGTAACACCAGGGCCTATCTACTGCAAACAGTTGGATTTCCTCCTAGAATCCTCAGTGATCCATCCCAAACAATTGAGCAAGCAGGACTGGCAAATTCAGTGGTTATACAAAAATTTTGATGAGGTGCAAAATCAATTTCTTTTTATTTATTAACTCCGTACTGCTGGCAGGACATATGTTATACGTTTACGGCTGGATATTATTTTTAATCTTTGTGAATCTAATGTTCATCTGAATGAAGATAGCAGTGGTTTTTTGTTTAGAATCTATGTATTTCTTTAATGGGATGTTGTACCTTCTCGGTCTACTACTCTGTCATACCGTATTTTGTTCATCTCGTGTAAGAACAACTGTGCTGTGGAAAGTAAGTATAATGGTTTTTATACGATTGGAGCATTTAGGAAGAGTTCCCAGTATAGGGTTTAATGTTGATTTGATGTATGGTTGAAAATTGACACGCTGTGTGTAGGCTTCATGAGATCTTAAGATGAATTTTGACAAGAGGGGTTGCTCTGATGGTAAGCAACCCGCACTTTCAACCGAGAGGTTGTGAGTTCGAGTCTCCCCAAGAGCAAGGTGGGAAGTTCTTGGAGGGAAGGATGCCGGGGGTCTATTTGGAAACAGCCTCTCTACCCCAGGTAGGGGGCGTACACACTACCCTCCCCAGACCCCACTAAGTGGGATTATACTGGGTAGTTGTTGTTGTTGTTGCTAAATGCATTGGTTAACTGTTGTATTTGGTATGAAACTTGAACTGAATAAAAAATTTTATCTGAGCAGCAAAAAATTCAATGGCGAGGACAAGATCATAGAAGCCATTGAAACTTCTTAAATTTTGGTTTAAGCATTTGATTATAATTTGTCTTATAGTTTGCAAGATTCCTAGAATTTGGTCATGCAATTGTATGCATTTCATTAATTTCATAATTTTATTAAATTTGCATTTTGGGAGGTGTCGTACCTCAAAGCTAGATTGCCTTGCCTTCAAAATAGTGCTCATTAATCTAGACTAGTCTTAGAGTGGGGAATCTAGTAGCGCCTGGTTTAAGTTCCAGTTCATAAGCATCAATAAGTTGGGCCTATTTTAGTGGAAGGGGCCTCACAAAGCTGGATCTATCTATGGGCTAACAGACAGAAATTTAGGATAAAATTCATAAATAGCCACTTTTCAGCCCTCATAATTGAAATAGCCACGTAATGAAGTTTCAAATTTCACATATAAAGTTTCAAAATATTGGTTATTTTTTATTTACCGGGTTAAAAAAGTGGTTAGCCCGTGCTGTTACCATCCATATTAATTGTATGTGGTTTGGAATAAACAATTAGATATTGACCAAGTTGAACACCATTAATTGGCATCTTTGATGTACATCCAGACAATAACTAGAAACATTTGATTTTTATCTGTTGGCTTTATATCATTTACACTATCGTCATTTTTAAAGAATCAAGTAAAGGTATGTCTATTGTCTACATCGTACGTGTGTGAATAGCATGGAAAAAATAACGAGTTATTGCTAGAATGGCCAAATTAGGGAAAATAACGCTATATAACCGCTTTCAAAATAATAACTGAATTATATATAGCTTTCAAAATAATAACTGAATTCATATATATATATATATATATATATATATATATATATATATATATATATATATATATATATATATATATATATATATATATATATATATATACTTTTGCAACTACCAAATATAATAGCTCTGATCGCGGGCTAAAAATGATATTTGCCCAAATTATGCTGCGTGCGTAAAATTCTTTCCTGCGTCTAAATCCTTCAAGACGCTAGAAGTCAGTCTCCTCCAGCCAACCTCTTTGATGCCCACTAAGTCTCAGTGCAAGTCTAGTCACTACTAAACTCGTCCAAAAATGCCGTCTAGGGTTGGCTCCTACATGTGTATAAGCCAAGAACATTATATTTATATAAGTTTAACTCAGGCACACTGTGCATGACGGTGTAAATAAAATTTTAAATTATCAAATTACATAAAAGATAATTACATATAGCTGTATGCCAAAGGTGGAATTGATAACCTAAAAAGATAAGGTAGATAAGCTCTATAACAACTCAAAATAAAAAGGTAAAGTAAAGGTTATTTACATTTGTGATAATAAGCTCTATAACAACAAAAAAATAGCGGAAAGGTTATTTACATTAGTGTGTAATATATAAGTTGATGAATCCAATTTATATTGAGCAAGGTAGCTTCTCCATATAGAAGTCACCCTCCTCGAGCCAACCCCAATTATCAGTTTAATAGCCTGTTCGGCCAAATGTCTATATTTAGCTTTTTTGAAATATTTTTTTTAAAATTACTTTTTAAAAAGTATTTTTAAAGAAAAGTAATTTATATTTGGCTATAATTTGAAAAAGACTTTTGAACAATAATTAATGTTTGATCAAGTTTTTAAAACGTACTTTCAAATGTATTTTTTCTCAAATGTTTTTCGAAAAAGTAATTCAGGAAAAAGGCTATTTTTTCTGCTTCTGTAATTCAGGCCATTAAAAAAAACTTTTCGCAAAAAAAGAAAAAGAAAACTTGGCCAAATAAACTGTAAGTACATTACGACGAAACTCGTCCAAAAATGCAGTTTAGTTTGTTCCTACACGAGCCAGCAACACCCTTTTCATCTTGAAGATAAGTTCATTCTTCATTATCTCCTTTTGAATGGGTTCTACTATATGAACTTCATAGAAGTTGATCATCTTATGATTTTAGAGAAAAAAGTTCGAAACAAGAATGTTAATGTTGAATGTGTTAAGTTGAAGGAGGAGAGAAACTAGTGAAGCATCTGAACTTGTTGAAACAGTTAACATCCATTCATAGTGGCATGTTGTGGATTAGACAACAAAAAAAATGCCAAACCTTGTCGGCCAAAAGACGTATTTAGTGTAGCAACTATATATATATCGTTCTAAAAGAAGAGATTTCTCTTATCTAGGGTTTGGTCGACATAGGGTCCCTCCAGTCTTCGAAACAAGAATATAGCCAATGCAAGGAGGTCTCTAATGGAGTATTTAGGAGTCATGTCATGTAAAAGAAGAACCAAAAAAAAAGTTATATATATTCGAGGGATCGTTTGGTAGGATGTATTAGGAAAAATGAAGATATATTAGCTTTTGTATTATTAATCTCTTGTTTGGTAGTAACTAATCTCTTGTATAGTTATTATATACCATATTTATTACTATTCTTATACATAAAAAAGTATGTATAAAAACGTCATCGGCCTTTTACAACCTTTAGTGCACCAAACCAGAAAGTCTAAAAAAAATAGTTCCAGCACAAGTAATCTTTTTTTTAAAAAAAATAAAATTCCCAGTAGAGTCTGGGTTGTCATTGCATAACATGGAATGCCTCAGTGACAAAAATGTTTAGTGCAGTATTACAGTAAAATACTATTACTATTACAAGTAATCCAAGAATTAGCATTTCCACTTTCTCATTATCTCTTGGGATAAAACGATAAGCAACAAAAACATGGTGCCCATTGAAAAGCCATCTTTATTCTTTATTTGCAAACTTGTGCGTCAATAGACCAATAAGAGAACATGAAAAATTTTCCACTTTCAATATTCAGACAGAGTGTCGTGTCATCTGCCTATACGAGATTAATTGACAGGTGTTGGACATACAACAACAACAACCGAGTATAATCCCATTTAGTGGGGTCGGGGAAGGTAGTATGTACGCATACTTTACCCTACCCTTGGGTAGAGAAGTTGTTTCCAAATACACCCCCGACATCCTTCCCTCCAAGAACTTCCCAACTTGCTTTTGGAGAGGCTCGAATTCACAATCTCTCGGTTGGAAGTAGAGTTTGTTTACCATTATAGCAACCCCTCTTGTCTTAGGTGTTGGACATAAAAGAAGTAAATTAGAATCAATAACTTAAGGTTTTAGCTGTTGTCTATCAAGGAACCTAGCTAACTAAAAGCATTACGTAACACAGCATCTCCGGTGAGAGTAAATTTTCCTACACACAATAGCATATGCATACCAATCATCACTACTACCACCAAGGCAAGAAAGGCACAGCTAATCAAACAGCAACTCTAATTCACAAAATGCAAAATCCAGGCTGGACAAACATGGCACAACAGAAAAACATAAAAAACAAACAATAAAGTACTCTAAAAAAGTAGTAAGAAGTAGTGCTAATGCTAAATACCAAAACCATGAGACATACCCTAAATCTCAACAACTTAACAAATAAAACCCTGCTCGACACATGGCTCAAAGGATTAGTTTGATTTGTGGTTGAGATTTGATTGGCTGAAGCAAGAGCCATGTGTCGAGCAGGGTTTTATTATTTATATATATATATATATATATATATAATCTGCAATAACAAATACGCAAAAAATAACGAAAATGAGAGAAAAATCAAAACGACCTTGTTGAATTTTGTTTGGAGATTTGAACTCCTCTGAAGCTTCATTGGAGACAAGAGGCTTCCGATCGAGAGCCAAGACGGGGGAGTCACAAGCTACAACGACTAGCGATCTGCGCCATATCGATAAGAGGGAGACGAAGACAGAGAGAGGAAATCGCAGTACTAGTACTGGTTACTAGGGTTTATTTGGGAGGAGTGGGAGAGAAATGAGGGAGGGAGTTCTAATTTTTGAACTGAGCGATGGAAGGAAAAATTTGTTGGGAGAAACTTTTGGGTCTGAGAAAGTTGACGAATAATAACAATAATAAATTAACAATAGCGGCGATTTGCGACCATCGTAATCAACATTATCCGCCGTCATTTAAAAGCTTAATGTGGAGTTTCCATAAACGCCATTTTATGTTTCATATTGTGGCGGTTTACAACAATCGTCGTAATAAAACTGCCGTAAAATCTCTAAATTTTTGTAGTGCTTTATGTTTTGATGATCTAACAAACTTACTAATAAGAACTAGATAGGGAGCGTGACATATTTGGATTGCTACAAACTCTAACGGATTCCAGCTAAGGATGAACTGCTACAAACTCAGGAGCTAGGAACCAAACACGGACCTGATGCTCCCTTGGTTCCTATGTAGCAGTACAAAGTCATTTGTACACAACCGGAATTGAAGTGACTGTCGGCACTGTTTTTGCCACACTACGATACATTGTGAGCCCACTCATTTTCTAACCAAATGAAGCACTCACATCACTTCATGTGATGTGATCAAGATGTACTCAATGAAGCTTTATACAAAGATATCACTGAAAGGTTTCTGTTTCTCGTTCAAGCCTTTCGCAAAAATAAAAAGACCATCCTCTCAGGCTTGAAGAACAAGGTTATATGCCACTACGGACCAGTTCCTAAATGATTGATTGTTGTTATCCTAGTTAAGTTGTAACCTTGTTATCGTTTTACTATATCTCCTAAATCGCTTGCTTAGAAGCATACTGATTAGGAATCCTCTTGTAAATCCTTAAACTCATTGAGTTTAGGTTGTGACTAGATTTAGTCATAAAGAAAAGTCTTTATAATTGTAGTATAACAAAGTGGCTAGTGATGATATCACCACAAATTAGAAAAAGCATTTATAACTAGGATAGTAACAAAGTGGCTTGTGGTAAAGATACCACAAGTTAGTTGAGTAAATCCTTTGAGTTAGAAAGTATTGTAAAGTGGCTTGTAATAGGTAAGATTACAAGTTAGTAAAGTTAAAAGGCTACAGGTGTAGGTCATAATTTTTTGATCCCCTTGTGCGAAATTTTTCCACGTAAAAATTATCTGCCTCATTTACTTACTGTTTTACTAAGTGCTCTCAGCAGAAGCTTGTAGAGGACTAGGTACTCTACGATTTGGTGAACCCATACAAACTAACAATTGATATTAGAGAGGGTTCCTCCTATCAGGCTAACACCTAAGAAGGATCCTCATGATGGCTCCCCTAATTTTTGTAGAAGGTGAATCCATATACCACCCACCCAAATTTGATGGAAAATGCTATTGGTGGTGGAAAGCTAGAATGCATGATTTCATCGTAACTGAGGATTATGAGCTTTGGGATGTCATCTGCGATGGTGAATTTGTTCCCATTAAGGTACTAAATAAATTTCCATTTTCAATAAAAAAAACCAGCAGAGAATACACTGAAGCAGACAAGAAAGCTGTGGAGAAGAATTTTTTGGCCAAGAAAATTCTGATATATGGATTGGGACCTAAAGAGTAAGACAGAATATCAACATGCAACACTGCCAAAGAAATATGGGAGGAATTGCAAATAGCTTATGAGGGAACTACACAAGTGAAGCAAGATAAATCTAATACTGATGATAGTTCTACGATGACAGTTGAAGCCGAGGAGATTGGATATGACTCAACGCTTGCTTTGACAGCTCAATCAGACAATGATGAACACAATGGCAACGAAGAGGTAAAATTCTGGAATGTTTAGAAAAATCTGAAATCCTATTCTCCAAAAAAAAACTCATATGTTTAGCTGATGTTTTACTTACTGCATTTTGTAGTCTTGTGGAGGATAGGGATTCTTGTTCTTAGAACTAGAAGAATTTGAACATATTAGAAAAGACTTAGTGGCTGCAATTACTGATCGAAAAAAAGCCATTGAAATTCTTAGAAAAGAAAATAGTGATCTCTTGGCAGAAACTACTGACCAAAGGGAACTAATAGTAAAGCCCTTGACTAAGTCAAAAACTGAAAGCTCTGACAGAGGAAAGGAGATAGTTAGTGAGGAATATACTAACTAACTAAAGGGAACTAATAGTAGAGCCCTTGACTAAGTCAAAAACTGAAAGCTCGAACGTGATGCACAATAGTATCAATCCTTTGCGAACGCATCTGATACTTCGCGAACACAGAGACAACTTCTCCAGCTCCTCAACCACGACTCTATGCGAACGTGAAACCTCAACACGAACGCGGAACATAATCGACTTACCTTTTATGAACGCATTCCATATCTCGCATCCGCGAAGAACAAATTCGCAATAGACCAAAATACATTTTGCGATCGCGGCTGGACTTTCGCGATATCGAAGGACACCAGAAGCAACAAGTAACAGTAGAAACCAACAATAACAACATGACCCAAAATGGTCCGAAACCCATCCGAAACTCACCCGAGCCTCTTGCAGATACCGTCCGAACAGACCAACAAGTCTCAAAACATAACACGAACTTACTTGAGGCCACAAATCACACATAACCACCTCAAAACAACGAATCACACCTCAAATCGAACTTAATGAATTTCTGAACTTCCAACTTCCAAATCTTGTGCTGAACCATATCAAGTTAATCGGAATAACCTCAAATTTCTCACACAAGTTCCAAATGACATAACCAAGCTACGCCAACTCCCGAAACTAAAATTCGAACCCGATATCATCAAAGTCAACCCTCGATCAAACTTATGAATATTTCACACTTTCAAATTATCAACTTTCGCCAATTCCTGCCGAAACCTTCTAAAAATATTTAAATGCACATGCGGGCATACTTCTAATTGTCCAAAATCACCATCTGGACCTAATGGAACTATCAAAACTCCGACCTGAGGTCAAATACGCAAAAGTCAAAATTGGTAAACCCTTCCAACCCAAACTTCTAACACGAGAATCCTTCTCCCGAATCAATCCTGAATCACCTGAAAACCAAAACCAAATATCGACACAAGTCATAATATGATGAAGCTATTCAAGACTTCAAACGGGTTAACAGAATGAAAATGCTGAAAACCACCGATCGGATTTCATTAGACTTTGATAAATATGGTGGTTCATGAAGCCTTTGAATGAGGCGCTCAGTTTTTGTTCTCCAATGTGTTGCTTCAATTATCTGTTGGTAGTTGTGGAAACAAA
Source organism: Nicotiana benthamiana (assembly GCA_034376525.1). Taxonomy (NCBI): domain Eukaryota; kingdom Viridiplantae; phylum Streptophyta; class Magnoliopsida; order Solanales; family Solanaceae; genus Nicotiana; species Nicotiana benthamiana. Next base: position 90,998,166 of record CM067341.1, read on the forward strand.
GGTGTGCAGCTAAATGTGAAGGTATATATGCTTCTGTACAAAGCTTGGTAGATCGAGTGCAATCAGTGATAATCATGCTTCTTAACATTCACTACAAGAGAATCAAATGGCAAGACGATTGGGATGGAATTTACAGGTTCCTGGAAGGTTTTAAACCCCCAATGAAAGCTCTCAAGGTGATGTGGTCACTTCCTCCTTCAGGTAGACTGAAGCTTAACACCGATGTGAGTAGTAATGTTATGAAAAGAGTGGCCGATATTGGGGGTATTGTTAGGGATAGCAGTGAAAAGCTTGTCATGGCATATGCCAAGGCTATTCACTTCTGCACTAATAATACGACTGAAACACAAGCTGCACTTTTTGGAATTGAGTGGATTGCCTTTAATAGAATTCACAATGTACTTCTATAAATGGACTCTTTATTGATTGTTAATATGCTTAATGGATCTTATTCACCTTTTTGTGAGATTCATGATGATATTTTACAGATGAAAAAGATTATTCAGAGTCATCGAATTGAAGTTCAACATTGCTATAGAGAAGAAAATTCAGTGGTAGACACACTATCAAAATATGGTGCTACATTAGATATTCTACCTACTGCTAACATCTTTCTCAATGTCCAAGATCTACCTGAGGAGACTGTTGGGATATATCAATGTTGAGATTAAGGAAGCAACCTTCATTTAGATTCAGGAGATTAAAAATGAAGAATTTGCGCCTAGATGGAGTAGGATGATTATTGTATATTCATGTATCACATGTACACGGAAGACTCAATTCCTACAATTCTATAGCTTTTCGTGTGAACCTATATTGGATTGGGCATGTCCAGTCCTTTCTAATTCACAGAGGAACATATGCATTTGGTTCCTTTTGTTGTATGTTTCTCATTCTGGTTATTAATCTGCAGACAAGGGGTATGCCTAACCCCAACGTTTCTTCGGAAAAAGAAAAAACTGTTACATAAGAAGACTTAACTATACTAACAAAAACTGAAGGAATAATTTAGAGGAATCTGTCTTCCTCAACGTCTCAGCTGAAGTGATGTATTTATGCTCCTAGTGCATATTGTAAAAGTTTTTTTTTCTTTTTCTATATACAGTAGTGTGTGTTTAGTCAGAATCTTAACTAGTAAATCAAGGATGTTAGAGTTAAACGTTTTTCTTTTTGGTTAACAGAGCTAAAAATTTCTTTATTAGAGTTTTGGTACACTTTAATTTTATGATCAGTGGAGAAGCCATACTGAACCAAGGGGTGTCAAACGATACCTATTGGTGAAAAACTACACTATATTACTAATTATTTTATGTGGATTTACTGTACGTTAACTCCCGTTAAATTTTGATGTATCTAATTATTTGTATTTTAATATCCCTTGGTGAAATTTTAGATTCACTATTGTTTATGGTGTCTAATGTATTATTCAATCTTCATTGATCTCCTAACTTTACCAAATTTCTAAGTAGTTTAATGAGATCTTTCTACAAGAAAAACGATGCTACTGCTTATCCAAATTGCTCTTCTTTCAATCTTCTCTTTTCTTCCTTTGAACGATAATGGGTAAGTGCTATTGTTTGTTGCTGCTCTTTTATTATTTTCATGAGCCGAGAGTCTATCAAAAATTATCATTTCTACCTTCTCAAGGTAGATAAGATTTGCATACATGATATCGTATCCCGATCCTACTTATGAGATTTTATGGGTTTCGTGTTGTTTCTATTGTTGAACAACTTAATTAACGATGCCGAAGCCGAACATAATAGAACTGTCATTTTTTTCTTTCAAAATTTTTCCTTTGTTTTCAATTTTTCTCTTAATTTCCTATTCTTTTACCCTGGGAGCAAGGCTGGCTTGGGGATGGCGAAGGAAGAAAAAGGGATTTATTCTGCATAAATTCTTATGCCAAAGCGAGAGGTTTTTGCAGTTTCCCAGTACTTACAAAACCCTACTGTAAAATATTCTCTCCCTTAATTTTATATGCCCAAAAAGCCATTTTTATATTCTTCTATAGTAGTGTGTCTGCAACACCTTCACATACGAATATAGAGTACATGTAGAATTGCAAATCAGTCTCAAGAAACAAGAAATATTTTTTTACTATGGTCTGATGTGCTTCTTTGTCTTTTTTTAAGTGGCCAACTTCTTTTCATAAGCTCAAGAGTCATCCACCTTGAAAAGTTTAATTTGCTTTAACAAAAAAAAGTTGGAGAGGAAGAATTAGATAATTGATTTTTACCCATGTATGTAATGATTTAGAGCATATGAAAAAAAAAATAATGGAATTCCTAAAGTGGAAAGAAGAATGGAGATGTTAATGATCAGATTAATGAGTAATGAGTTCATGACTTAGTGGCTAACCTGATGGCAAAGCTTTAACGGCTAAACTCTTTAGAGTAAAAAGTTGATTTTCTTTCTTAAACATGAATCATTGTTTTAACTAGATTGATTAAACTTAATTTAATAGTTGCTGATGAACCACTCACCCACACTTACGGGTCGTTTGCTATCATGATAATAAAAATACAACCCATAATAAAATGTGAAATTACATTATTCTATGTTTGGTTAAAAAAAATTATTTCGATATAAGTAATAAGAAATTATTTATTCCATAATTTTGGTATATAATACGTATCCTTCTCAAAAGCTCTTCCTTCAACAATGTCGTTAAAGAAAGGCAAGGTTTAATTTGAAAATAATTATTTATTTAAATTTAGATAAATCTTTCCTAGTGTTGAATCAAACATATACTTATTTTATATTATACATCATATTTGATAAATCAAATATTTGTTCAGTAAAATATATTCAAAAAATAATCTTTCCAATATTTAATCTACATATTTTAAAGATAAAACAAACGACACCATATTCTGTAGGCTCTTCTTTCAGTTGCGAGCCTATTCTTTTTCGTAAATATTTTTTTTTATACCTTTCATAAATTAATCAGAGGAATTCTATATATTTCGCATTTTGGATTTATATATACAATATATACCACTATTAAGGTGAAGTTCTTATTATTTAGGTTAGTTCGGTATTTTCATTTTAAGAAAAGGTATAAAAACAAAAAACTGGGTTAACCGGACTAAATTCGAGTTCGCATTGATTTTCATTATATTGGAAAAACGGTCCATAACAAATCGAACTTTATATTTATGGCTCGAATCTGAAATCTAATTTCTTTTTAAAAATGAAGGAATATTTATTACTCTACTACGTATAGGTTTTTGACATGTGTGTGTGGGGGGAGGCGGGGGGAGGGGGGACAGTGTAGGCCAGGGATGGATCTATAGTCCAGGATTATAAGGCATATGAAATATGAATCCATGATTTTTTGTCAAAATAAGTATATATATATATATATATATATATATAGTGAGAGAGAGAGAAAGAGAGAGAGAATTGATCTAATGTAATTTATTGGCCTTGTGCTCTCAAAAAATTGAATGGTGTTGAATACTGAATTACTTACTCGAGGGGGGGGGGGGGGAGGGGGTTTGTATATATATTAATGGTGCACCCATATTTTAGCCGATACATCAACGTTCTACTTTCTCATTTGAATACTTGAACTCATCTTTCTACAACTAATAAATATATCTGACAAGAGACCATAAGCACGTGTATTACACATACACATACGTGTCCTTCCAGTCAGCAAATGACCAATGAATATCTTAAACATCAAGGACACAAAAACCCTAATCAAACAGATTGGGGTCTCCTCTTTTATTCCATAGACCGACCCCCTCGCCTTATTTTAACCTCTCTTTAAGCAAGCCTCCCTTGTTCATTCCCTGCTTTTCATGTTCCCAGTTCCTCTCTTCATGCTAACTCTGCAATTTTGTCCGACCTAAACAATAGCTCCAAATACCGAGCCTATTGTAATTCACAAAAAAAGAAAAAAGAAAAAAGATCCTATAAATCTATTCAAATTATAACTTCTGTTAATATTTTCAATCAATTCGCTTCAAAGCACTCATTTTAGAATTAATTTTAGGATTTCGAAATTGTTCATTTCATACTACGAGAATTACCGAAGATAAGTTACTTTCACATATTGGGTGCTCCCTCTCTAAATCTTCTCGCTTTAACATTTAAAAAGGACTTGTTTATGGTGGTGGATATGGCGCGAGGTCAGCGGTGCTAGATGAACTTCCAAAATTGATCATATGTACTCAATATGTTCTAAAATCGATCCTATTGTTTTTTGTTTATTATTTTGTTAGTTTTGTTTTCTGATCGAGCTTTATTTTGTCCAACTGATGCAAATCTTTGCTTCAACTTTACAATGACAAAATATACGACTTTTCATTATTTTCACGATCTGGAAAAAATTTAACAAATAAAAAAGGACCTTCAAATTTTATAAGAAGGAGAAATGGACTTCAGATTTTAAAAAATGGAGAAAGATAGTATTTTAGAAAAAATGAATAAGACACTTAAATACAACCCATTTTGTACGGTTGGGCGTAGCGAAGAGAGCTTTCAGGCTCCTGTACTTCGTGTTCCTCATGCGGCCTGCTGACTAAGACCAATTTACATCACATAAGTTTGATCAATGGTCAAATTTGTTTATTAGTTATGAAAAAAATGAGTTTGAGTGTTCAAATAAAAAAGTTAAAAGTTTATGTAACGGGTTTTAAAACCCCGTCAAATTTAAGCGGCGAGAAAATCATTCCGCCTTTTAGAAATCATAGATGTGCTTCTGGTGTTGAGGTTGTAACTGGTAAAGTTGATGTCATGTAATCAGGAGGTCACAGGTTCAAGACGTGGAAAAAAATTGTATTAGTAAAGATAAATATTACACGTTGATTTATGTGTATGACTTATATAACAAGACACATGGATCATTGAGAAAATGACAGCTGGAGAAAGCCATTAAAAGAAGCACGAGTCGTAATAGATATGAGTAAATTACCCATGAGAGGAGAAGATATGATAATTCAAGTTTAAATGATTACATGAAGAGGTATCGGCGGAATGAGTCGAGTCAGTAAAAAGAAAAGATTCATGAATCAACAATTAATGGTCATGAATGATCTCGAACGTTACAAAATCTTCATGAACAGTTATGGTTACCAATTATAACGCATCATTAATACAATTAATGCTCATAATGATTCGATCATAAAAGGGGAAAAATATTATACTCATAGATTACTATAAAAAGGAAAGAGATATCATTTGTACAGACACGTTCTGAATATTATTGGAATACAATTACTTTCTTTTGCTTTTTATTACTTTGCTATTTCATATTCTAATTTCTTCTTAGTGCAAGAATATTGATTTTTCTGATTATGAGTAACCCGAGTACTTATAAAAATAGTTTTTGATCAAAATTCCTATTTGTTTTGTTAAACAATCGTCTCTTGTAGAAAAACAAGATAAAATTATATATTATCGACTCTTGCGTTTCGGTCTTTCTCCGTGCCAGCCTGCCTTTTTTTCCTTAGGGTTGGATGAGGAAGTGGGAAGAGTGGAGATAAATAATGTCCAAAAAACTAGTATCAATGTGTTCCTACTTTTACCAATTTTCTATCTATCAGACATGGCAACTGGTTATGGACATGACGTAAAGGCAAATACAAAAGCTTTGCTATCAAAAGAGCCAAGGGCCCCTATGCATTGCAGCCTGCCTCCTATAACCCTAAGCTTAGGCCTCAAAGCCCTACAATTTGGAATAGTGCATTTATACCCTGTCTCTTCATATATACTTATCAACAAAATGCATATCTAATCTTTAAAATGCTTTTCATATTCAATACCCGCAGTTCAGTTCTGACCTTTCCTTTGTTTTATCTATTTATTTAATTTATACAGTATATTAACAGTGTATTTAAATAAATTTTATATTATCGAGTATATAAATTTAACTTATTGTGATGGATTATTTTATTAATATTAAATAACTAGTTCTACTTATTATCTGGGGCCTTGATTTCACTATCAGTATAGAAATTAAACTTTCTCTTATTCATTTGTCACATGACATTTTTAAGGTTAAAATGTTTCTTTAATTCTTCTTGTTGTTGGGGTGTTGTGACCAATTCGCGTACAATGTATATTGGCATATTGCAGTCTTTCATGGGTGGACTAGATGTTTTGTTCCTATAAGCACTTCAACTCTACTACCCTAAAGCCCTACTTCTCTGCTACCTAAGATTGTGTGACAAGTGATATATAAGTATATAACACTGCCTAAGTTCTTTATGTCTCTACTTTTATCAGTTGTACTTTCTATATTAACACTGCAGTTTATGGTACTGCTAACTCTCTCCGTCCTGATTTAGGTGGTATTATTTGATTAGGTACAAAATTTTAAAATAAACAAATTAAAATTTGTAATCTAAAACAAACCTTCTATGTTTATGATATAGTAACAATAAATCCATGTTCCCAATAGCTTGTTTGGCTAGGAAATAAACCTCAAAGCTTTTTTGTATTATCTTTACATACTATCTTCTTTGTTTGTATGTTTTTTTTTTTGTGATAATTTTTGGAGTTGAGTAAGGTTGAAGCAATTTTATGCAGATTTATAATTCATCCTATAGTTTTGAGGGTATTGGACTTGTATTGCCTCTTGGGAGGGTATGGATGTTATGTAAAAATTGTGTGGGTAGTCACTTTTTAAAATGATATTTACTTTTTATTCAGTATTTTTAATGTTTAGCAATAGAAACAATTATTTTACTATCCTTGTTGCAAATGGCATAAGCTTTCTCTATTGCAACCAACCGAATTTGATCGTCAGCTTGCCATTTCACTGCCTCAACGTAGCCGGAGTCGAACTGGACGTCGGTGTAGTGATCCTGATGGTGATTTAGTGGCCTTATTATATACCTTCATTCAGTGACGGACCCAAAAATTTTATCAAACGGTTTCAAAAAATTATTTAGAGCTCATGTGTAGCTAGCTGGTTTTAAACTCAAGACAATATGGAAAATTTAAACTCACTTTACCATCAGGCTAACCATTTCACTTGTTTGAAGTGAGTTTAAAATTGTATTTATACCTTTACTTGTTTGAAAACAAAAAAATATACATATATATACAGTGTTATTTTTCGATAAAGCTGGTTCATATGAACCCACTTAATTCCACGCGGGTCCGCCCCTGCCTTGATCTGATGTTGGCGGTTTTATAGGTCTTACGCTAATTGAAAGTTGAAGGTCCAAAGAAGGAGCTTCTGTTGATTGTGATGATCGGATATTAAAATTAAAGTTAAAGATATTTGGTCCCGAACTTACAGTTATAAGTTAAAAAGTTAAGGATACTAGGTCCTGCACGTAGACTAACAAGCTCAAAAATTAAGGACAATAGATCACGAACTTAGACTTACAAGTTCAAAAGTTAAGGATAAATAGTCCTTAACTTAAAATTAAAGGCACAGAACTTAAGGACAGGTGGTCCTAAACTTCGAGTTCCAAGTTCAAAAGTTAAGGATAAATAGTATTTAACTTAAAATTACAGGCAGAGAGCTTAAGGACAGGTGGTCCTTAACTTTTATGAGCAAAAGGGTGTTTTTGTCAGAGCAGGTAAAGCTTATTAAAGCAATGAATAAAGATTAAAAACATTTTAAATAGTGGCATAAAAATAAATACATATATTATTAGTAGTTAACCATGCACTTCCCCATTCTCACGTATTGGATTTATGATCGGTAGTCTCTTTGGATTAACGGAATTGACCCTAAACTACCTTTTTCGAACATTGAAGGAGTTGTTTGTTTAAAATTTAAATATTTTAGAATTTTAATTTTGGAATTATATCAAGGGTTATAGTTTGGTAACTTACTCCTCTCTCTATATGAAATTATATTAAAATTTCTATATAAAAATAGTCCTTATATTCAAACTAGCGACGACTATCAATTGTCTATTGGCAAGGTTTTAAGGTTCAAGGAGTAGTCTTATCAGTGGTGAAGCCAGAAATATTTTTAAAGATATTTAATTTTGAAAGAAGTAGAAAAAGATTCCGACAAAGGATGTATAATATAGATTTTACATATCTAAAATTAATATTTTACTTATATATACAATATAATTTTTTGTAATATTTTGACGAAGGGTGATTAACAAGGTGACTTCGCCCGTAACCTTGAATAGAGGGTTTCACATGATTCTATTTCTTCTCTCTTTTCAATTTTATTCGGTGCGGATTCATATCCCTATCAAGCGGTTGATGTTAAGGCTTCGATCGATTATCCAATTAAATCATAGAAGGGGTTGATATTAGTATATACTTCAACTGTTAACTTTTAATTGTTTATTTTGGATTTTATAGTTTCTTTAAGAAAAAATAAATGAAATATAATATTTTACGATTTTACCTGTAATAATGATAGTATTTCTAAAAATTTGGGGAAATTATTTGGAGAATCAATAATTAATAATAAAAGTAAACATGAAGGAAAAAATTGTCTTTTTGTTGATCTAGTAAGTGGACAGGTAAACTGGAAAAGTGAGCCTAAGAAATAGAAGAGATAGTTTGGCTTGTGGAGTAGTAGTAGAAAATTATTGTTCGCTTCCGTCTAAAATAAGTGATTTCTTTTGGATATTTTCATACAAATTAAGAAATTTACATTTTAGCATTAATTAGCAATGGAATTGACTATATTAACTTTTACTACCTAACACATACTTCAACACTATTTATTTCAAAGATAACATAAAAAAATTAATTTATTTTTAAATTTTGAAAAAAGCAGGCCAAAAAAATTACTTATTTTGGCCTTGACGGGGGGGGGGGTGTCCCACGAAGTACCAGCTTTTTGAAGCTGAAACTACACTTTTTTCTTATACGAAATAATTACACACTTAGATGGGATAGATGAAAGAGTGATGATGATAGAGGGATTAGCTTTGATCTTCTTCTCTTTTTTTTCGTTTACTGTAATTGGGGAAAAGTACAGTAACCCTCACTTACAACCGAGAGGTTGTGAGTTCGAGTCTCCCCAGGAGCAAATTCTGGGAATTTATGCCGGGGGTCTATTTGGAAACAGCCTCTCTACTTCAGGGTAGGGATAAGGCTGCGTACACACTACCCTCCCCAGACACCACTGAGTGGTATTGTACTGGGTCGTACTTTTTTTGTAATTGGGGAAAAGTAATCAATGCTTTGTAAATTAAATCGGAGACAACTCGTGCTATTCAATTTGTTGTCACACTTTTGGGTGGAGATCGGCATGGCTTATTCTTCAATTCAACAATGCCTTCATTAATTAACTACTTATCTTGGACACTCGACTATTATTTTTATTTATTTACTATAACAACAATCATTTGCCACTATTACTACTGTATAAGGCCATCTTCAATTTTGCCTCCATTTTTTATTACTAAAATGAAGAAATTCTTATTTTGGAGATAATTTACTCCGACTATTTCTCTGTTTCTCCCTCCCCTTCCCCTCAAATTTTTTTATATTCTTCTCTCACTTTAATATTTTATTATTATCTTTCATTTTTATTTTATTTTTTAATTTCCATTAAACAAATTCCAACATTTATTTTTATTACTTTGTAATTTTCATAATTAAAATAATTTCATAAAATTTGACATAATATAATTTGTAAGCAATTATTATAGATTAATTAATAATTCAAATAAAAGTGAAATCATTGAGATACAAGATTAATTAAATACATGTTACATAACGATAAAATTCATTCGAAATACTAGATAAATATTCTACTTCAACCTCTAGTATTCTCTCATAAATGATCTATTAATGCATTACGAAGTACAAATGAGCATCTTTGTCCTTAATTCTTCTATGTCGAACTACCAATTCTTGAAATCGTTAATTTTTTAGATAATTATATATTATTTGTACAATTAACTTATAATAAAATTAACTTATAATTTTACATAAAAATAATAATTTTACAAAAATAAGTTTATCAAATTAGATACCAAAAGTTAATATATAATATTAATATTACAAAGATATTATATTAATATAACTACTATATATATAAAGATAAAATAAAAGATTAAATAATTAAAATAATAATAAAATATGAGTGAATAGTAATGGGGGAGATGAATAGTGTATCCCATATTTGAGGGAACACTATTCATCCCCGTGGATTGGAGCAAAATATTCTATTTTTTTTCCAAGCTTAACAAAATCGAGATCAAGATGATGAATATTCCAAGGAAGATCGAAGAAGATGAGGGATGGGATCAAAGTTAAAGATGCCCTAAGAGTACCTTTCTACTACTTTAAAAAAACACGTTTTCGAAAATAAACAGTCAAAGAAGCACTTTCTTGCAAAGAAAGACGTATCCACGGTGGCATTTTTAATAAAAAAAGAGTTGACAGATGTGTTTTTCTTTCAGTATTTCTTTTTATATTCAAACATAATGTTTGAATTATATAATTAAATTACCTTTATTGTTCAGATAAGTAGGGTTTAATGCTCATACTTTAAGATTTAAGGTAATGTAATTGTGTTCATAGATATCAATAAACTTTAAACTCAGCTCAGTGTTATACTTTCTTGCATAGTGTATGTAAAATCTGTCCAAAATAAATACTCGAATGACCGAGCGACACGTGAGATCGGGGACAGACGAAAGATAAAGCGAATAAAAACTAAGATCGAGGAGAACAACTGTTAAAAATAATAATCGAAAAACTAAATTGAAGAAGGCTTGAGGCATGAGAACGACTTTCCTTAAAGAAGTTATTGCCCGTATACAGATTTGGAAAAATACAGACAATCTTCTTCAGGATACAACAAGCCACAAATTGATACGTGCAGATTTTCTGAATATACATTGTAGGAAAACTCATGTTTATTCATAGAGGAAAAGACAGACCTTTTCCGAAAAGTCGCTCCATTTTATTAACAAATGTGCCTGTTAATTTGAATTTAAAAATTCAAATAAAACATATTTCTGTTAAAAAATAAAATTATTAATTTAATAACCGGCCCGGCCCAAGCCCAATGTCCAAGTCAAAGTATTTAATATCAATATATATATATATATATATATATAGAGAGAGAGAGAGAGAGAGAGAGAAAGAGAGAGAGACTCATACACTAAATAATGGGTATTCTTAAACAAATACATACAATGGACTAGCCCTTAAAAAGCCCATAAAGAGGCTTTAGCCTACCGATATGGGACATTTCCACTTTTCCCTCAAATTAACAAACTACTTCTTTCAATCCCCCATTAGTTTGTTATATTTCTTATAATATCACGCATACTGAAAAGTATCTTATTCAGATATGAACTTTTCATTAGTGCAAACATCTTAAAGTTCTACATTTAACTATTTAAGTACTTCCATCATCTAGGGGTAAAAGTTCTGACTTTCCAGCTTCTTTTTTTTTTGTTTCGAGTGGGAACACTCCCTATCAAGAATTCTTTTTATATTCAGGACTTGAACCCAAAATATTTAGTTAAGAAAAGAAAAATCTCATCTATTACATTATATCCTTTCCTATGACTTTCCAGCTTCTTTAAGTACATCTTTTATCAATTCAATATGATAATTTTTATTAATCTACTTTTACACTTTGAATTAACTAGAATAAAGTCAGTTTACTGGTATCAAAGGACAAGTTAAAACAAGGGAAAGCAAAACGAATCATAATAAATGAACGGACAAAACAGCTCTCAAATTTTACTAGCAACAATACGGGTACTAATTCAATCTGCCTAGTCTCCCAATAACCCAATAAACGAGCGCAAAAAAGTAACGCCCCCCCCCCCTCGCCGCCACCCCCCATGAAAAAGAGGGGGAAAAGGCACGAAACACATAAAAACACAGAAGAAACTGCACCGCACCTCGATTTGATCATTCCTCCTTGTGTCTGAAAAATCAAAATTATTTTTACTTAGCCTAAGTTACTACTACTACTACTTTGTTTTATACACACTCTCTCTCTATCTAGTCTAGGAGGGGATATTGCCAGTAATGGCACTGTTTCAGTGGCATTGCAAGAAAAGGGGGTTAGAGTTTTCATTGGGAAGGTAAACTTTTTGCACCCAAAAACAAGCGAACTCATAAACACCTTCATGTTTTTCATAGGAACTATCTTCTTCTTGTTCTTGTAAAAATACACAAGCTACCCTTTCCTTGTTACACAGTAGATAGATTATAGAGAGAGAAAAAGAAAACCATATTTTTATTTTCACTTGCAGAGGAAAAAGAAAAGAAAAGAAAAAGGAAAAAGAATTGGGGTTGCAGGCTTTGCTTTTTCTGAGAAGGAGAGAGAGAGGCAGTGTTTCTTATCTGACTACTACTATTACCAACTATGTATTCCATTAAGGATTTCCTGTAAAAAGCCTGATTTCAGTAAGCATAAAACTCGGGAGATCATTCACTGCCTCTTTAGCCCCAAAAAGAGAGGAAAAACAAAAGATAATTGCACAGTGTGCGTGGTGTGTGTTTTTGTGTGGGTTTCATAGGCAAAAACAAAAGGAACAAAATTAACAAAAGAGAGTTATAAGAAACTCAGAGAAAGAAAATAAAGAGTAAATGGAGGGGGTGGTTCTAGTGGAAATACTTCGTGTTTAATGGGTTATGGAGATGACAACAACAACAGTGGAAATGCAGCCCTATGTGTTTAGCCAAAAATATAATTTTGGTCAAAGTTTGAATTTTTAAGAGAAGAAATCGGGTTACTGATAATCAAAGAGATCGAAATATAATTGGCTCTCAAAGAATAAGAATAAAGCAATAAAAAATTATATTTCACTATAATCTTAAAAATATTCTCTCTCCCACTACAAATGATAAAACTTCCTCCTTTTATAGTTGACAAGAAGTAACAAATTATTCTAAATAATAAAGAGAATTTTTTGAGACGTTACGTAATCATTGCTATTAAATACTGAATAACTAACGTATCAAGTATTTAATAATGAATATAGACTACCTTTTGCCTTCAGATTCGTGTCTTCAATGTCTTTTTATCCGTTGATATTGAATGTCTTGGATAGACACGAGAAAAAAGAAGAATATGCAAAAGAATTGGCAGAGAACTTCTCTCGTGCTCAGAATGATTTAAGGATTTCCTCCGACAAGATTCACATGTTGGACAGTTCTCGTGTCAACCTTCAATCTTCCCTTGATTTCCACTTAACTGAACATGAAACAATGAAGAACACATTAGCTACGTGGGGAAAAGATTATGAAAATCTGGAGAAGGATTACAATTCCTTGGCTGAGAATTTTAACTATGAGCTCAACTGGGCCTTCTTGAAATCTCGTCGTGATACTTTAATGGAGGCTTCTCGGGAAAAATTTGACTTGCAATCTGAGTTAGCCAAAGTTTTAGACTTGATTGAAAAGAATGAATATCCAACCGAAATTCCTTCTCCTGACCAGGTAATTGACATCTCTTCTCCAATAGTGGAAACTCCCAGGGTTGAAGAGCCTTTGAACTTAGTAGCAACAACTGAAGTTACTGAAGTTACAATTCCAGTAGACGGAGGTAACTTATCTATAACACATCCTTTAGGAACAGAAATCCTCGTTACTACTGCTTCTCATGAAGTTTTAGCCGAGCCTAATAAAGTTGCGACTCCTACCGCTCCAATCACCTCAGTGACCAATGAAGATGTTTAACATTACCTCTTTTTTGTTTGATTCTGATGATGTGATGAAGTCCGCGGTTTCTATAATGGGGCATCCGTTTCAGAAAAATGTTTTGTAATAGCTAAGTTTTTTCCCTTAGCTTTTTATGTGAAAAAGTTTGTATAATACTTCTTCATTTTATCCTTGTCTACTTACTGCTTTAATTTTTGCAGAATGATTTTACCTTACTCTTGCCTATTTTTCTTGTTAAGACTTAGAGAATAAGTTAGCATTTTTAATCCTTTTCAGAAAATTCTTTCATAATTCTTCTCATGTGTTACCAACATGAGGAAAAATAAAAGAGGGCTCTTTTATTTATTGACACTTAATGAAGAATGCGTCTCAACTTCATAATGGTGTTAATATACGATGAAAGAGATAGGAACATACATGTTTCATATAAAACAACTTTTGTAAAGTTTTTTATTTATGAACTTTGATAAGTTTCTTGAGTATTACATGTACTGAAGTATATCTATAACTTTCTCGCAACTATTTTCTTTTAATAGATTTACAAAATATACAAGGTTTTTTTTATATAACCTGTTCCGATACATAGTCATGTCCCTGCCTTTACATTCTTAGGAAGGGTTTAAGCAATGACTTCATTTTAGATTGATACTTGAATTCTCGTAACTGAGTTGATTTGAAAATCTTGAATTTTGCTCTCTTGAATCTATTTTTGCACATACTTATGTGTATACAGTACAGTCCCCCAAGTGTTTGAGCGGTGAAGTATGAAGCCCCGAACACTTGTATATTTGCTCCCAATCTTTAGTCCTTTTCCTGAAACGGAAAAACATACGGGCGGGACTCGGAGTTGCGATTATAGATGAAGACTTCCTAACTCGTGTGTATTTCCATTAGATTATTGTAACCCTGGGCTAGGAATTTAAGAGTATTTCAATTTGTCGTGCAGGCCGTGACTCATCATTTGGCACGAGTTAGGGTTTTTTCCTAACATCTAAAATCATTAGTATAATTTTATCAATTCTAAGAAAAAATTCTAATTTGGCGATACCTGACCGCGGGTACTTTTTTTAGAAGTAATATCTCTTTAAATGAACGACATTCCAATGTGAAGGTAGAACCTTGCCTTCTGTTGTCTCTAGCACGCATGCTCCTTTACCCGTAATTTTACGAATTCGATAAGGTCCTTCCTATGTTGGACTTAGCTTTCCTGAACTAACTAATTTTGTAGATTGGAAAATCTTTTTTAACATGAAGTCCCCAACTTTAAAAAACCTGAGGCGTGCTTTCCTCTTGTAATACCGTTCAATCACTTGCTTTTGAGCTACCATCCTTATCAATGCAGCTTCTCTTCTCCCTTCACGTAAGTCAAGACTTACTCGTAACTCTTCATTGTTCGTGTCTTCTTTTGCTTGAATACGCCATGTACTAGGTTTACCTATCTGAACTGGTATCAAAGCTTCTGTACCATAGACCATTGAAAATGGTGTCTCTCATGTACTTGTTTTTGCCATCATTCGATATGCCCATAATACCGCTGGTAATACTTAGGCCAATTGCCTTTTGATTCTAGTAACCTTTTCTTTAGGTTGTTGATAATTACCTTGTTTGTAGACTCTACTTGCCCATTACCTACTGGATGATATGGTGTCGACGTAATTCTTTTGATTTGCCAATTTTGAAAGAATTCAATGATTTGAGCTCCTATAAATTGTGGTCCATTTTCACAAACTATCTCCTTTGGAACACTAAAGCGGCAAATTATATTTCTCCAAATGAAATCTTTAACTTATTTTTCTCGTACCTGTTTAAACGCTCTTGCTTCTATCCATTAAGTAAAATAATCAGTAAGTACGAGTAGAAACTTTACCTGACCTTTTGCATTAGGTAATGGTCCTACAATGTCCATTCCCCATTTCATGAAGGGCCACAGAGGTATGACAGGATATAATAACTATGATGGTCTATGCATGTTATTTGCATACCTTTGACATTTTGTCACATTTTGATACGAAATCAATTGCTTCTTCTTCCATTTAAAGCCAGTAATATCCCACTCGAATTAATGTTTTAACCAGTGATCTGCCTCCTGCATGATTTCCACAATGTCCCTCGTGTACTTCTCTCATCACATATTCTGTTTGAGAAGGTCCGAGACACCTGGCTAATGGTCCACCAAACATTTTACGGTACAAGTTTACTTGATACAAGCAGTAACGAGCGGCTTTATTCCTTAATGCATGCGCCTTCACCTTGTCTTCACGTACGGTTCCGTGCTAGGTCTTCTCGTACTAAAACGACGCTTACCGCTACTTCTGATACTGCTAAATAGATGAATAACTTTTCGACTTCTTTAGGTTTAGACAAGAAAGGAGGATTTGATAAATAACTTTTCAAATCCCTAAATGATCGTTGACAATCTTCATTCCATTCGAAATGGTCTTGCTTTTTGAGCGCAGAGAAGAATCTGAAGCATTTTTCTGATGATTTTGAAATAAACCTCCCCAAGGCCGCTATCCTTCCTGTTAACTTCTGAACTTCTTTTTTACTAGTAAGGATGTCAGGTATTTCTTCAATTGCTTTAATCTGGGAAGGATTCACTTCAATTCTACTGTTAGAGACAAGAAAACCTAAAAATTTACCAGATGCAACTCCAAATGCACATTTTTCAGGATTGAGTTTCATATTAAATTTTCGCAAAATTTCAAAGGTAACAGTTAAATGAGAAATATGGTCATGGTAATGCTGGGTTTTGACGAGCATGTCGTCTATATATACCTCCATTGTCTTTCCCAAATGTTCTTGAAATATTTTGGTAACTAACATTTGATAGGTTGCTCCAGCATTTTTTTGACCGAAGGGCATTACTTTGTAACAGTAAGTCCTCGGTCTGTGATGAAAGAAGTTTTTCCTGCATCACCGGGGTCCATTTTAATTTGATTGTACCCCGAATATGCATCTAAAAAACTTAAAAGTTCATGACTTGCAGTTGCAAAGGAAAAGAGTCTTTTGGGCAAGTTTTATTTAGATTAGTGTAATCTACAAAAACTCGCCACTTAACATTCTTTTTAGGTACGACCACCGTGTTGGCTAACCAATCAGGATATTTTACCTCACGAATGGACCCAATTTTCAACAACTTTCGGACCTCATCTTGAATTACTTGATTTTTTAAAGCTCCTTGCTTTCTTTTCTCTTGCTTAAGTGGGGTGAAAGAAGGGTCTTCGTTAAGCTTACGAGTCATCACATCCGGTGGAATACCTGTCATATCAGCATGGGACAAGGCAAAACAATATACGTTAGCTTTTAAAAATTCACTTAACTTGCCTCGCATGCCGGGATTTAGATTGGCTCCCACGTAAACGTTTTCTCTGTCCATTATTCAAATAACATCACAGCTTCGAGTTCTTCTATTGTCGTTTTAATATTCTCGTTTTCTTTAGGTTCTTGAATTACATCGGGCCTTGAATCAAAGTTTGTTGTTTCAGTTGATTTTTGATTGCTGATACCTTCAACTATTTTCAATAATTGCTATTTTTCTTTACTTGCGGTGCTCGTATCTGTTATTGCATTGATACTCTTGGCTATTTGTTGATCCCCTCGGATTTGACATATACCCCAACGTGATGGAAATTTAATGACTTGATGTAAGGTTGATGGAACAGCATCCATGTCATTGATTCAAGGTCTCCCCATGATTATATTGTATGCTATTTCCAAATCCACTACCTGAAACTTTTGTTTCTTTAACAACAGTTGTAGCGTAAGTTGTTAGAGTTACCTCACCTTTTGTTACCACGCTTGAATTGTTGAAGCCTGGTAAAACATGCACTTTTGGAATCATCTTGTCTTCAGCTTGCATTTCTCGCAATACTCTTAGTAGAATAATATTTACAGAGCTACCTGGATCAATCAAAACTCTTTTTATATCATTGTCAAATATAATTAAAGATATTACCATAGTGACGTTATGCGGTGTAGTCACTTCTTCCGTATCTGCATCATCGAAGCTTATACTCTCCTGTTCTAAGGTTTACCGTACTCGCTTGCCGTGTGTGATCGTCATTTTGAAAACTTTTTTCGAAGCCGTATATGTTACTCCGTAAATATCTTCTCCTCCATCGATGACATTTGCTATCCTCTTAGGTGAAGGTGGTTTTGGTGGCTTTTGCCTATTTTCATTTAGGCTTGCTTTCCTTTTTCACGGAACAGCTCAGCGAGGTAGCCTTGTTTCAGCAAATGATCTACTTTACTTTGTAAAATTCTACATTCTGAAGTTTTATGCCAATGGTCGTTGTGAAATTCGCACCAATGGTATGGGTTTCGTCTGTTTGGGTTCGAACGCATCTCTTTTGGCCACCGTACCTTATCTCTCATACTCCTTAGAACAACTACAAGCTCGGAATTAGTTACATTAAAACTATGACCAGAAAATCGTGCCATTAAATTTTTATCATCATCCCGTGGCTCTTAGTTGTTTCTTTCACCTTTGAATCTGGATGAAGATCTGGTTCTCCTATCTCTCGACCTCTGATCATAATGTTGATTGTTTTGCCTAGAACGTGGGACTCTTCCCGCAGGTCCCATATCGTACCTGTTCTTACCTGACATTTTGTTGGCTTCTGACCTTCGGGATCCGCTTCTATCTTCTCGTCGAGGTTGAGATACGGTATCCTCTTCAATTCCGAGTTTCGTACTATACTTGTTATAAACATCATTCCAAGTAGTTGCGGGATATTCACGAAGGCTTTCTTTAAGTCTTCTCGTGGCTTCTGAACTTTTGTAATTCAAATTGCTAGCAAAAGCTATTGCATCCCAATTATCTGGTACACGGGGCAGCATCATTCTTTCACGTTGGAATCTATCAACGAAATCTCTGAGTAATTCAGTGTTCCCTTGTTTGATTTTGAAAATATCCTCCATTCTCTTTTCCACCTTTTGAGCTCCCGAATCTGTGTTTATGAAAGAATCTGCAGGCTCAGCAAAAGAATTTATTGAATTTTCATGTAAGAATGAGTACCAGGTTAATGCTCCCTTGGTGAGTGTTTCTCCAAACTTTTTGACCAACACTTATTCTATTTCTTGTTTGGTCAAATCGTTGCCTTTCACTCCCGTTGTAAATGCAGTAATGTGATCACGAGGGTCCGTTGTACCATCATATTTCGGGATATAAGGCATTTTGAATTTCTTTTGTATCGGTAAAGGAGCAGCACTTGGTTTTCACAGTTGTTGCGAGTATTTATCCACGTCTACTCCTTTTATCACAGGTGGAACTCCAGGGATTTGCTCAATACGCTCGTTCTGCTCCTTGAGTTGTTTCTACAAGGTTAGTACCAAATGTTGAAGATGAGAATTACCTGTATTACCTGGTTCTCCATCTTGTGAGTCACTAGGAACTCTTCCATTTTCAGAATCAACTAGACCAGAGCGAAGGTTTTCCAACGTGTTGTTATTTGGTATTGCTGGTGCAGCAGGCAATTGATCAACTAGGGCTCGCAAGGCTTTGTTAATTCGTGAGTCGATTATTTTCTTTAACAGTTCATCTCTTGTTTCGGCTCCTCCATCATCATGTTCATACATATCATTTGGAGTTCTTTTACAAGATCCACGTGTAGAAGCTTGAAGGATAGCATTATTGAGTTCATCATCATCAATTTGTTGGTTCAGATTTGCCTGGTTGTTGTTGTCGTTGTTGTTTGACATATTAACAATAGGATTGAATGTTGATTTAGCAAGAACGAATTATCAGATTCCCGGTAACAGAACCAATTTGTTTAACAAAAAAGTATAATTTTGGTGAAAGCTTGAATTTTAGAGAAGAAATCGGGTTACTGATAATCAAAGAGACCGAAATATAATTGGCTTTCAAAGAATAAGAGTAAAACAACAAAAAATTGTATTTCACTATAATTTCAAGAATGTTCTCTCTCTCACTACAAATGATAAAATTTCCTCCTTCTATAGTTGACAAGGAGTAACGGATTATTTTAAATAATAAATAGCATTTCATGAGACGTTACATAATCATTGCTATTAAATACTGAATAACTAACATATCAAATATTTAATAATGAATGTATACTACTTTTTGTCTTCAGATTCGTGTCTTCAATGCTCTTTTTATCCGTTGATATTGAATGCCTTGGATAGACACGAGAATCGTATCTAAGGTTCCTTCTCGTGCATGTTTCCTTTTCTTCTACCGTGCATATTGTCCTCCGTGTCTTTTAATCATTTATTATTTTTTAACTGTTTGATTAATTCACGTGTTATGCCACGTTACCTTTAATAAAAACTCATTTTTTTCTCAAATAGTCATCAATTGTCATCATGCGATAACGATGATGCTGATGCCTCGTCCTCCTATTAATAATAACAATGCAGAAAGCAGCAATAATATTGGTGGCAACAGCAACAACAATATCCTGTTTCTCCCTTTTATGGACAACAACAACGATAATCCACATGAAGACGCAAACTGTTCTTCTTCTTCTTCCATCAAGTCAAAGATTATGGCTCATCCTCACTACCCTCGTATCTTGTATGCTTATGTCAATTGTCAAAAGGTGTAAATTAATACAACCCCTTTTAAGAAAAAGAATACATTTTTTCAAGAAATGCAAATTAAAATTCTTGTGAGAAATAAAGAGTAAGGTTTTCTATAGGTGACTCTCTCTTATAGAAAGAGAGTGTTTCCCCAAACCCCTGAAGGAAAAAGTTATTATGTATGATAGGGACAGTAACTGTATGTTCTTTTTTACTCACTTTTTTATATTTTGAAGTGTTGATGAGAAGATAACCTAGTTATGTAGTACCTACAGATAGGAGCTCCGCCGGAAGTGGTGGCAAGGCTAGAGGAAGTTTGTGCCACGTCAGCAACAATAGGCCGTAACAGTGGCGGCATTATCGGAGAAGATCCAGCGCTAGATCAGTTCATGGAAGCTTACTGTGAAATGCTGATTAAATATGAGCAAGAACTCTCAAAACCCTTAAAGGAAGCTATGGTTTTCCTCTCAAGAATTGAGTGCCAGTTTAAAGCTCTCACTCTTACTTCCTCCTCTGAATCTGGTGATGACTCTTTTTCTAACCCTTACTTAGTCTTCATCTTTTTTCTTTTTCTTTTTTTTAAAAAAAAAGAAAAACTTAGAATGGGTGATGCTTATTCTTTTCAGATCCTAACTGTTTCTTTGAGTTTATTCCCTTCTTTGAGTTGGTTTGTTATTATAAAAATTAATGTCCTCTGCATGTGCATGTTTCCAAGGATATGAGGATTTAATTAACTATAAACGATCTCCATTCCAGATGCAATTATTTCTTTAATCACATTCCACTCTCTTTTACATATCTTTTTATTTTCGGTATTTTTCTAAATATCCAATATAGTTTCTAGGGTAATATGGTATATATCTTTATACGGCGTTGCTTTGTTATATATAGGTATGTAACAATGACTCTTTGTTTTGATTCCCTCTCAATGAATGTTCTTCTACATATTTATCTTCTGTTTATGTTTGGAAATGTATAGTATGAGTAGGTGTAAACAGCAAGATACATTTGTCCCTTGTTAATTATTTCAAACTTGATGTTTGTATAGCTGAAGAAACCAGCTTGTCTTGTTTCTTTATTTGGTATGACCCTGGGGAATATGACTTTCTTGTTGCAGTTCTATTAAGAACAGCCTATCAAATTTCTTTTCACTATTCATGCCCAGGTATCGTCTCTGATATCATGTGCTTGTCTAGTTAGTTCCATTAGAATCTTCAAGTTTTGCTGAATAATTGAAAGATCGTACCTGATAATGAAATGGTAACCCTAATTAAGTTAATTTTATCTCTCACGCTCTAAGAAGCAGATTGTTGCATTTGTTTCTTTTGGTGAAGTCTTTTTCCATTACAAACATGCATTTTAAGTCAGTTTTTATGGTTTTAGTTTTTAATAATTCACTTTAATGCAAGTTCTGGGGGCATTTCATTTGTTTTAGGACATGGTTAAACTCTATTTGTTTTATGAATGTGGATGTTCTGATGTTCAAAGGTTCTCTCTTTCACTTTTATTTTTAAATTTATATAGAATTCAAGTTCTATGCATTGACAATTTAAAATGTATTTACATCATTAGGTCATTTAAAAGGTACTTGCATGTAACCCAATTTTATAACATTGATTTATAACCAAACATAAATGTCCCTCCGTTCACTTTTACTTGTTCATTATGGACTTTGTACGTCCGTTAAGAAATAAATAAATAAAGTGTATAATTTACCATGATATCCATATTAATTGATACATATTATAATGAACCTGAGAAAATGATTTGAATTGAGTGATTAATGCTGTGGGTATAATAGGAAAAAATAAATTATCTTCTCTTGATATGCTAAAAGTGACAAATAAAATTAAAATTTATTTTTAGAATACTAGGCAAATAAAAGTGAGCAAAGGGACTAATATACAACTTAAATATTTCCTAGTAGTTTTATTTAAAGGTATAAAAATAGAGTTTATGAACTTTTTTGCTGAAACATGCATTAACTGGTTGTCTTGGAAAATGATTCATAATTTGCAAAATGCAATTGTTTTTTGTTTAACTTTGGGAAAAGACTTTCATCTACTTTATTAGTTTGTGTATATTTGGATTCAAACTTTTTAACTTAATTAGTCTAACCTAGAAATCATCAATTCAATATATGATTCTCTTTGCCAGCACTAAATTTTCATTTATGGGCTGTGAGGAAGTCCTTGAACTGAATGATTAAGGCATCACGAATAGTTCCAAACTTTGACATGATTTCAGGTCCCTCTAAATGTCGCCTTTAGTTACTGCAGAAAAGAATATTGAGATAAATGACAACTGATGGAGATATACACCTTGTTTTTATAGGGACCCATGCATGACTCTTGATTTGATTTGGAGCTTTGATTGGAGTATTTGATAACGTCCTTGAAATTTCATAATATGGGAACCACACTTTGCTTCTCTACACTTACACTTTTTGATTATTATTTGACAACTGGAATGTGATTTCTAGCTACTATTTTAATGTTTCCTGATTAATGAAGTTGGCGTGTTTCCATTAAATCTTCCAGTCATATTTATGTTTCGTCGATGTTTTTTGGTTGAGTTCGTTTTCTTTTTGGTCCAGCAAATATCTGATCGAATTTATTCCCAAAAGAAAAAAACATCATCTTCGTGAACACTGACAGCTTATTATGATCTCATTGTATTATTGTTCATATGCTAGTTGTATGTACACTTCTTTCTTCTTGGACTTCTTATAGATTTAGTCGACAAACATAGAACTTGTGAATAGTGTATGTTCTAACTGAGCCTTTTTAATTGGCCGAACACGAAGCTTGAAAGGACCCTTTGAGGTGCGAAACTAAATCTTGTATCCATATGGTCCGCTGTGGAAAAGGAGTGCCATTCCCCGAGAGGGGGCAGTTTTTGTGCTTTTGTTAAGATAAAACTGAAGAATTAGCTCTTTTTGAACTTATTTTTAACCATGGATAGGGACCTCTAGTTGGTTGATGATTAATGATGCAATTTTTCTCTCGTTTAGAGTAACGAAATTAAGTTTTTCTAAGTTTACAAGCTTCTGAAATGTTATACCCTCTAGTTTGGTGAATCAGGAGTTCTTTGTTTTATGATTGTGTTAACTCTAGCATATATTTGCTACTCTAATGTGAGAAAGTACCGAAAGAGATACTCAAATGCCGAAACTAACAACAACAACATACAGTATAATCCCACTTAGTGGGCTCTGGGGAGGGTAGTGTGTACGTAGACCTTACCCCTACCCTTGGGTAGAGAGGCTGTTTCCAAATAGACTCCCGGCATTCTTCCCTCCAAGAACTTCCCACCTTGCTCTTGGGGAGACTCGAACTCACAACCTCTCGATTGGAAGTGGGGGTTGCTTACCATCAGAGCAACTCAAACAACAACTACCCAGTAATATCCCACAAAGTGGGGTCTGGAGAGGGTAATATGTAGACGAGCCTTACCCCTACCCGAAAGGGCATAGAGACTGTTTCCAATCGACCCTCGGCTCAGTGAAGCAGAGGAAAAATAAAAACAAAATAAAAAACAAAAGAGTATTAGTAAGTAAGGGAGAAATCTAACATAAAATTTCTTTGGTACCTCCTGTAGCTATATTTTACAAAGCTGGGCAGTTGTGTACAATAACAACAGCTAGACCCCAATCCAAAACTCAGCTATTTGAATACTCATTGGCCATCTCAGTCCATTTAAGCTCATCTCAAAACTAGGCAATTGAGAAGGCGCCTAGGCTAGATTTTTCTTTCCCTCGGTTTTACACCAGGGCTGCTATTACATCCGACTGGTTAGAAGCTAGATAGAAGCATTCAATTGCTTCTGTATGCAGTAATCTAATCAGTTGTTCGTCCTCTTTTGCTTAGGCCATGAAAAAATCGGTGTTTTCTCCTCTTCAAATGCTTCTTTGAGGCCCTCGAGATGACATAGGGAATGAATTGCACCTGAGCAACTCCTCTTGTCAAATTATCAGTCGACTTACTGTTAAATATGCCTACTGTATTTGATTTTATTAAATTATGGAGCTCTGAATACATGAATCCCGGAGTTTATTCATATTTCAAAGAAATTGAACATCTTTTGGGGCTTCCAGTAATCATATGGGTTCTGAAAGTGGTGTGACATTGGTTTTACTTGTTGATCCCCAGCTTGTGCACAATGCTGAAAGCTTGTAATCTATCTTAATATCTAGAGATTGTTACGGCTATGTTCCAGTTAAGCTGAAACTCATTTTATTTATCTGGCTGATGCTTATGCTTATGCTTAAGTCTTGCAGTTGCAGCTCTTGGTGAGGCAATCGACAGAAATGGATCGTCTGAAGAGGAGGTTGATGTGAATAACGGGTTCATCGACCCTCAGGCTGAAGATCAAGAACTCAAAGGTCAATTGCTGCGCAAATACAGCGGTTACTTGGGTAGCCTTAAGCAGGAGTTCATGAAGAAGAGGAAGAAAGGCAAGCTGCCTAAGGAAGCAAGGCAACAACTGCTGGACTGGTGGACCAGACATTACAAATGGCCATATCCATCGGTATTGCCCTGTATCCCTCAACGCTCGCCCTAATTATTTAATTAACTTCTTCACCTTTATATCATGAATTTCCTATTGATGTATGAAATATGCTTTCTATTAAATAAGATGAGTTAAATTCATAAAAGAAATGTATATTTCCAAAGAAAATCTCATGATCAATTTACCTATGCGCGTGTTATATATTAACAGGAATCACAGAAGCTGGCACTTGCTGAATCGACAGGATTGGACCAAAAGCAAATAAACAACTGGTTTATCAACCAAAGAAAAAGGCACTGGAAACCTTCAGAGGATATGCAGTTTGTGGTAATGGATGCAGCTCATCCACATTACTATATGGACAATGTTCTGGGTAATCCTTTTCCAATGGATATTACACCAACTCTCCTCTAAATTCTTGAGATGCCCAATTCCAACTTATGAAAATTAGAGTGATTCTTCTATCTTTAAAATGTGTAGTATTAGATCTATTCAAGGATATTTTGCATATTACTCGTATGCATATGTAGTTGTTATTGTAACTTCAAGGGTAAGACCATAAGTACATGTAATTCGAGCTATTTCTGTTATGGTTAACTCTATAAAATTAAATTTACTAGTTTGTTATTATGTTCCAATGTCAATTTTAATGTCCAGGTATTTGGTTATTAGTGTTGTGAGTAAACTAACTGCTCTATAAAGAACCCTAATAAATGAGTTAGAGGTACGATGTAACACAACGGGAATTTTTTTGTATTATATCATTAGGTAGCTCTACGTAAGCTGAACACAATTGTATGGTATGTAATTATAGTACGGGATAGTTAGTTTTTGGATTAGTTACTCAAAAATAGTCATTGTCTACAAAATCATTTAAAAAATAGCTATTATTTGTTGTGATACGTAAAGTTTCAAATTAATATATTGGAGATCGGTGCGCATATGTATGAACTTCCAGCATGTTATGATGAAACTCCAACACGCGAAAAGTTTGCTAGTATATTATCCTGGACAAGTATATTATACTAGAACTCCAGTATAATATATTAAACTGTGTTTTCGTTAAAATTTATATTTATAAAAAAATGGCTGTTATAAAACAATAAAAGAACAGGAGCAATATTGCAGAGAAAGAGAGAAAATTCTTATTGATATTTGGGGTGGGTTACAATGGGGTAAGACCTCTTTATTTATAGGAGGAAAAATAACTTAGCCTCAAAGTAAAACTCTCTACAAGATAGACATTCACTCTAATTAGAATTCTATTCTTAACACTCCCCCTTGAATGTCTACTCAATAAGTAATGTGCCTACCTCATTAAAAACCATAACTAAAATAAAATCCAATGGAAAAAAAAAATTCTAGAAAAGGAAAAAGAGTACACATATTTAGTAATGCGCCTATTGGTTGCCTCGTTAAAAACCTTGCAAGGAAAACCCATTGGGACAAAACCTTGTAAGGGAAAAAGAGTGCAACGCGCATTAACTCCCCCTGAAAAGAGCATCAATTCACATCCTTGAGCCTTCGCATTCCAATCTTGTGTACCAGCTTCTTGAAGGTTGACGTTGGTAGAGATTTTGTGAACAAATCAGCCATATTATCACTTGAACGAATCTGTTGCACATTGATATCACCATTCTTTTGAAGATCATGTGTGAAAAATAACTTTGGTGAAATATGCTTTGTTCTTTTTCCTTTTATGAATCCTCCCTTCAATTGCGCTATGCATGCTGCATTGTCTTCATACAAAATCATGGGTAGTTTGTCACATTTCAAACCACATTTGTCTCGAATATGATGTATTATAGACCTCAACCACACACACTCTCGACTTGCTTCACGAATAGCGATTATCTCAACATGATTAGATGAAGTTGCCACAATTGATTGCTTAGTCGATCGCCAAGATATGTCAGTGCCTCCACGGATAAACACATAACCTGTTTGATATCGAGCCTTGTGTGGGTCAGATAAATATCCAGCATCAGCATAACCAACAAGATCAGGACTGCAATTATTGCTATAAAATAAGCCCATATCGGTAGTCCATTTTAGATACCGCAATATATGTTTGATTCCATTCCAATGTCTCCTTGTGGGAGCAGAGCTATATCTTGCTAAGACATTAACTGAAAAAGTTATGTCAGTCCTTGTAGTATTTGCAAGATACATTAGTGCGCCAATTGCACTAAGAAATGGTACTTCAGGACCAAGTAGCTCTTCATTCTTTTCTTGCGGTTGGAATGGATCCTTATTCACATCAAGTGATCGAACAACCATCGGAGTACTTAAAGGATATGCTCCATCCATGTAAAACCGTTTCAATACCTTTTCTATATAGGCAGATTGATGAACAAAAATTCTGTTTGCCAAATATTCAATTTGCAAACCAAGACATAATTTTGTCTTTCCGAGATCTTTCATCTCGAATTCCTTCTTTAAATAATCAATTGCCTTTTGGAGTTCTATGGGAGTTCCAATAAGGTTTATGTCATCGACATATACGGCAAGTACAACAAATTCCGATGTTGTTTTCTTTATAAAAATACATGGGCAAATGACATCATTTATATAGCCTTCCTTTAATAAATACTCACTAAGACAATTATACCACATTCGTCCTGATTGCTTTAGACCATACAAAGATCTTTGCAATTTGATTGAAAACATTTCCCGGGACTTTGAATTATGAGTGTTTGGCATTTTGAATCCATCGGGAATTTTCATGTATATCTCATTATCAAGTGAGCCATAAAGATAGGCAGTAACCACATCCATTGAATGCATGTCAAGCTTTTCAAGGACAGCAAAACTAATGAGATAACGGAAAGTTATAGCATCCATTATGGGTGAATATGTCTCTTCATAATCGACACCAGGCCTTTGAGAAAATCCTTGTGCAACAAGGCGTGCCTTATATCTTTGTACCTTGTTTTTCTCATTTATCTTGCGTACAAAGACCCATCTATAGCCAAGAGGCTTAACACCACTAGGTGTTTCAACTATAGGCCCAAAAACTTCACGTTTTGCAAGTAAATTCAATTCTGATTGGATTGCTTCTTGCCATTTTGGCCAATCAAGTCTTTGTCGACATTCTCCAGCAGATTGAGGTTCAAGATCCCCACTTTCTTGCATAATGCTAGATGCAACATTATATGCAAAGACATAATCCACCACTATATCCACTCGATTAAAATTTGTCTCAATATCGATTGGAGTCTTGGGCTCAATGGATTCTTCATGAATCTCAGAATTTATTAAATCGTGAATTTCCTCATGAGATTCTTTCGTAGTGTCATTTTGATCATTTGCTTTCCTTTTTCTAGGATTTCGATCTTTGGAACCTAATGGCCTGCCACGTTTTAGGCGTGCTTTCGACTCATTAGATATGACACTAGAAGATTGTCCAATAGAGACATCAATATGGATTGGAACATTCTCTGCGGGGATGTGAGATTTTGTTATCCTTTTCAAGTCCGTGAATGCGTCAGGCATTTGATTTGCTATTCTTTGCAAATGGATAATATTTTGCACCTCTTTTTCACAAATAGAGGTATGCGGATCAAGATGAGATAATGATGGATTTTTCCACAAAATTTCCCGTTTGGTTTCACCAACTTCTCCCCCTAATTTTGGGAAAAGTGTCTCATCGAATCGACAGTCTGCAAATCGTGCAGTGAACAAATCCCCTGTCAATGTTTCGAGGTAGCAAATAATAGAGGGCAATTCAAACCCAACATATATTCCTAACCTTCTTTGCGGACCCATTTTGGTGCGGTATGGCGATGCTACAGGCACATATACTGCGCATCCAAAAATTCTTAAATGGGATATATTAGGTTCATGACCCAAAACTAATTACAACGGGAAATATTTGTGATAATTCGTCGGTCTGAGACGAACTAGCATTGCTGCATGCAAAATGGCGTGACCCCAAACCGAAGTGGGCAGCCTCGTTTTCATGAGTAATGGTCTTGCAATCAACTGCAGACGTTTAATTAGATTCTGCAAGACCATTTTGAGTGTGAACATGAGCTACAGGATGTTCCACTTTTATCCCAACTAATAAGCACTAATCATTAAATGCTTCAGCAGCATTATCTAGTCTAATAGACTTAATTGGATTATCAGGAAATTGTGCTCGTAATCGAATTATTTGTGCCATTAATTTTGCAAACGCAAGATTGCGTGATGACAATAGGCACACATGAGACCATCTAGAGGATGCGTCTATTAAGACCATAAAATATCTAAAGGACCCACTAGGTGGGTGAATAGGTCCACAAATATCCCCTTGTATACGTTCCAAAAACGTAGGTGACTCAGTTCTAACCTTTGTTGGTGATGGTCTAATATTAACTTGCCTTGATAACAAGAAGTGCAAGAAAATTCATTATTTAATAGAATCTTTAAATTCTTTAATGGATGCCCATATGAGTTTTCTACAATCCGTCTCATCATAATTGATCCAGGATGTCCCAATCGATCATGCCAAAGTACCAAAGTATTGGAATCAGTAACATTTTGGTTTACTGTAGAACGTGCCTCAATTGCACTAATTTTTGTCCAATACAGGCCACAAGATAAAGATGGGAACTTCTCAATAACCCTCTTTTGGCCAGAGACATTCTTTGTAATGATGAGGTATTCAAGATTATTCTCATCTATTGTCTCAATATGATATCCATTTTGACGGATATCTTTAAAACTCAACAAGTTCCTCTTGGACTTGGAGGAGAACATTGCATTCTCTATGATAAATATTGTTCCTTTAGGCAGAGTTATAGTTGCTCTTCCGGAGCCTTCAATCAATTTACTACTACCAGAAATTGTAGTAACATCTGCCTTACACATACTTAAATGAGAGAAATATTTCTTCTCTTTGAATATCGTATGTGTGGTACATGAATCATTTAAACAAATATTTCTACAATTGGACGTTGATCCAAGTTTGCTTTGTGAGATATCCATATTTGCTTCCCATGGTTTGACATACAAAACAAATATACGAAAAATATTAGTATTTTTTTTATCATAGTTATTACTCTTGTATCCGTTGCTTAATAATTAAACAATATTTTCAAAATCTGCTGAGGTTAGTTGATTAACCAAATAGATAATCGACTAACCTGTTTCAAAGTTTAAAAAAAAACTAGTCGATGAACACGCAACGGACATAAGGTTAATCAATTAACTAAAGTGATAATTGATTTACTTAGGTAATGGTCATTAGGTTAGTCGATTAACTAAATCGGATAGTCGACTAACATGCCTTGCGGAAAAGGTCCAGTTTAATAGAATATATTGGTTAATCGATTATCTGTTATGTTAATTGATTAACTTACTGAAAAATCATTACAAATAAAGCATAAGAAGAATGTGTAATCTAAAGTTATATAAAATTTGAACCATATCACAATAATAGATAACTTATGTAAACTATGATAATTGTTTATTCATTAACTACTACGAATAAGTAAAAATAAAAATATCAAACTGCTCAATCTTCTTTAACCATGGATCCATCATCGATCAAGTGATCTATTTTCCCCTCAGGGTGCCCAAAGAAGTCTGCCACATCCAAGTGGGTGATGTCAAAATTATTGTCAGAGACAAAATTGGTTTCAGGGCCTTTACTCTTTAGAGATGCTTGATAAAGCTCAACCAAATGTCTTGGTACACGGCAAATTTTTGCCCAATGCCCTTTTCCACCGCAACGATAACATATAGTTTCTGAACTATTTGCTTTTGGATTCTCATAATTCCATTTCCGCTTTTAGTGGTTATATCTCTTTGGGGGGTGGCTAACACCAGGAAAATTTCTTCCTTGTCTACGTCCACGGCCATGACCCCGACCACGACCACGACCATGATTAAAGCCATAGCCTTTTCCACGCTTAGCATAATGGGAATACACCTTATCTACTTCAGGCAATGGTGTAGACCCAGTGGGTCGATTTTCGTGATTTCTCATGAGCAGGTTATTGTTTCGCTCAGCCACAAGGAGAAGAGAAATCAGCTCAGAGTACTTTTTGAAACCTTTCTCTCTGTACTGTTGTTGCAAAACCATATTGGAGGAATGAAACGTTGTAAACGTTTTTTCAAGCATATCATAATCAGTTATAGTATCTCCACAGAGTTTCAATTTAGAAGTAATTCTAAACATTGCAGAATTATATTCAGAAACAGACTTAAAGTCTTGGAGCCTCAGATGATCCCAATCATATCGTGCTTGTGGCAGAGTTACCAACTTTAAGTTGTCATATCTCTCCTTTAAGCCATTCCACAAGATAAGTGGATCTTTGACTGTGAGATATTCAATTTTCAAACCTTCATCAAGGTGATGGCGCAAGAAATCAAGGCCTTAGCACAGTCTTGGGTGGATGCATTATTTCTGTCTTTATTGGCGTCTCCAAGACCCATTGCATCCAAATGGATTTCAGCATCCAACACCCATGTCATGTAGTTCTTGCCCGAAATTTCAAGGGCAACAAACTTTCTTTTCATAATGTCAGACATAATTAAAACAAAATTAGGAGGAGAAAAAATACCTTAATTTTCTCAAAGAGATTCTTGAGATAGTAGAGCTTCGTGCTGATAACGTGTTATAAAACAATAAAAGAACAGGAGCAATATTGCAGAGAAAGAGAGAGAAAATTCTTATTGATATTTGGGGTGGATTACAATGGGGTAAGACCCCTCTATTTATAGGAGGAAAAATAACTTAGCCTCAAAGTAAAACTCTCTACAAGATAGACATTCACTCTAATTAGAATTCCATTCTTAACAATGGCTAAATTTTAATTATTTTTTAAAGTTGTAGCTATTTTTGAAGGAATTTTTACACCCTATAGAAAACCTTAATATCCTATTTATTTGAAATAAATATCATTTTAAAATATTACGTCCGATAGATACCTTTTATCCTTTATAAAAAAAACCTAAATATAGTTATATCCTACAATTAAGATACCATATATGCTAAATATTATTTTTCTCTCTTCCTTTTTGTATTCTCGCTCACATAATTATCGTGTGTCTGCAAACCCAGTACAATTTCTCTCTCTTTGCATACGATCAAACTCTCTTCTCCCACAAACCCTAATTTCTTAACTTTTCTCCCACCCAGATTCTCAATTTTTTGCTCCGCGTCACCAACGTCATCATCAGCCATTGTCTGAGCCGGAATATGAGCTACCACACTCGCGTACTTCACAGAAGATCCGAATTCGAGCTGAGCTGTCAGCAATAGCACATGAGCACCGTTCGATTTGACCAGATCTCATGTTGCGGCAGTCGTTTTTTCGCCCACCGGAAAGCCGTACACTTGCGGCAATGTTAGTTCTGCACTTGAGAGGCACTTTTCAAGTTTTTCAGAGCCATCATTGTCTGGGCTGAATTCTCAATATTCTAATTCTAATGATGTTTCTCGCAGTTCCTCGGGCCCAATTGGAGGAGTGTTCATGTGGAAGGCGCACCAGGCTGACAAAACTCAGCCTATTTGTATTCAATTGCATTCGAATGTATTCTTCAGCTGTATTCACTTGTATTTAGGTTTGATCAGTTGTATTTAACTATTTTATTCAGCAGAAGTTAGTTGTATTCAAGTATTTTATACAACTATATTCAGTTGTAGTTAGTTATATTCAACTATTTTATTCAGCAGAAGTTAGTTGTATTTTGTTGCATTCAAGAGTTTATTCAGTTGTATTTTTGTTGTATTCAAGTGTTTTATTCGGATGAATTAAGATGTATTTTATTGTATTCAACTGTATTATTCATATGTATTTTTCTCTTTATTCAGCTATAATCTTTATTGTGTATATTTCAAATACATACTAATAAGGGATCGTTTTAGTTCGTTGAGTTAAATTAGGAGAATATCATGTGATTATATTTCCTTTATTTTTAGTACAGATACGTTACTGTATTTAATGTTAATGCCGCTTGAATACAACTAAATACATGTCAAACTTAGCTGGAATTCCAGAATTTACGCATATGTTTTTGGTTGTACAACAACTTAAATACATGAAATACATTGTATAAAAACATAAAAGACATCTATAACACGTAATATAACAAAGAGTATTTATAAATGGCTAACTAAACCAAAAAAATGATGTTTTATGAAAAATTCTTATTTTTGAATGACCAACTGTAAATGGTTATTTTCAATTTCTCTCATACTTACCCACCCAATTGGATTCAATAGTAAACTGAAGCCCACTTCATGAGGAAGGCTTTTCTTATGGGCTTCTCCATCAAAACCCCGTGAAGAAAATGGATTATTTTTGAAGTTAAATTGAATTTGATCAGTTTAATATTTATAATTTAAAATTTCAATATAAAATGATTATATGAAAATACTACAAGTTTAATTCTACTTGTATCAAACAATGAAAAATATATTTTAAAATATTGGTTAAAATTCATAATTTGACATACCTTAAATCCTGTCAAGGAAATGTCTTACATAAATTTTTACGGAATGTATACGTCTGCCAAAGACTTAAGACAAATATTTTATTACTTAGCAGGAAATTTGTCAAAGAATGTATTATTTTTATTTTTGAGAGGTTTCATTGTTGTAATTATAATTAAATATAGTCTAGAGGTACTTGTGATTATGGATCAATATTAACTTTTATATCAGCATTTTACTTGGAACAAATTAACTCCTTGCCCACAAATAACAAAAATAAAAGTTAGTTAAAATAGCAACTCCCTCGCCCTTGCACAACTTATTCAATTAGACAAGAGTAAAATAACACGCGAAATGATCCTATTTATATTGGATTCTCTATTACTCAATAGACTAATAAAATCTTCTAGTCTAAAAATACAACAACAACAAACAATAACGACTCCTTAAAATCCCACGAGTGGAGTATCGAAAGTGTATTGTGTACACAGATTTTATTTCTATAACGAATGATCGAAAAGTTGTTTCCGATAAAATCTCAGCGAAAGAAGACTTTCTAGTCAAGAGTAAACAAAAAAAAAAATAGAAAAGGAAAAAAGAGCTCCAATTTTCATTTATTTGCACTTAATGGAGATCTGGATCTTAATCATTCAGATCTAAGATATTAAGGCCTTATTTGTTTGCACTTAATGGATGTCTGAATCTTAATCATTCAGATCTTAGATATTAAATGCGTTTGTTTTTAAAATTTGAATCTTAATTATTCGGATCTTAATCATTAAGTGTGTTTATTTTTTTACATGACAACCACTTAATGGGTCTGAATATGTCTGTATGATTCAGATATGTAACAGAGACTTAATTTCACTAAGATGCTATCACATATTCATTATGAACTGCCGCCAACGTCTAATATTATTAACTTCCACCATACCGCCACTACCATCATACTCAACGACCACTCCCACCCCCACCACCTCCACCACGCCACCATCATCCTCAATCATAGCCGCCACCATTTTTGACCATCACCACCCACTTTCCCCACCACTCCGACCACCATCATTCTTACCCACAATCAACACTTATCTACCTCAACTACCACAGTGACCGCCCCATCACCATCAACAACCACAGTCGGCACTAACCATCATTATAACCTACCACCGCCCACCCACCACCTTCCTCAGTCAGAACTATTACCACCACTCTCCATTATTAACTATCAACACCACCACCATCATGCCCAATTATAATCGCCACCACTACCAATCAATACTAGCTACTACCATGAACCACCATCATCAACCAACACAACCACCAACCATCGCCTCTAGTCGGTATTCACCTGTTAGCCATCACCACCAACAACTATCATATTTTAATAAACTATATACTTTATAGATGGAATATTAGATTAGTTAGTATTCCATTTGAATTTTATGTTTATAATTTTCAAATAAAGATAAATTCTATACATTCATATGTTAAAAATCAAACAGTCTTAATTATTTAATATTCAGATTTTAATGCACATCTTAATATATTCAGATGTGTATTCAGATTCAAATGTCTTAATCTTAATACACATCTTGATATTGAGATGTGTATTCAGATTCAGACGTCTTAATCTAAAAAAACAAATGAGGCCAAGTGTGTTTGTTTTTAAAGTCAGAATTTTAATTATTCAGATTTTAATCAGCAAGTGTGTTGTTTTTTACTTCACAACCACTTAATAGGTTTGAATAGGCCTGT
Organism: Nicotiana benthamiana; assembly: GCA_034376525.1. Classification (NCBI taxonomy): domain Eukaryota; kingdom Viridiplantae; phylum Streptophyta; class Magnoliopsida; order Solanales; family Solanaceae; genus Nicotiana; species Nicotiana benthamiana. The sequence continues at coordinate 91,032,985 of CM067341.1, forward strand.
ATGATTAAGATCTATAACATACACTTAATTTCATTAAGATGCTATGGCATATTCATTATTAATTGCTGCCACCGCTTACCATTATCAACTACCACTATGCCACCACTACCACCATACTCAACCACCACCACCACCATTCCCCCCACCATAACTACCTCTACCACCACCACGCTACCATCATCCTCAATCATGGCCTCTATTATCGACCATCACTACCTACTACCCCACCACTCCGATCACCATCATTCTCATCTACAATCAACACTCATCCGCCTCAACTACCACAACTAACCACCCCATCACCATCAATAACCACCGCCGGCACTGCCTATCATTATAACCTACCACCAACCAACCACCACCTTCCTCAATCACAACAACTAGCACCACCCGACATTATTAACTATCACCACCCACCACCACCATCCTCAATCATAATCGCCACCACTATCAATCACGGCTAGCTACTAGCATGAACTACCATCATGAACCAAAACTAACATCAACCACCAGATCTAGTCGGCATTCACCCGTTACCATCATTACAACTATCATATTTTTTATTGATAGAATATTAGATTAGTTAGTATTTTATTTGAATTTTATGTTTATTAGTTTTTAATAAAGATAAATTTTGTACATTCAGATGTTAAAAATCAGACACTCTTAATTATTTATATTCAGATCATAATATATATTTTAATATATTCAAATGTGTATTCAAATTTAAATATTTTAATACACATTTTAATATTCAAATGTATATTCACATTCACACGTCTTAATTAATTTTTTTAAAAAAGGCCTATGTCCTTAAAAAATAAATAAAAAATCTAGGGCTTATAAAGAAACACTTCATTTTCAGGAGAATCAAATGAACCCATCCCTCCTCGAGAAGCTTATTATTAATGCACCTAGATTTTCGTCTTCCCTTTTGAATCTTATAGGAGTATTACATTTTACCCCGACAAAATCTCTCTGCAAAAACCAAATTCACCTCTCTCTCTCTCTCTCTCTCTCTGTATTTTCCATGGCCAAGACTCGACCTGGAAAACGTGACTTGGACTCTTACACCATTAGACGCACCAACAAAGTTGTCAGAGGTATCTACATCCACATTCCCTTTTCACAAAATTCCATCTGCATTGATTTTTCTCTCTAAAATGTGTACCTTGACTATCCTGCTGCAACCCACTAGTACATGTGGGGTAGGTGGGCTCGCTCTAGGGGTTTGTAGCGGCTATTTGAACGTGGGATTTAAGTTTTGTTCTGATTTTCTTTGGCGATTAAGTGTTTGCTTTAGGTTTTTGAAGAAGAAGAATAGGGCTCTTTGTGAGGCATGCATGTGTATTCCTGCCTATTTGGGTGTTTGAAATTGTGTCTGCATTTGTTTTTGGTTGTGCCTATGCTCATGTGGAATTATAGATAGTGGATTAGAAGAAAGATTGTTCCTTTCTTATGGTTTGCTGCTGGCATTTTTGTGTGCATTCTGTAAAGATTCAGATATGGCCAATTTGGGTTCACACAGTGGTACTTTTAATATTTCTTCCTTTATACCATGTTCAACTGCTGTATCTGTTTTTCCTTGTAAATGGCTTATAGGAATGATGATTATTACCCCATTTTTTGTGGATATTAGTGAGTTATTCTCCTTAATAATTGTCTGTTTTCCTACTAGCGCCTATACTCATTCATATAAGCAATTATGATTGAATTTCCTGGAACCAGATGGATTATTGGTTCTGATTTCTGTTGGCACCACTGAAAAGGAAAAAGGCCGTGCTATGGAAAAGAAAGAATCTGTTGTGCTTTGGTAAGTTTGTAGACAGACAGAGAAACGTGTTTGTGCATACACATGGAACATGTTATATGCCATTTGGAGAGCATTCAGCATAATTTTATGGCCATGAGAGAGGATGAGATTGTTGAGGAGTTGGATAGTGGTAAAGATGCTAGTTATGTTTTTCTTATGCGCGTGACAGAAGTATCCAGCTGTTTTATGCAGGCAATGCCTCTGCACTCGTTCCTAACAGTGAAACCACTCGAATGAGTGTGCTAATTTTGTACTTCTCTTTAGTACCTAAGATCTGCATTATCTGCTTAATTATGTTGCTGTTGCTGGGGATTTTAGAAATGGAATTTGATCCTTATCATGTAGTTGTAATGTGTGAATTGCATTACTGAATTTGGTTTTGATTGCTTATGACTGTGAAGCTGGAGACTGTGTGTTGATGCGACCATCAGAAGGCGATACTGCTCCATATGTGGCACGTGTAGAAAAACTTGAAGCTGATAACCGCAACAATATAAAGGTGCATGTTAGATGGTATTACCGGCCAGAGGAGTCACTGGGAGGGCGGAGACAGTTTCATGGAGCAAAGGAGTTATTCTTGTCTGACCACTATGATGTCCAAAGTGCCCACACTATAGATGGGAAGTGCATTGTTCACTCTTTCAAGAACTATACTAAGCTTGAGAATGTTTGTCCAGAGGATTACTACTGCCGGTTTGAGTATAAAGCGGCAACTGGAGCTTTTGTGCCAGATCGCGTTGCAGTGTAAGTGTATGACTTGTCGCTTGTTGCTGATTGAACTTGAGTAATATTCTTCTAACTCATATTTCTTTTTTTTTTTCCCGCTCTGAAGGTATTGCAAATGCGAGATGCCATATAATCCAGATGATTTAATGGTACAATGTGAGGAGTGCAAGGACTGGTATACACACACCATTTTATCTTACTGACTGATTTCCGGCTATCAGTAATGAATTACGTACACTGATTTCCTCTTCTCTTGAATGCTGGAAAACCAAATGATAAAACAAGTAAATAAACTGGAGGGGGAACATGAAAGAGTAGAGATCTTTATTGTTGCCTGTGTATGCCAGCTGAAAGAACCTTAGACAATTGGGCTATCTCTGGTCTGCCTTCTAAGAGAGTTCTGTTATGTTATTATATTTAAATCTCTTTCGTTATATGTTAAAAAGGGCGCTATCGTAAGGAATGTTTAGTTTTTCTTGTTTATTTTTTCCCCAGTATTCATTATGTGCAATATATGAAGAGCATATATGTGTGGTGAAAGTCGCGGCTGATCTTTGCACTATGGTTGTTTTGTGTAAAGCACATATATTAAGTAAAGGGATATTCATCCATAGCAGCTTATCCGAAAAGAAGAATAAGAAGTTTTCTTAGTTCGAATTGGTCATATCTTAGCATGAAAATTGTGTAGGCCTATCTATAGGTTTTGAAATTGGTCGTAATGTTGTGCTTATATAAAAGACTTCCACATCTCAATTATCTAGCATCAATCTGGGGTTGAGTGATTTTTTTCTGGGTGCTGTCCTAGTATGAATTCCACATTGTATATAATCTGTTATAGCCACTGTTCTCAAGACAGGACTGTACTTTCATGATATATCTGATTGGTTAAACCAAAAAAGCAGCCAGGCATCTCGTTCAAGTTTTAAAAGCATTGCGTGCTTTCATTTCTTACGATCCAGTCCCTTGATCTGTGTAGGTATCATCCAGCCTGTGTGGGCCTGACTGGTGAACAAGCCAAACAAATTGATGACTTTGTTTGTTCCGAATGCTCATTCGAAGATCTGAAGAAGTCTCATAATACTTATGCTGCATCCCCTCTGTCTAATGGCAAGGTAGTATGTTCTGGCTTGTTTTAGCTGTTGTTGATTGGCTTTTAACATGTGAAAAGATGGAGTTTGTTGTAGTTCTCTGCTTCAGCGTAAGATAGCATGAATAAGAATATACTGGAATGGGTCCAAATGGAGTGGAATGGATATGGGGGATTCTATAGCATACCCCACTAGTCTGGGATTAAGACATTATTGTCGTTGTTATCTGTATAAGAATATGTTGCGGCAACAAACAGCATCTCCTACCATAAGGATGAAACTGTTGAAGTGATGAGCCTTATACATATAGGATGGACAGAATCCATTGAATACAGACTATTCTTTTGGTTTTAGAACTTTCTTGGTGGACTAACTTCTGAAATTGGCATCATTGAGTCCTTTTGACTCCGTTCTGGTCTCACTGGAAAAAAGAAGAAGCAAGAACTCTTCTTTTATTTTCGTCATGGGAGTTTCAAATTAGCGACTGTATCAGCTGCTGCCATGAGTCTAAATCCAGGTTCTTAAAATTTGTTATGTTAGTCAAGTAGTTAGTCCCGCCTAAGTTGCTCGGACTCGGGTGCGGGTATATGATACAGGGATGGATCCGAGTATCGGATTTGAAAATTCTAGATTTTAAGATTCGGGGGGTGCGGATCCAGATATGGCTACGGGTGCGGGGATTCGGCTAATAAAAAATAGAGCTATAAAAATATTTTAAATTTTGGGAGATACTCGGTGAAAAAGTTACATGAATATTGTAGAATTCAATCGTTTATTCTCCAAGATGGACATTATTCTTTCATTCTCCTAAATCTGTTTTATTTTTGATTTTGAGAAATCAAAATCTCAATTTTTTTTTGTCCATGGACTCCGACCAAAGTGTCTGAAGTCAGTTGACCGAATCCGGGACGTATCCCGCTCCCCTCCCCGTCTCGTATCGGGACGGGGACGACACCAAAACCGAAGAGTCCATGCAACTTAGAGTCCTGCTGCATTGGCTAAGTGACTGAAATACATGTACTTATAAATCTGCTTCATTTTTTGCTCAATGTGGGGAAAGAAAACAAAAAAAAATGTTCTCCTACTTGATGTACATATCAAGGCGGGGATCTGTAAGGAGAAACTAAAGGTGACCTTTTAAGTACTTATTTAGTCATACCCTTACATGAAGTAGAAGTTACATATTGCAGATTCAAACGTACAGGTGCAGGTAGACTAAGAAGTGTGCTTTTGTAGTTGTGAAACTGTAGGACTCTTGTTAGTAGAGGTGCTTTGGTGGATTTTTGAATCATAATAAATATGTTTGGTAATTATGGACGAGATGGATTCAAAATGAGAAAACTAGTAATTCTGTTTGATTTTGAAATGAAACTGCATTCGTGCATGTCAATCTGAAATTTAAACGGGCTAGATCTCAAATTTGCTAGGTGTGATTCTGTTATATACCAAACATTGATTTTTTAAATACGAGCTTGGTGTATTATGAATGATATGAATTTCTTTGATTTAAAAAGAAATAAGAAAAAGGAAATTAATTTCATTTCCCTTCATCTCCTGCTTTGTAAAGCCCACTCTAGTTACCTTGTTACTAAAAAATTGCGTGCATATAGAATGGGATCAAGACTAGTAGGTTGATTCTCTCCCGAGTATCATTAGTGGGTCCACAAACTTTTTGGATAAAATAGGATCAATCGAGGGAGAGTGAGAGGCTTTCAACCGGGGGGAAGGGGAGTTTGGTATAGCTATATTTGTTGAGGCAAGGTTGGACCGGTTTAGTCAACTCCCATTTCGCATTGCTACTACGGGATTTGTTTTGTTTTCTTTTCCTCTGGCTACTAAAGAATTGAGAGATGCCATATAGTGTCATCAAAGGCGCGCTCAAGTCCTGAAGGGAGGCTCAAAACATGTTGAGCGCTTCGCCACGCTTAGCAGCGGACATTTCGATGTTGCCCTAAAGGCCGGAAGGCATATTTATCCTTGCCAATGAGCGTAATCCTAAAGAGGCGGCACTAAACAATTGATATTTCACTATCATAAATTTTTCTTCAATTTCTTTGTCCATATATTTGGTATTCATGTTTATAGATTTTAGTCTTGAACTACACATACGTATTTGTTGTTTTTCTCCATTTGCACCTTTCTTCATTAGCTAACGCTTTATTTTCGCTTTGCGCTTAAACCCCTACCGATCCTAGCGCTTTTTTGCGCTTTTTGCCTTTGATAACACTGATGCCATGATCTTTAGTATTCGTGCTATCCCAAAGAGCGGGAAAGGAAGGAAGGAATTGAGCTTCAACTACTTTCTTTTTAACTAAAACATTGTTTTATAAGTTAATAGGAGTAATATAAAATGGGAATGACTTAATGCAGCAAAAATGTCAAATCAATGTCAAAACAACATGACATGTTTTTCCTCCTTTTGTTTACCTTTAATTTTCTTTTACATAACTAAGAGGGAGCAGGAAAGGTCCAATTTGATAGTCATGGTCTCATGGCTACTGGTATTTGAAATCATACACTGACTTAAAAAATGTGACCTTCTAGGCTTCAGGCTGCCCCCATACAAGATGCTTTAACTATAGTTTGAGTAGTTAGAAAGGTAAACTAAGATATATTTTCTTTATGAAGAAAGGATCAGCTTGTGTGAATCCATTTTGTAAAACATTAACTCTACAGTCCGAGATGACAGATGATAGTTTCCAAAACATTGTCAAAACACACTTACTGGAGGACAGACTCTTTTCTTGAACTTAGTGGTAAGCTTCTTCCTACAGGGCACTGTTTTTAATTGTGAGCCCCATATTATCTTCATAATCTGCTTTGGTGCTATAAGACACCACTAGCTCATCACTTGGCACCCAGTGGTTAAACAAGTTTTTTGCCCCCCGTGTTATGTTATCCACACTCCAGTTGTCCAGTCCTGTGCGTGTGGGGGAGTGTTAAGTCCATATTGGTTGAGGGAATGAGTTGTAGTCTCATTATATAGTCTTAGCCTCTTAGGCAATCATGCCCTTATGAGAAACACTTTTTTATTGAGTTAGGTCCGAGGTCCATTCCTTCACTGTATGCGAAACATATGACCCAGTAGTGCATTAGCAAACCGTATTGCTTTGCAATGCCTTTTCCCTTTGTCAATATTCTTTTGGACACAAAGATGAGAGGTTACGTGGCCCATATCTCCTCAAGCCTTCCATACTTGAGTAATCAATGAGTGGCCATGCATACAAATGGTTTGAACATTTTGACCCCTAGTTTCCCATTTGTAGCATTACTGTGGAATTAGCAATTTTTTTGAGTAGAACCTCATCTACGCTGATGGAACTTTGTTGTTGAGCAACAACTTCCCTTTGATGATGCTAATTGCATTTTCATTCTCATTTGGTCCTTGCTTTGGTTGATTATTGTAATTCTTCTTTTTGAAAAGGTAAGTGTTATTACACAATTTCAGCACTAAGAATGTGCTGGCAATGCTGTACAGAGGCGAGGAAAAAAACAAAAACACATATCCCTTTTCTATTCTTGGAGGGACTCTAAGAAATCTAAATTAGATTCATCATCATTTAGTTCCCTTTTATGCCAAAGTAAAACAAAAATTCTGCTGGGTTTCATCTTCTGGATAGAATGGAATTTGTCCTCGAAGCATCTTGAATTTCTTTTCATCCACACTATCAACCAAATGCAAGCAGAGTTTGTATTCCACGAGTTAGCTCTTCCTTTATCCAGTCCTGCTCTATTGCAGCATCTCAAAAGGTCAACCATACCACCTGGCCTAACCCATTGGGACCCCCCCCCCCCCTCCCAAATTCAGGAAACGTTGCCATAGTTGTTCTGTAAAGACAATGTAGTAACAGGTGTCGATTATTTTAATTCTACTCAATATCTATGTCAAATTGCCCCTCAGGGCCCTCATTTTGTCTGCTATCCTCATTATGTCAAATTGCTTCGTTCAATCTTTGAAAGTACTAGGGAAACTTGCTAAATACTTTGAATATACGCAAGTGTATAGATACTTGCATGGTATGCATACCCAAGTCCTTGCTTCATCCTTCCTGGTTATAGTTAGACTCTCAGCCATAATTGCTTAATAATTCTCCGACGACTTTTCAGGTTGAGCCAAAGCGCCAGAAGAGGTAGGCGGAGCTGTGGTAAGATGGATGAAGCTAGTTTTCTTCATGTTTTGGATGCTCATCTAGATTTTGTACAGTGCAGTGAACTGAAACTATGTTCTTTGCATAGATTAGCTGGTATCTGTTATGTCTTCCTTATCAGTAGTTCTTGTATGTACTAGAAGATTGGAAGACGACTCTTCAAAAATACTGGTAGATTAACAAGACTTTGTTTTGAAGTTGAATCCGACATTTAGTGTGAAAGCATCGACATATCTTACTATGCTTAAAATTTAGACACTGGATGATATTACTCTCGGAATACTATTGAGCAATCTTTAAACCAAAACTTGGCTTTTTTTGACAGCTTACTCTTTTGATGTAAGACATCTCGGAAAATGCTAATTATCAAGGAAAAAGATATATTATTAAAAAATAGACCCTTGGAATGCTATTTACTCTCAGTATCTATTTCTCCTAGTTGCTCTACTTGTTTCAAACTAATCATTTTCAGGGATCAATTAGATCAAATCTTGAAATAGTAGATTGGGATATGAGATTTAATTGACCTTTTGAAAGTAAAATCAATGAAGTTCTGGAGACTGAGGAAGTACAGTGTTACAAATTGTGGGTGTATTTGGTATGAAGGACAATGTTTTTCGGAAAATGTTTTCCAATTTTTCCTTGTTTGGTTGACTTAATTGTTTTGAAAAATATATCAATTTATTTTTCTCCAACCGGAGGAAAATAGTTTCCTTATCAAGAGAATTGAAAACATTTTTCAAACCTCCTTCTCAACATTATCCGTTATACCAAACACACCCTGTATCTCTCAATATATTTACGTAAACCTAGAAAGAAACTATGAAAGCACAGAAGGCTGCAATTTACATCTCTAGCATGCCTTAGAGAGGAGGAATAAGGACTTAAACTATGTGAAGTGTATTAAAAATATTCTCACAAGTATTGACAAGAGATATTGAGAACAAGGAAAGTTGGAGAGGTTTTAACTCATCACAAGAAAAGGCCATCATGCAAAAAGATCTAATTCCAAGTTCAAATTTGGATTTAAATTTTATAGAACAACAACAACAACTAAGTATAATCCTACTTAGTAGGGTCTGGGAAGGGTAGTGTATACGCAGACCTTACCCCTACCCTGGGGGTAGAGAGGCTGTTTCCAAATAGACCCCTGACATCCTTCCCTCCAAAAACTTCCCACCTTGCTTTTGGGAAGAATCGAACTCACAACCTCAAGTGCATGTTGTTTACCCTCAGAGCAACCCCTCTTATAGAAGAGGATGAAAAAGTCCCTCTGTCAAGGGTATTTAGATGAGAGGAAAAATTAGGACAATGCTAATAAGCCTATTTGGCCAAGCTTCTTTTTGGCCAAAAGTGTCTCTTTTTTTCTTTCCCAAAAGCACTTTTGGCAAAAATTGAGGTGTTTGGCCAAGTTTTTGGAAGGAAAAAAGTACTTTTGAGGAGAAGTAGAAGCAGTTTTGGAGAAGCAGAAAAAAGTAGCTTCTCTCCAAAAGCAATTTTGAGAAAAATACACTTAGAAGTAGTTTTTTAAAGCTTGGCCAAATACTAATTGCTGCTCAGAAGTGCTTTTCAAACTAATTAGCCAAAAAAAAACTGCTTCTCACCAAAAGTACTTTTGAGAAAAGCACTTTTGAAAAAAAGCACTTCTCAAAATAATCTGATTTGCAGCTTGGCCAAATGAGCTATAAGATAATATAGCCATGTAATTATATATAGCTGATACCAATTAAGTGAGATTAAGGGTGTGTTTGGTATAACGGAAAATATTTTTTTTGAAAAATATTTTTTATTTTCTTGAAAACAAGTAGTAATCTTATTTATTTTTTCGTGTTTGGTACGTAAATTAAGGAAAATAACTTCTTAAGAGTATTCATAAATAATTTGGATATAATAAAACCATAAACTTTCAAATCAACAACCTTCCGAACCCACAAATTTCATAAACTTTCGAACAGCTGAACTTTCAAAACTGGGGAATTTCGAACCCGTTACTTTATAATTTCTAAACTCGTAAATTTCCATACATATAAACCTCCGAACTCTTAACTTTGGAACTTGTAAAATTTTAAACCTTTAAACTGATAAATAAAAACACTAAAACTGAAAAATAAGTTAAATTTTTTTTTTCGGGGGGTTGAGGGTTGGTGGTTGGGGGGTGGGGGGAAGGTGGTGGTTGGGGGTGTAGAAAAACGAGAAAACGAAAATTTAAAATTGCAAAAAAGAATAAGGTAAAAAATATTTTTGCGGGAGGGAGTGGGTGGGATGGGTGAAGAGGTAGTAGGGTGGGTGGCAGCAAAAAAATTAAAATTTGAAAAAAAATATTTTTTGGAGAGAGGGATAGGGTGGGTTGATGAGGTGGGAAGTGGAGTTTTAAAAATATTTTCCCTTCTCTTCACAAGGAAAATATTTTCCTCCAATTGGAGGAAAATGAGTTCATAAGGAAAATAAATTTCAAAATATTTAAGTCAACCAAACATGAAAAAAGTGAAAAATATTTTCCGAAAATATTTTCTTTCGTACAAACACACCCTAAGTTTTAGAAATGTTCATTTGTTTACTTTAGGTCCCAATGTCTTCTAGGAATCCTTTGGTCTTCTTAAGAATTTATATGCCAGTAAGAAACTAAGAGAACTCCTAGTCAGTGACGGATTCAGACTTTTAAGCTTATGGTTTCCTATAATAATTTCAAGTTAATTTACGTGATAACTGGACCAACGAACATGATTCAAAGCTAAATATTTTTATATTTTAAATGAATTTTTAGTATAAATATAGGGACTATACAAAAAATACAGGATTCACGAGAATCCGTATCATTTGCCTGCTTCTAGTATTCTTTAATATAATGTTGTACTGAATGAACTTAAATTGATCGAAGTACAAAGTGAAAATAAATATAGACCTCTAACTTGATTCGGATTGAGGTGAAGCAATAGTAGTTGTTACAACCTCATATATCTTGATGAAGTTGCTACGTATTTCATTTATATGAAGTCTTGATGAAGAATCATACACCCGTTTGCCCTGTAAAATACACATTTCTCTCCTAGCAAAGGCAATCCTAGTTTCCCCTATTATAGGGGCAAATTATTTGTATTGCACTTTCAGATATTTTACACTACTTAATAGCTAATTAATAGTGCTGAGCTTGTAATAAAATCCTGGTCTCAAACTATGAAACGATTTTTCACGTCGACTTGTACGTATGTTACTAGTTTATAAGCAAATGCGGAGTCAGGATTTTAAGTTTATGGGTTTTGAATTTACCTCGGAACCCATAGACCGTCTTAGTTACTGGGTTCGCAATTAAATATTTGTACATATTTAATAAATTTCTTAATATAAATACAGTGGTTAAGCAAAGATGGCTGAATTCAGCCGAACCCGTACCTATAAGGCTAGCTCCGCCTCTGCTTACAGGTAATTATAGCAAAGAGCTAAAAAGCTGCTCTTAGCAAACTAATTAACTATGTAAAGAACGATCATATGGAGATTGCGAAAGTATAACAGGAAACTAAAACGATTACATCATTTATAGTTAAAGTAGGATATACTACTAAACAAGAAAATGGAGATTTTAACGTGCTAAGGCGTTATGCGCTTGCATATGTTATGTTAGTATAGCTTTCATGCATGGATGCAAATGGGTTTATTCGTTTGCGTGGAGGATTACGAACAAAAATATCAACTCATTTGATGGAAGAGAAAAAGAGCACTTTCTCCTTGTGTTTGGCTAAATCCAGGGGCGGCTCTCGGGGGGCCTAAAGCCAAACTTCAAATGGAGGCCTTAATATTTTTCTTTAAAAAAAATTATATATATTTTTTAATTTGAAATTTAATTTTCTTGCCTTTTAAGATGCAAAGGTATGAATAACTATTTTATAATCAATTTCTTCTAACAATTTCTTTTCAAGTGACAATATAGCTAAAACATTCAACCTTTCTTGATACATTGTTGAAATTAAATAAGATTTTATCAATTTTAATTTTGAAAAACTTCTCTCCGCTGAGGCAATTGTTACTGGAACTGTTAACATTATTCTATAAGCAATATATGTATTTGGAAAGGAATCAAGTCTTTTTATCTGATTGAGGATATCGACTAGAGTATTATTATCTACTTGTACCATTTCTCATAACACTTTCTCCTATAATATTTGATTTAGTATTTTATTGCTTGTTAAAAATCTATCACTGGCTCCTCTTTGGGATTGCATTAAAGATTCAACTCTTTTTTTTAAGTTATGAATAACTGGAATCATACTTTCTATTTGGCATATTTGAGTTTTAATAAATATTAAAAGGATAATATATATACCTATATAATAAAGATATCAAGAATATTAATTTAGAAGAAAAATAATACTAAAAATTAGAATAGCAAAACCTGATTCAATAACTTGATCTGAAAATAAATAGTTGTTGCTTCAATATTTTTGATGCAATGCTTGGTATCCCATATCACAAACAATAAGCTTTTAACTTTTTCAATCTCTAGAATATTGCAAGAGGTGAAGAGGATTGTCTTGAAGTTGAAGGGAAAAAATGATAGCAGTGTAATGTAGTATTTGTGAGAAATGTATTAAAAGGAGATAATATTGCAAAAACCAAGAAGAAAAGAGAAAAATGGCCAGACTTTAAAAATTTTTGGGCCAACGGTAATCTTTTTGCTTTATACAAAATCTGCACGTTGAAAAAGTGTACTTCTTTGCTTAAGTTTTGAAGATTTTTTTTAATAAATTAAAAAAGTGGGGCCTAAAGCATCGGCTTTATCTGCTTTACCCAAAAGTCGCCCGTGGCTAAACCAGTCCAAAGATACTCTCTAACATGGTGTGGTATTGTCCGCTATGGGCTATGCTTGCATATTTTTTCTTAAAAGGCCTCACACCATATCCCTACACCATCACTCTGCCATCGTCATACTTGAACTTAGGCTCTGATACCAGTTGTTCATGGGCTATACCAACCAAAGATACTCTTAAGAGTGAATTTTATTCATATACCATATTTGATACTATGTTACCAAAAATGTTCATAGTACCTATATTACACGCATAGTCTATATTTGTTTTTTCAATCTATGTACCAAAGCCCTCCCACCCATCAATCACCCCAAAAAAATTAGAAATTGATCTAGATTTTGTGTGGGTTAAAGTAGAAACATGCATAATTGGGATAGACTTTAATTATGAATATAATAGTGAAAAAGGCAAAAGTAAAAGTGGGTTTTACTACAATTCAAGAGAGAAATTATAGTAAGCAATATGGAATTACATGGCATTGCTCTTTCAATTGTAAATTCAGTTTGCAAACATGACATTGCTCTTTCTCCTCATCTTGCTTACAGTATGGTATTATACGAAGCTGCGAAGAGCAACATGGTCAAAAGAAACTGGAAAGCATAGCGTGCAGCAAAACCATGGAAGGAAAAATCTATTCAATCAACAAGTGTTTATATCAATAGAGAAAAAGAATACATTTTATAAATTTTTGCTGATCAAGATGTCCTGAACTGGTGTCAATTGGTGTTGTTCTGTAGCTAATAAAGGATGAGAATCTTTTGCACTAAGATCTCTGTGACAACCCGGCCGGTCCTCTTTGGAATTTATGCCACGTTCCCCCACTAACTGATTTTTCTAAGTTTATTTCTGCTATTTTGGTTTGCCGGGATGTTCGGTAATAGAATTTCGAGTGTTTTGGAACACTTAGTCCCTAAATGAGAGCTTAAGTATTGAAAAATGATCCGTAATTAGAACAGTATCAAGACGACCTCGAAATGGAAACCCGATGGTTCCGTTAGCTCTGTTGGGTGATTTAGGGGTTGGGAGTGTGTTCAGAATATATTTTGGATGTCTGTAGCTCATTTAGGCTAGGAATGCCGGAAGTTAGAATTTTAAAGTTTCCAGTCCGATAGTGAATTTTTATCCGAGAGTCAGAACGATATTTCGGGAGTTGCTCTAGCACTGTCATGTCATTTGCGGCGTGCATGTAAAATTTTAGGTCAATCGAACATGTTTTGGTTAGGTTTTGAATCGAAAGCGAGTTTGGCGAAGTTTTGAAGTTTTTAAATCCAAATCATTGATTAATTTGGGTTTCCGGCGTTGTTTACGGTGGTTTAACGATTGGTGCAAGTTTGAATAATGTCATGGGAGATGTTCGTAGGTTTGGTTGAGGTCCCGGGAGCCTCGAGTGTGTTTCGGATGCTCGACAGGTTGGTTTTGCAAGTTAGAATGAAAGTTATGCTGCATGCTTCTGTTATTTCCGCATCTGCGGCTTGGGGAAGGCAGAAGCGGCGCCGCATAAGCGGCTTGGCAATTGCAAAAGCGGAAGGGGGCCATGAGTCCGAGACCGCAGAAGCGGTGGAAATTTCCACGGAAGCGGGATCGCAGAAGCGGAAATAAGCATTTTTAGTGGGAGCCGTATAAGCGACATTTTATTCGCAAAGCCGGGACCGGAGAAGCGGTTCGTGGTAAAAAGCGGAAGCTGCTGTTCAGTTAAGAGAAATTCGAGGGTTTAATTTCATAAGTTGAAAAATCAGTTGAGAGCTCAGGAGAAGGCGATTTCGGGTGAGTTTTGAAGAAAAAATTACTGGATAATGTTTCTATGATCCTTTCTAGCTATATTCCATCAATTAATAGTTAAATCCATCTTTTAAATTTGAATTAGGGACCAAAAATGGAAGAAATTGGGTTAAAGTTTATTGACTAAACTATTGAGTTTTGAGGGGGCATTTGACCTCCGATTTTGGAGATTTTTATATGGTTAGACTCGTGAGAGTACGAGGTTTCTGAAAATGTAAAAATTATTTGATTCCGAGATGTTGGCTTGAGGAGAATTTTGACCATTTCAACTATTTTTGCGCCTTAGCTTTAATATTAAGTTTAATTAGTTACTTGCGATGTTATTTACAATGTGTCATTGGTTTTAATAGATTTGGGCCATTCAGAGTCGGATACTCGTGGCAAGGGCATTGTTTCTTAGCGATTTTGTGCCGATTCGAGGTAACTGGCTTGTCTAACTTTGTGTGGGGGACCTCTCCCCTTAGGATATCTTTGTTTTTACTTAAATACCCTTTGCGCGAGGCGACGGGCGTGTACTTGTGCTAGTTGTTGAAATTCACCCTACATGACTTATTTAGCTTGCGTATTCTTAACATGTTTAACTGTTAAAAATGCATTTTCACTTGTTTTAGCTTAGGTAAAGCATGTTAGTAACTTAATTGCTATACTTGACTAAACTGCAATACCTGTCTTTTCTTGTGAAGCATGCTAGACTTTAGATTTTACTTGTTGGTCGCATTTAGCCACTTTCTGTTAAATATTGGTTTGTTTACTATTGGGACTACGGGACGGCATCCCGGGAGCTCCCCTGTTCGTACTTTATTCTGAGATTTGGAAGTGTGGGATACCAAGAGATCCTCGGCACATGATTGATTAACTGGCGGATACTAAGAGATCCCCAACACAGAACTAATTAACTAGAGGATACCAAGAGATCCTCGGGATACTTGGAGATCCCTTGTGTATATGATGAGGATACTAGGAGATCTTCGAGATACTTAGAGATCCCTTGTGTGTATGGTGTGGATACTAGGAGATCCTGGGGATACTTGGAGATCCCTAGTGTATATAATGAGGATACCAGGAGATCCCTGATGGTAAATAGCCTGTAATGATCGATCTTGTATGTAGATTGCATTTGTAGCATGTTTAGTTTTACTTACAGTTTATGTTAGATACTCGAGCTTTATGGTATTCCCTTCTATCTATTCATTTTATATTATTATTTTGATTACCTCAGTAGGGCCTCGACCTTCCTCGTCACTACCCCACCGAGGTTAGGCTTGGCACTTACTGAGTACCGTTGTCGCGTACTCATGCTACTCTTCTGCACACTTTTGTTGTGCAGATCTAGGTACATCTGAGCAGGCATACCGTAGTAGCTGTCGGGGAGCATTTCACTTGGACATTTGAGGTATGCATCTTCCGCGTCTGTAGATCCGAAGAGTCTCCTTCTATTCTACCCTTTTTAGTTAGTAGTTTCATTCATGTATTCCGTTATTGTATACACTTTCGGATATTAGAGCCGTATGTTATGTTTCTACTCTTAGTCTGTGTTGCCCGTGGGTTTCCGGGTCTTGGATGTTGTTACATTATTATGAGTTGAAGTGTATGAGCCAGGCGGCACCCTATACATTTTCTTATGTTATTAGTATTGTTTATCGTTTTCGTAAAAATTATTGAATTTCCGCAATGTGTTAGGCTTACCTAGTCACGAAGACTGGGTGCCGTTATGACAGGTTCACGATTGGTGAACTAGGATCGTGATAAGTTGGTATCAGAGCTCTAGGTTCATAGGAGTCACGGGACACATGTCAATTTATTAGAGTCTCGGCGATCGGTACGGAGACGTCTGTACTTATCTACGAGAGGCTATGTAACTGTTTAGGAAAAATCTTCACTTCATTGAATTCCTTGTCGTGCTATGTTTTTGATATCGATTCTAAAATTCTGTCTTCTATTCTCTCACAGATGGTGAGGACACGCACGACCCGGGACGATCAGGCACCCGCATCCCCTCCTGCAGCAGCTAGAGGCAGGGGCAAGGCAGGGGTCGTGGAAGTGTGCGGGTTGCAGCTAGAGCAACTCCAAGGGCAGTCGCCGAGGTGCCACCAGCGGACCCAGCCATGACTCAGGCACAAGAGACGCCCACGGCCACTAGTATTACAGCTGTTCAGGAGGCATTGCCACAGTTTATGTGCATGTATACCACGATGTCGCAGGCAGGGTTACTTCCACTTCCTGCAGCCACGTCCCAGGCCGGGAGAGGATCCCAAACTCCCGCATCCCACACTCTAGAGCAGAGGGTGCATATGGGACCAATTCCGGACATTATTCCTGCCCAGCGTGCAACACCGGTTCATCCCGAGGATAGGGCACCTGCTTCGGAGGATGAGCAGCGTAGATTGGAGAGGTTCAAGAAGTATGACCCTCCTATTTTCAGCGGATTATCTACAGATGACGCTTTGCGGTTTTTGGAGGATTGTCACCGCATTTTACGCATCATGGGTATTACTGCTTCGAGTGGGGTTTCTTTTGCAGTTTTCCAGCTTTGGAGAGCCGCCTATGACTGGTGGCGCACCTTTGAGTTAGACAGTCCGGACGAGGCTGCCTCCCTGACTTGGACTCAGCTTTTAGATATGTTTCAGAGGGAGTTTGTTCCCCAGAGCCTCCAAGATACATGGCGCGTGGAGTTTGAGCACTTGCACCAGGGCCCTATGACTGTCTCTGAGTATGCCATCCGTTATACTAGGTTGGCTAGGCATGCACCTGCTTTGGTGGATGCTATTCGTGAGAGGGTTCGCAGGTTTATCGAGGGTCTTATTCCTTCCATCAGGTCTGGCATGGTGCGAGAGTTGGAGATGGATATACCCTATCAGTAGGTGGTGAGTATAGCCAGGAGGATAGGGTATGCATGCCAGAGAGCAAGATGAGAGAGAGTCCAAGAGGCCTCGAGAGTCTGGTCATTTCTTTGGTACCCGTACTTCAGGAGCAGGACGCCATGGTAGGGGCTATACAGGTCACCCAGTTCAATAAGCTCTTCCTTCACCCAGTAGTACTCCAGCTCCTCCCAGATCTCAGGAGCCTTATAATGCACCCCCGGTTTCTAGTGCGCCTCATGCGTTGGGTACCTCTACATGTCAGTAGCAAGGGTGGGTCTAGTCAGTCAAATCCACTGCGCCCTCCTAGAGCTTGTTATGAGTGCGAGGTTACCCTCCATGTAGTGAGGGATTGCCCTAGGCTCAGGAGGAGTGCATCTCCACAGCAGTCTCAGCAGCAGCGCACCCAGCAGGATTCTCAAGCCATTATTCCAGCTTCAGCTGCCACCCCACTTGCCCAGCCAACCAGGGGCAAAGATCAGGGAGATAGAGGTTGCCCTCGAGGTAGGGTATGAGCCAGATTTTATGCCATTCATGATCGTGCCGATGCTGTCGCCTCCGATTCTATTATCACAGGTATTATATTGGTTAGTCGCAGAGAGGCATCGGTTCTATTCGATCCAGGCTCTACTTATTCTTATGTGTCATATTATTTTGCTCTACATTTGGGTACAAACCGAGAGATCTTGAGCTCTCCTGTTTATGTTTCTACTCCCGTGGGAGATTCCCTTGTTGTGGATCATGTATATCGGTCGTGTTTGGTTACTATTCGTGGTTTTGAGACCATGGAAGATCTTTTATTACTTGATATGGTTGATTTTGATATTATCTTGGGCATGGAATGGTTGTCGCCCCAGTATTCTATTCTTGATTTTCACGCTAAGACCGTGATGTTGGCTATGCCAGGCATTTCGCGTATTGAGTGGAGTGGTACTTTTGATCACACTTCCAGCAGAGTTATGTTTTTCTTAAAGCTCCGCGTATGGTTGAGAAGGGGTGTGCCGCGTATTTAGCCTATGTGAGAGATATCAGTGGTGATACTCCTTCTCTTGACTCTGTCACAATAGTACGGGATTTACCGATGTATTTCCAGCTAATCTTCCGGGCATGCTGCCCGATCGGGACATTGATTTTGGTATTTGATTTGTTGCCGGGCACTCAGCCCATATTCATTCCTCCTTACTGTATGGCTCCTCCTGAGTTGAAAGATCAGTTACAGGAATTGCTTGATAAGGGTTTTATTTAACCCAGTGTTTCACCATAGGGTGCTCTTGTCTTGTTCGTAATGAAAAAGGATGGTTCTATGCGCATCTGTATCGATTATCGTCAGTTGAAAAAAGTTACAGTGAAGAACCGATACCCTTTGCCTCGTATTGATGATCTATTTGACCAGCTTCAGGACGCACATATGGTTTTTAGGATTGATTTGCACTCAGTTTATCACCAGCTAAAGATTTGGGAGCCGGATATCCTGAAGACTGCTTTCAGGACTCGGTATGGTCATTACGAGTTCCTTTTCATGTCAATTGGGCTGACCAATGCCCCATCAGCTTTTATGCATTTGATGTACAGTGTATTCAGGCCCTATCTAGACTCGTTTGTCATTATTTTTATAGATGATATTCTTGTATACTCCCGGAGTTGGGAAGATCATGAGCAACACAAGAGGACAGTGCTTCATACCCTAAGAGAAAAGAAATTATATGCAAATCTCTCAAAATGTGAGTTTTGGTTGAGTTCGGCGGCGTTCCCAGGCCACGTGGTATCGAGTGATGGCATTCGGGTAGATCCAAAGAAGGTGGAGGCCGCGCAGAGTTGGCCCAGGCCCTCCTTAGCTACAGAGATTCGCAGTTTCCTTGGCCTGGCAGGGTATTACCGTCGTTTTATAGAGGGGTTCTCATCGATTGCAGCCCCTATGACTAGATTGACCCAAAATGGTGCTCCTTTTCAGTGGTCAGATGAGTGTGAGGCGAGCTTCCAAAAGCTCAAGACGGCTTTGACTTCAGCCCATATTCTGATTTTGCCTACTGGTTCGGGGTCCTATGCAGTATATTGTGATGCCTCACGAGTTGGACTTGGAGCGGTGTTGATGAAGGCAGTAAGGTGATTGCCTACGCGTCCAGACAGTTGAAGGTACATGAAAAGAACTATCTTGTCCATGACCTTGAGTTAGTTGCTATTGTTCACACCTTAAAGATCTGGCATCATTATTTGTACGACGTTTCTTGTGAGATTTATACGGATCATCGGAGCTTGCGGCACTTGTTCAAGCAGAAGGATCTAAACTTGCGCCAGATGAGGTGGTTGGAGCTACTGAAGGATTATGATATTACTATTCTTTATCACCAGGGCAAGACCAATGTGGTAGCCGATGCCTTGAGTCGCCGGGCGGGGAGTTTGGCATATTTACCAGCTTCATAGAGACCTATGGCGATGGATGTTCAGGCTTTATCCAGTCAGTTCGTGAGATTGGACCTTTCGGAGCCCAGTCGGGTTCTAGCCTTTGTGGTTTCTCGGTCTTCATCGTTTGATCGTATCAGGGAACGACAGTATGATGACCCTCATTTGCTTGTCCTCAGGGACACAATTCATCACGGCGATGCTAAAGATGTGACTATTGGAGATGATGGGGTATTGAGGATGCATGGGCGGATCTGTGTGCCCGATATTGACGATATTAGGGAGTTGATATTGACTGAGGCCCATAGCTCGCGGTACTCCATCTATCCGTGATCTGCGAAGATGTATCAAGATCTGAGGCAACATTACTGGTGGAGGCAGATAAAGAAGGACATAGTAGAGTTTGTAGCTAGATGCCTCAACTGTCAGCAGGTAAAGGCTGAGCTCCAGAGACCGGGAGGGTTACTCCAGCAGATCGAGATTCTGGAGTGGAAATGGGAGAATATCGCTATAGATTTTGTGACTGGTCTCCCTCTGACGGCGAGGAAATTTGATTATATTTGGGTGGTTGTGGATCGGTTGACCAAGTCCGCTAATTTTATTCCAGTGTGTACTTCTTACTCAGCGGAGAGGTTAGCAGGGATTTATATTAGGGAGATTGTCTGTCTGCACGACATTCCCGTTTCTATCATCTCAGACAGGGGTTCAGTGTTTACATCACAGTTCTAGAGAGCCGTCCAACACGATTTGGTTACCCGGGTGACCATGAATACAACATTTCACACTCAGATGGACGGACAGTCCGAGCGCACTATTCAGATTCTGGAGGATATGCTTCGTGCGTCCGCGATTGAGTTTAGAGGGTCTTGGGATCAGTTCTTGCCATTGGCTGAGTTTGCATACAACAACAATTATCAGTCCAGTATTCAGATGGCTCCTTATGAAGCCTTATATGGTAGGATGTGCAGATCCCTGGCGAGTTGGTTTGAGCTAGGTGAGGTCAGGCTATTGGGCACCGATTTGGTTCAGGATGCGGTGAGAAGGTTAAGGTGATTCAGGACAAACTCTGTGCGTCCCAGTCCAGACATAAGAGTTATGCGGACCGGAAGGTTCGTGATGTATCCTTTATGATTGGTGAGCGGGTTTTGCTTCGGGCCTCGCCTATGAAAGGCGTCATGAGGTTTGGAAAGAAAGGGAAGTTGAGCCCGAGGTTCATTGGCCCATTTGAGTTTTTGAAATAGGTTGGGAAGGTTGCTTATGAGCTTGCTTTACCTCCCAGTTTGGCCGGGGTTCATCCAGTATTTCATGTTTTGATGCTTCGGAGGTATCACGGTGACCCGTCTCACGTGTTGGAGTTCACTTCAGTCCAGTTGGAAAATGACTTGTCCTATGTTGAGGAGCCAGTGGCAATATTAGATAGGCAAGTCCGAAATCTCAGTCAAAGGATATAGCTTCAGTAAAGGTTCGGTGGAAGGGTCAGTCAGCCAAGGAGGCGACTTGGGAGACCGAGCGGGATATGCGCAGCCGATACCCTCATCTTTTTGCTACTTCAGGTATGTTCTCTATGCTCGTTCAAGGACAAACAAATGTTTATGTGTAGGAGGATGTGACAATTCAGGCGATCATCTTTGGAATTTATGCCTCCCTATTAATTGCTTTCCCTAAGTTTATTTCTGCTATTTTGGTTTGTCAGGATGTTCGGTAATAGAATTCGGAGCGTTTAGGGACACTTAGTCCCTAAATGAGATCATAAATGTTGAAAAATGGTCCGAAATCAGAACAGTGTCAATACAACCTCGGAATGGAAATTCGATGGTTCTGTTAGCTCCGTTGGGTGATTTCGGGGTTGGGAGCATGTTCGGAATGTATTTTGAATGTCCGTAGCTCATTTAAGCTACGAATGCCAGAAGTTAGAATTTTAATGTTTCCGGTCCGATAGTGAATTTTTGATCCGAGAGTCAAAATGAGATTCTGGGAGTTTCTGTAGCACCGTTATGTCATTTGGTACGTGTGTGCAAAATTTCAGGTCAGTCGGACTTGTTTTGGTTAGGTTTTGAATCGAAAGCGAGTTTGGCAAAGTTTTGAAGTTTTTAAGTCCAAATCATTGATTAATTGGCGTTTCCAGCATTGTTTTAGTTGGTTTAAGGATTGGTACAAGTTTGAAAGATGTCATGGAAGATGTTCGTAGGTTTGGTTGAGGTCCTGGGGGCCTCGAGTGTGTTTCGGGCGCTCGACGGGTTGGTTTTGGAAGTTAGAATGAAAGTTATGCTGCAGGCTTCTGTTATTTCCACTTCTGCGATGTAAATTCCGTAGAAGAGGAAATGAGCATTTTAATTGGGAGACGCAGAAGCAGCATTTTGACCGCAGAAGCGGTCCCTGGTCCGCAAAAGTGGAAACTGCAGTTCAGTTAAGAGAAATCCGAGGGTTTAATTTCATATGTTGAAAAATAAATTGAGAGCTCGGGAGAAGGCGATTTCGAGTGAGTTTTGAAGAAAATATTACTAGGTAACGTTTCTATGATCCTTTCTAGCTATATTTCATCAATTAGTAGTTAAATCCATCTTTTAAATTCGAATTAGGGACAAAAAATGGAAGAAATTTGGTGAAAGTTTATTGACTAAACTATTGGGTTTTGATGGGGCATCTGAACTTCGATTTGGGATAATTTTTATATGGTTAGACTCGTGAGAGTACGAGGTTTCTGAAAATGTGAAAATTATTCGATACAAAAACGTTGACCGGAGGGGCATTTTGGTTATTTTACCTATTTTCGCGCCTTAGCTTTAATTTTAATAGTGTAATTAGTTATTTGCGATGTTACTTACAATGTGTAATTGGTTTTAATAGATTTGGACCACTCGGAGTCGGATACTCGTGGTAAGGGCATTATTTCTTAGCGGTTTTGCACCGATTAGAGGTAAATGGCTTGTCTAACTTTGTGTGGGGGACCTCTCCCCTTAGGATATCTTTGCTGTTGCTTAAATGCCTTGTGGGCGAGGTGACAGGCGTGTACTTATGCTAGTTGTTGAAATTCACCCTACTTGACTTATTTGGGCTGCATATTCTTCACATGTTTAAGTGTTAGAAATGCATTTTCACTTGTCTTAGCTTAGGGAAAGCATGTTAGTAACTTAATTACTCTACTTGACTAAACTACAATATCTGTCTTTTCTTGTAAAGCATGCTAGAATTTAGAATTTACTTGTTGGTCGCACTTATCTACTTTCTGTTAAATATTGGTTTGTTGTGGTGTGTTTACTATTGGGACTACGGGACGGCATCCCGGGAGCTCCCCTTTTTGTACTTTGTTTCGAGATTTGGAAGTGCGGGATACCGAGAGATCCCCGGCATAGAATTGATTAACTGGCGAATACTAAGAGATCCCCAGCACAGAACTGATTAACTAGAGGATACCAAGAGATCCTCGGGATACTTGGAGATCCCTTGTGTATATGACGAGGATACTAGGAGATCCTCGGGATATTTGGAGATCCTTTGTGTATATTATGAGGATACTAGGAGATCCTCGGGATACTTCGAGATCCCTTGTGTGTATAATGAGGATATCAGGAGATCCTCGGGATACCAGGAGATCCCCGATGTAAATAGGCTAATGTGATCGATCTTGTACGGTAGATTGCATTTGTAGCATGTTTAATTTTACTTACTGTTTTTGTTAGATACTCGAGCTTTACGGTATTCCCTTCTGTCTATTCATTTTATATTATTCTTTTGTTTACCTCAGTAGGGCCTCGACCTTCCTCGTCACTACCCCACCGAGGTTAGGTTTGGCACTTACTGAGTACCGCTGTGGTGTACTCATGCTACTCTTCTGCACACTTTTGTTGTGCAGATCCAGGTACATCTGAGCAGGAATACCGCTAGTAGCTGTCGGGGAGCATTTCGCTTGGAGACTTGAGGTATGCATCTGCCGCGTCCGCAGATCCGAAGAGTCTCCTTTTATTCTACCATTTTTACTTAGTAGTTTCATTCCTGTATTCCGTTGTTGTAGACACTTTTGAATATTAGAGCCGTATGTTATGTTTCTACTCTTAGCCTGTGTTGCCCGTGAATTTTCGGGTCTTGGATGTTGTTACATTATTATGAGTTGAAGTATATGTGCCAGGCATCACCCTATACATTTTCTTATGTTATTAGTACTGTTTATCGTTTTTGTAAAGATTGTTGAATTTTCGCAATGTGTTAAGCTTACCTAGTCGCAAAGACTGGGTGCCGTCATTAAGGCTGTAAATCTGGCGGTTCCGAACTGGAACCGGACCGGAACCGCGGCCCTGGCGGTTCTGCCGGTTCCGGCGGTTCTCGGGAACCGTGGCGGGGCGGTTCTACCCGTTGGAACCGCCAGAACCGGACCGGTTCTGGCGGTTCCAAACGATTCTGTAACGGTAATTTTTCAAAAAAAAATTTTTGTTTTAAAAATAATTTCCAAACGGCTCTTTTTCAAAAGTAGCCGTTTGGAAGTTTAATAAATAGCAATTTGGCCCCCAAACTTTATATAATTACACTATTTCCCATTTCTCAACTATAAATACCCCCTCATTCTTTCATTTTTATTCACTAATTCATCAATATCTCTCAATCTCTCTCAATCTCTCACAAGCTCTCTTTCAATCTTTCTAGTGCAAGTTTTCAAGTGTTCAATTTCAACGATTTTCAATTTTCAAGAAGTTGTTCGTCAATCCGGTAAACTCGTTTCAACTCTTACGTGCTAAGAATATTTTTGTGTGTTATTAGTTTGCTTAATTATAATTATTATGGCATTTCCGTTGAAAAAATGTTCGGTAAAGAAAAAGCTAAAACCGGTGAAAGTAGTGGCCAAAATACTACCCGCTCCCCCGGCTCCCCGACCTAGAAAAGATAAGCAAGTTCAAAGTAGTATCCAACCTAGAAATCCTAATGAACCCTTCGGAATCCTTGATAGTGATCACCCGTGTTTTCAATTTAGCGATATTGATTTTCTACATGATGTAGCAGTTGGTGATAGAATAGACGATGATATTATGAATGCTCTTTCTCCTAATGCACCTATCTTAGAGGGAAATGAGGATGATGATGATGATGAAACCCAAGCTCCAGTAGATTCAGATGATACACCTACTAGTCCTGCTCATAACTTAGGTGATGAACCGGCACACCCACCCGTACAAACTCCCACTTTTAGCAGACAACCTCCTAAACGTACAGAAGTAGAAATTGCTACACTAGCTGATGCGAAAGCATCAATTAAAGTTAATGCTCAAACTGTTTATAATGCTTATAAACAGGTGTTAGAGCATGCTAGGCCTAATATTCTAACCCCTACTTCGTCTACGTCACAGTCGTCTAAAAGAGCTGCTGGCTTAACAGCTCTTAAATCGTGAACGGAGTTCAGGGGTACTCAAGGGGATAATTTAGATGAAATTTTCCATCTAAATGAGCTTCAAGTTTATTTATCGCAGGGACTAGAGAATGAGAATCCAGACGGCTCTTTCGACCTTTTGGATTGGTGGAAGACAAGGGAAAAGCATTTTCCCGTTCTTGCAAGGATGGCTCGGGATGTTCTGTCGATTCAAGCGTCAACTGTTGCTTCGGAGAGCGCTTTTAGTCAAGCAAGACTACAAATAGGTGATCACAGAGCGTCGATACGGGACAGCTTGGAAAAATCAGTGCTTTTTTGAGATTGGATCCGCGCAGAAAGAAGGAACTTTGGCCTAGCTAAATCACAACCAGAAATAGATGAGTGCTATGAAGAAATGATAGCAGAACTTGCTCAGGAAGCAACTTCACCCGGAAGTGGTGATGAACAAGCTTCATTTCCACCACCGCCAACACAACCACCTCCAAACCTTGAAGGTTTTATGAGATTTATTAGAAATAATGCATAAATTATGATGTAACTTGTACTTGGCATGTCTTCTTTTAGTTTTTTTTCCCTTTAATGGTGGTATTAGGACCATGTTGTGCTCATTCCATTGGGGGAAGAAAGACTAAGAAAGATATGCCATTTTGGTCAGTAAATATGCTCTTTATCATATCCTTGAATATCTTTTGTCTCAATATTTCTTTGTCTTTACTTCTATATCAATCCTTAAATATTTATATAACATACAATATATAACATACAACACAATATACTAATGACAACATTCTTTTATCAATATATACTACTTATATACAATTTATACTAATTACTAACTACAACACAATATACACTACTTATATACAATATATACTACTTAAATACAATATATACAACTTATATACAAAATATACACTACTTATACACAATATATACTAATTACCAAACACAATATATACTATACTAATAACATAGTACACCATATAAAATATATTCTACAATATACTAATGACTACTATACAAGATATTAATTTAAAAAAAAAAAATTTCAGAACCGCCGGGAACTGCCGGAACCGCCAGAACCGGAACCGGATGGTAGCGGTTCCGGGTCCGAAACCGCTGGAACCGGAACCGCCAGAACCGCCAGAACTGCTAGAACCGGAACCGCAGACCCAAATAGATCCAGAACCGGAATCGGATACAGCCTTAGCCGTCATGATAAGTTCACGATTGGTGAACTAGGGTCGTGACAATCTCAAATCGACTACTTGAATTGAATTTCTGGTAATTTTGTATGCTCATAGATATTACTAATTTATGTATTGTAAATTCTTCTTTATAATTTTGTATGTATGGGCGCATGAAAAAATTAAGATTCAAGTACAACAAAGGAAAAGTTGGCCTTTCTAATGTAGCTAAGGAAATTATCTCTGTCTTGAACACAGTTTATAAATGTAGTTATTTTATAATCATATCGATTAGTTATCTTAATTTAATAGATAAATTGTAGCTTCCATTTTCTATATTTTTACAAATGTAGTTATTTTGTAGTTCTTATTTTTTTTTAAAGAATTATGCAGGTATTATATAGATTAATGCTTATTTTTTATGAAGTTCACTAATGTAAAATAATTTTTATTTTGTGCATAATGGACATTATTTTGCACCACATAAGTGAGGTTACATGCAGGATAGCAATGAGGAAGGGTGCTCCCTCTTTGAATGAGAAGATTAGATTGCATAAAAAGAAGAAATAATCTATATAAGTGTATAAATTATAGTTGCTTTATCTACAGTTTTATAAATGCACTTATTTTGTAGTCATGTAAATTAGTTGTCTTAATTTTGTAGATTAATTGTAGTTGCTATTTTTTATAATTTTACAAATGTAATTATTTTGTAGGCATTCTGTAGTTCTTACTTTTTTTTTTTTTGAAGAATTGTGTAAATATTGTGTAGATTAATGATTATTTTTTATGCAGTTCACTAATGTAAAATAATTTTGAAGAACTAATATATTTCTATGATTGTAGTATCTGCATGCATTGTCGACTAAGGCACCAGGCGTGCGTAACAAACGTTTCCAATGTTTTAATATAAGACACTCCAACTATTCATGCATGTATTTAAAAAATTAGGATACCATCCAGGTCATATTTTAAGACAATAATTATATTTATAAGCTGTAGATAATAATAATTATAATTTATACATAAAATTAACACAATTAATCTATATGACTACAAAATATCTATAATTATAAACTATAGATAATATCAACTACAATTAATCTACAAAATTAAGACGACTAAACTACAATTTAACAACCAATAATAACATTGATTTTTACAACCAACACAATACTAAAACAAGTGTTTTTATAAAGATTTAAAGCATTTGGAGTCAATAACTGTTTTATCTGGCTAGGAATGCTAGGATCACACAAAGTGTGGAATCTAAGTTCTCCGTAATCAACATTATGTGGGGCAAAAAAATGTTCATTATGCACAAAATAAAAATTATTTCACGTTAGTGAACTGCATAAAAAATAAGCATTAATCTATACAAGTCTTCAAAAAAAAAAGAATAATAAGAACTACAGAATAACTACAAAATAACTCTATAAAATTAAGACAACTATTCTACATGACTACAAAATAAGTAAATTTAAATAACTGTAGATAAAGAAACTATAATTTGTACACTTATGTAGACTATTTCTTTTTTCTATGCAATTTAATCTTCTCATTCAAAGCGAGAGCACCCTTCTTCCTGGCTAACCTGCCTGTAACCTCACTTATGTGGTGCAAAATAATGTCTATTCTACACAAAATAAAAATTATTTTACATTAGTGAACTGTATAAAAAAGAAGCATTAATCTACATAATACCTACATAATTCTTCAAAAAAAAGTAAGAACTACAGAATGATTACAAAATAAAAATATTTATAAAAATGTAGAAAATAACAACTACAATTAAACTACAAAATTAAGACAACTAATCGACATGGCTACAAAATAACTACATTTATAAAGGGAAACTTACAGAAATATCACATATAAGTTTCAACTTACCAACCTCTAGCCAATATTTTAAAAATTGAAACAAACAAGGAAATTTTTAAATGGGTATAGTCGAAATTTATTGAAAACATATAGATAAGTCAATATACAAAATTTGAGAAAAATTGAGGTGATTTGGACTTAGTTTTGTTCAAAATTCATAATTAAATCGATGTCAAAAAATTCTTTTGTGAAACATATATCAAACATGTATCACTCATTAATCTCACACACAGATATACATGTGATACACAATAGATACAAATATGATACATATGTGATACATAGTGTGATACACGTATCATATTTTTTCATATTCAGTTTTTACTTTGAATTTTCAATTCAAACCACCTCAAAACTTCACCAAATCATCCCAAAACTGAGATTCAAGCTCCTTATGATATACCCAATTTATTCTAATAGCAACACTCAAAAGAAAGTAAAAATTTAATATTTTTTTGCTACAAATAGCTAATTGGCCATTTTGACTAATATTAGTAATATTTTATCAATTGATCAATTTTTATAATGAGCTACTTCTAAATGAACATAGTTAGTAATTTTTTATTTATAAACTGTGTTCAAGACAGATAATTTCGTTATCTACATTAGAAAGGCCAGCGAATCTTAATTTTTTTCATGCGGCCGTACATACAAAATTATAAAGAAGAATTAAAAATACATAAATTAGTAATATTTATGAGCGTACAAAATTACCAGAATATTCAATTCAAGTAGTCAGTTTGAGATCTTAGTGCAAAAGATTCTCGTCCTTTACTAGCTACAGAACAACACCAATTGACACCATTTCAGGACATCTTGATCAGCAAAAAACTATGAAATCTGTCCTTTTTCTCTATTGATACAAACACATGCTAATTGAATAGATTTTTCCTTCCGTGGTTTTGTAGCAAACTACGTTTTCCAGTTTCTTTTCACCATATTGCTCTTAGCATCTTTGTGTAACTCCATATTGCAACCAAGATGAGGAGAAAGAGCAAAGAGATAATCTACAATTTGGCTAAATATTGCATTGGATTTTGGTAGAATTGTAACGTGAAAATGAAGAATGTGGGTATAACTTGTTCTGTAAAGAAGAAGAGTGAAGCTAAACAAGGGGAAGTTACAGTAAAGGGTAAAATATGGGAGGGTGAGGGGAGGGGAAGGGAAGTTAAGGGTTAATTAAAATGAAAAATAAAACAAAAGTAAAAAGTGGGAGACTGAAAAGAGAGGTGGGGAGGGGGAATTAGTTGTATAGGGTGGGTTAAATAATAATTGTGTCTTATTTATAGGACCCACTAATCATATTAATATTTTAATTTATGATATATAATTGGTAATTAAGTTTAATAATAATAATTAAATGAAAACTTAAACGTTGTATGTAATAATTTTGGAAAAGTGGTATATAACTGTAAAAACGTAGTATGACATTGTTCGTTTTGAATCAAGCCTGTATAATTTTTCCTAAATACTTCACACTATTAATAGATCCATAGACCTTAAATAGACTCCCAATATTTTCACCCACTAATATGGAACTTTTGTTCGCATAACCTAACATCATGCACTGTGCAAAAACAGTCATGATGCATTCCAACTCCCAAGTCATTTTGCAAATAGTCAAAAGTCAGGAACTAATTTTCCACTCTCTCAATTATTATTTTTTTATTTGTACCGGATGGTCGAGTCTCTATGAGACTTGACTAATCCCGGAGGTACACAGGCCCTTGGCAAGGAGTTTTTCACTAGAGCACCACGGTTAATTCAGATTTTACCCCGTTCGATGGCCCTCAAAAATTATTTGCATCCAGTGGACTTCGAATTTGAGACCTTGAAAGGAAGCAAACCCCAAAACGCAAGTCAATTGTCACAGGCCAACCACTGAGAGTTCTCTCAATTATCATATCATCTTCTTGTTGTTACTCCCTTCTTTTTGCTTTTCCACTACCGTATTTTTTCTTTTCAAAACTACTATGATTTTGCTTCCCTAGAGTCGAGGGTTTATCGAAAACTGTCTCTCTACCTTTACAAGGTAGGGGTAAGATCTATATATACACTATCCTCAGATTTTATTCGTGGGATTACACTGGGTATATTGTTGGTGTTTGTCGCTGTAACTAGTAGAAACAAAAAATTTCAATACATCAAAAGTTAAAAATTGAATCTTCTGTATTGACATTGACTTATTCAGTATGAATGTAAGCACTTACACAATCAGGTCTCGTAAAGTTAAAGAAAGAGTTAATGGTAAACATGAGTTAGAAAAGAAAAAGAGTAGCTAATTTGTTGTAGCAATAAAATTATCCTAAGCGTGTCAATATATAGAAATTTTTTTGAATTCTATTAATTGTAGTTTCACATTAACAAAGCGGCTTACACATCAATATATATTTGGCAGACAACTCAACAAAGCTCATCTCAAAAAATTGTCACTAAATTAGAAATTAGAGAATAACAAATGTATCATATAATGCTATAGAATAGCAAGCCAAGTGCTTGATTCAAGTTTAAAATGAAGACACTATACATTTACAATTGCTTGTGAAATTTTCCCCCTAAACTCAACTGACAATGGACCTATTTAACTATATAGACCTATGTGTTGCACATGCATTCCTTACACCGTGGATATCTATATACGCTCCTTCCAACAGGTCGTGAAAATACCCGTTTGGTTTGTCTCACTGCCTTCCTCACTCTTTGCTCAAATGTCCTCCAGTCTATGGTGTTGTTCTTGACAAAGATATCAGCGAGTCTCCGTTTGTTTGGCCGTATAGTAGCCATTTTACCTCCACCATAGTATACTCGAAAACCAGATATCAATGATGAAAATTGGCTTCCTGAGTCTGTCATGGCAAACACGTCTGCAGCGCTGCAGACTATGAAGTCCAATGCTGCTAGCTGCATATGTCAGCTCCAGTTACACGAGTTAATTAGTCCTCAAATCAAACACATGATGATTATGCTCAGTGTATTCTGCAGAAAGCTACAACTGAAGCATAGCAACAAGGAACTACATGCGTGATAGTTACAGGTAATTCATGACTTCTTGAAGTCAATACACATGTTGCATGTATTGGCTTTCTGCTTGCCCATTTTACGCTCTTCTTTGAGAGGCAACTGATCAATGACTATCCATACCAAGCACATAGTTTTTTTAGTGTTATATATTGCAACAATAAAACCATGTCAAACCAATACGTGTACCTGAGATGAGAAATTCTTGAACGGTTCAATCTCGGCAGAGGAAAGCAAGCTTTCCTTTGTGACCAGATTAGGATACAAGGTAGTCAAGGAGGCCAATCTTGATTTCCCTCCATAGATGTGTGCACCTGCCAAGTATATGCGCGTCTGCCGATTAAAACCAAGGGCAGCAAGCATTAGCACCGTCTCTTCAGGCATTAAAGGGCACAGTCCTTCAGCCTTTAGGGCAGCTGGCGAGGGCAACCTGAGCACGTGGTTTATTCAGAGATCGATAAGTGAACTGGGGCTAGTTCTAACAAACTGAAGCGTTACAGCCTTAATAATGTCTCTAGATTAGGTTCAGGTTATTTTGTTGTTGAAAAAAATATTATCACACTTTTGAGACATGCATGATTACAATTATCTAATAGAGGTAATCCACAATTCTCCCTGCAACAACAAGATGCGAACCTGTCTAATCCAGATGGTGAGAGATAATAAGTAACTTTAAGTTAGTTCAATACATTTTTATGTGCCTCTGGTGCACCTTTTGGCAAATCAAAGATGCAAGCAACAGTTTAGGACAAGCTCACAAGTAATCGTAAGCTTCTGTTTATGCAAGTAAAGGAATTCAGCGAGACTTCTAAATAACATACTTTGTGGTCTTCTTAAGCTCCACCAATGCAGGGAAATGGATTTCACGATATGCTTCCAGTTCGTTTCTTTCTTCTTCACCCCCACCATATTCACATAGGGAATGAGCCACCATGTCAATTTCAAACCTCAGATGCAAAGCTAAGTATCTCGCAACTTTTCCTCCACGATTTCGCTCACCTTTCATCATTGACTTTGAAAAGGGGCCCACTAGGTGACGATCCAAGGGTCCCAAGCGTGTAACATTCTGACGCATTCTTCGAATAAGTAAAGCTCCGGTTTCTTGTATCTTTGGAACAAATTTCAGAGCATGAAAATTACATCTGCATCGAAGTCTCTAGATGAAGTCCCCAAATTAGGAACCAAAGTAGAAATTATGGAATCAGACAAGATAAAAAAAGATAACATAAATAACTAATAGATCAACAAGGAACCCTAATATCAAGTTTGACAGGTTTACCTGCACTTGAAAGGGTAACGGGTCAGATGCCAAGCGATTCCCAAATCCAAGAAAATGGACAACTCTGTTTTTATGCAGAATTGGAAGAATATATTTCTTATAGAAACTTGGCTTTGCTTCTTTTACAACATCTGCATCTGTCACCTGCATATATTTCCAGGTCAAAAGAAAGTAATTTCCTAACATGATCATAAGCAAAATGAATGATTTGGATGAAAATCTTACCAAACTGCCAATGGCCTCAAGATCTAATGACTGTAACTCCTGAGGAAGTTCTCTAACTATAGGGATATCAGGTTTCAGGTAGTCGATGAAATGCTCCTCCTGGTAGATATCGCCAAACTGGCTACGAAGATATAGATTTCATCTATCAATCTTCAGTTTAAGGATATAATAAGGTATAAAACAAATTATCAAGAGAAGGAAACAAGTTTGAAGTATGTAAAACAGACAGAAGGCAAATGCAAATCTTAGTAAAAATTTTAATTTCTATTTGATGAAGTACATGCTAAAAGTTACTGAATGCAAAACATCCAAGATAACACCATATATAAATAATTTGGGGGGGGGGGGGGGGGGGGGTAAAACAGTAGCAAAAAAATGCAAACAAAGCATGCTATTTAGCTGAAACTTCATCGCATATTGGAAAAGAGTTCAGAAAAAAAAACTAAAGTGAACAATCTTTCGATGTAATAATACGGACGTATGACATATTATTAGAGTAGATACCAGAAAATAACAACCGGATGATACATGCAGCTCTCAAAGATATGCAGCAAAAGGAAAGCCGAGCAAACGTTTGGGACAATCAGAAAGTCTTGGAAAACTTACGTAGTCTAGACAAGAGAGAAATCAGTGCTACATCACAAATTTCCAGTTACCGAGTTCAAGAATTCCAAGATAAAGCCAGTTCAGATAGTTTACTAGTTATGACAAGAAAATGAAATACTATTCAAATAGCACGTTTCAATTGAACAACAAGAATAGACAAGTTGGAAGTACACAATAGTATATGGAAGATGTGGTGAATCTGTAAATGAAATTTTCAAAATTTTGACTCTTTCACATATTGTTCTCATAATATTCGCAATCCTTATTGTACAATAGGAAAAGGAAAGAATAAGTGAAAATGACGGCAATAAGTAAGTTTTCACCTCACATCTCTCCATACGCTACTGTACAGAAATTTGGGAAGAACCAGGGTTGCATCAAGTAATCTTGCAACAGCGACAGCATTGCAGACCTGTTGTGCAGGAAAAAAATATAACAATTAAGAAAAAAAATACCACAGCTTTCTTATAATATTATTAGTGCTGATCCTTTTTCTTTTGCTTGGCAAACTAAACTAAAGAAATACAGGTTGTAAAGCAGATAAAAAAATTTATGTCAAAGCAGAAGACATAACTTACAGCTACTCGCTGTTGATTTATCCCACCATTTGCAGTGATCATAATGTAACCATTTTTTCCATCTGAAAATTTATGACCCGCATAAGAAGCAAGTAACTACAAGAAATGTGACAAGCACGAAGAGAGACAGAGAGAGCAAGAGAGAGACCACTAGGTCGCAAGTCACGCTGCTCAGCACAAGGTTTCCAAGAGGAAGCAACAAAATAGGGTTCAGCCCACAAATCTTTCGGTTCGGGTTTATTCTGTCCCTGAAGTCAGCAAGCTCACATTGTAAAGTAAGATCAACTATTAGATCTAATCATTTCCTTCTAGAAACAAAAAGTACCTCAGCTAAGGCATGAGCAGCCTTCGCCAGCAATCGTGCATAGATTGTTTTCTGCGGCTTTCTCGCTTTGCCAAGCCTTACCAGTTCTTCCTACATAATCAAAAATAACATTTACTCCATATGTAGCTAACTAGCAAAAAGTATTCCAGCACAAATAAATCTATCCATACTTCAACAATCAACTAAACCTCATTCCTAAACTAGTTAGTCTCATCTACATGAATCCTCTATATCCATCCGGTCTATTTGTCCCTATTTTATTCCAACACTAAATAGTTTGAAAAATATTTAGAAAGATAATTGGAAGACACTTCATAGTTTGCTAGAGAAGTAACATGTACATCTAGTTTGCTGAACATCTCAAGATTCGTTTTTTCAACTTCACAATTAAGGTATGAGATCATACGAAAATATAAGAATCCTACTTTAGGCGGATCCAAAATTTGAGTTTATGGGTTCTGGATTGGAAAAGGCATATTACTGGGTTCTGGATAAACTATTTATACAAATTAAGTGGATTTCTTAACATAAATACAGGAATTTGGCCAAAGCTACTGGGTTTTGTAGAACCTGTGACTAGAACTCTACCTCCGCATTATTTATTCTTTACCCTTAAAAACATCAGCTATATATATTGTTTTTTTTATATCAAGGATTACACACATAATTATTCCAAGCCTAAAGTCTTAATTCTCAAAATTCATTTCCACAACCCAGCTTTCATAACTTGAACCAAGTTTCAATATTTATACATTTTCAAAAACATTTCAACAATCTCAATTGATAATAAGGACAGATTGAAACGTACCCGAATGAATAAAGTGGAGGAATTGGCTTTCAAGAACCTGAACTCAATCCCAGGAGCCCGACCCGATTTCTGGATCCGGGAAAGCATCCACCAATTGGCCAACACAAAAGCGATCATAAATAGAGCCAATCCCACAGTTGCAATATTCTGAGAGAATGGTTTCTTCTTCCTCATCTTCTTCGACCCGAACGTGAAACCCAGCAACCCGTTAAAGGAGTTGTTCCGATGACCCGGATTCAGGGGGTCAACCCGATCCGGAGCCGGAACGCTGCTGGGTTGTTCGTTATCGCCGTAGGATGATGTTTCTGAGAAATTAGAACTAGAATTGGTTCGAGAAGCCATGGGAAGTATTTTTATGTTTAAGTTTTTTTGTTTTATTTTTGTTTTGATATTCTCGAAATTAACGGTTTTAGGACAAGGTGAGCGGAAAAAACGTTAGGTCTTGATGTTGCGAGTCTTTGGGTTCGTACTTACGTTTGGTGCAAGAAAAGTGTCAAAATAGAGTCCACTCTCATTTCTTTCTTTTTTTCTTCAAATCATTTTCGTTCACTTGAAAAAGAAAAAAATTATTTTCTTTCACTTGATTACGAACTCGACATGTTAGAAGAAAGAGGAGCATTTGATTACCTTCAAGAGTTCGACGGCAATGACTTAAATTGACTCTCCTCCTCATAAGGAGCGAGTGAGGGTTGTGCAAGGACTGTAAGGTTATTCCGAGATAGCCCCTTTCGATTCTCCATAGACTTCTAGTGATGGACGTCGGTCTCTGGGTGAAGAGGAAGAGGAAGGGTGCCCGGAGCTGGAGAGGAGGTTAACTGATGGTGGAGCTTGGAAGAGTTCTGGCGAAGCGGACGCAATGTGGTCAGAGACGACAAATCTGGTTAGGGAGGCAAAGCGGGATGTGCTCGAGGTAGCCAAGAGCTATTCAGGCAAACATCTAGGTGATTGGTGGTGGAACAATGTTGTTCAAGAAAGAGTGGAGGTGAAGAAAGCGGCGTTCGCTAAGCTGCCAGGGAGCACAAGCGAGGAGGAAAGGAGAGCGAATAGAGAGAGCTACAAGGTGGCAAGGAAGGAAGCGAAGATGGCGGTCTCGGAAGCTAAAAATGCGCCGTTTGGTCGCATGTACGAGGAATTGAGGGAGAAAAGCGGGGACAAGAAGTTATTCAGGTTGGCTAAAGTGAGGGATAGGAAGGCGCGGGACCTAGAGGTGCATCAAGGATGAGGATGGTAAAGTCTTGATGGAGGAGTCCCAAATCAAGAAGAGGTGGCAGGCATACTTTCGTGATCTTCTTAACGAGGAAGGGGATCGAGACTTAGAGTTAGGGGAGTTGGGGTTCTCAGAGTGTCACAGAGACCTTGGGTACTACAGACGCATCAGAGTGGGGGAGGTACTGGAGGCTTTGCGTAGGATGAGTAGGGGTCATCTTCTTCATCAGATGTTCCCCCATAGACTTTACACAACAAGTCCATTAGTTCTTCTGGAGCTCACAATTAAATAATCAAACTAACAAATTAATAGAACTCGAACCCTAATCGATGCACTTCGAGTTAAAACTTCAATGAGAATGAATCAAGCTAAAAATGTTAGGTGTCTAGCGTGTAATATTTTAATTGGCTCAGTGCTGACTGTGCAGACACACACGTTAACAGAAGTGTGATACACGCACCGATGGTCTAGGGTCCAACATGTTTATTAGTTATGGGTTTCACTAGTTCGAGTGTTCAAATGGGAAAACCCAAAATATGTGTATCGGCTTTCAAAAGTCCTACAAATTTAAATGGTCAGGAAGCCATTTCGCCTTACATTTTCTAAGAAACTGCCACCATTATTTGTGCGAAAGGGGATGAACATTAGATCATGTTATAGTTACAAAGAGTGGGCATTATATAAAATAAATTATATTAATAATGTAAAATTTATTCTTAACTCTTTCAGTGTATATAATTTAAACCAACAACAACAACTACCCAGCATAGTCCCACAAAGTGGGGTCTGGGGAGGATAATATGTAGGCAGACCTTATCCCTACCCGAAAGGATAATCGACCCTCGGCTCATTGAAGGAAAGGAAAAACAAAAACAAAAGAGCATTAGTAACTCCAGCAGAAATAGCGTAAATAATTATCTGAACATAAGAACCATAAATAAAATAACATATCAATAATATCAGACAGTAACTACCATAAATAACTACCATAAGAGAGACACAATCTAATACACAAATCATCAATGGATAGACCTGCCAAGCCTCACTCAACCCCAGGTGAGGAGTATGAAAAACTCTAGGAGCCCCTATCCTACGACCCTGATACTAGACCTCCAGACTTTCCTATCAAGGGCCATGTCCTCGGAAACCCGCATTCTAGCCATGTCATGCCTAATCACCTCTCCCCAATACCTCTTAGGCCTCCCTCTGCCTCGCCGTACGCCGACCATCGCCATCCGCTCACAACTCCTCACCGGGGCATCAAGACTTCTCCTCCGCACATGCCCGAACCACCTCAGCCTCGCTTCTCGCATCTTCTCATCCACCGGGGCCACCCCCACCTTCTCTCAAATAACTTCATTCTTAATCTTATCTAACCTGGTAAGCTCGCACATCCACCTGAGCATCCTCCTCTCCGCAACCTTCATTCTCTGAACATGAGAGTTCTTCACTGGCCAGCACTCCGCCCCATACAACATGGAAGGTCTAACCACAACTCTATAAAATTTTCCCTTGAGCTTCTGTGGAACTTTCTTGTCACACAGGACTCTAGATGCAAGCCTCCACTTTGACCACCCCGCTCCTATATGATGAGTGACGTCCTCGTCAATCTCTGCGTCCCCCTGAATCACCGACCCAAGATATCTAACATTGTCCCTCTTGTGATCTGAGATCCAATCATCACGTCCCTGCCTACTTCGCTCGGCTCGGCGCTAAACTTGCACTCCAGGCATTCTGTCTTAGATCTGCTTATTTTGAAACCCTTAGACTCGAGAGTCTGTCTCCATTCCTCTAACCTCTCAATATCACCGACCCTCGTCTCGTCTATCAAGACTATGTCATCGGTAAATAATATACACCAAGGCACATCCCCTTGAATATGTCGGGTTAGAGCATCCATCACCAAGGCAAACAAGAGAGGGCTAAGCGCCGATCCTTGATGGAGCCTCATAACCACTGGAAAATGGTCTGAGTCGCCACCCACCGTCCTAATCCTGGTCTTAGCTCCATCGTACATGTCCTTGATTACTCTGATGTAGGCTTCCGGCACGCTCTTCGCATCTAGGCACCTCCATAGCACCTCCCTTGGGACCTTGTCATACGCCTTCTCCAAGTCCATAAGCACCATGTGCAGGTCCTTCTTCTTATCCCTGAACTGCTCCACCAGCCTCCTGACAAGGTGGATAGCTTCTGTAGTGGAGCGACCCGGCATGAAACCGAACTGGTTCACAGATATAGATGTCATTTCCCTCATCCTCGCCTTGATCACCCGCACCAGCAATAGAAATTCGCACGTACATCCTGTCAGGAAGCATAAGTTCACATTCCCAGAATCCAAATTTGACAATGGGACAGAGAGTTTGCAATTGGATATTTTATTTCGTCAATAATGTTAGAATAAGCATGAAGTATTAAGCACAGCAAGATGGCAAAAGAACAAAAGGAGAAAATCTTTTCGAAGACGGCATGACGTACAATAGACAATATGGCTTCATTATTTTGTTAAATAATATGACATATTTGACTATAATTACTCCTCTTCTACTCTGTCTCTTTAATCTTCTCATAATAATGAGCATTAGAGCAAAAACCATAAGTCTTACCCTGCAGCTTAGTCTTAGTTTTTCTCTCTTCATTCTTATTAATGGTGAAGCCAAGTGTAGAAATGGTTGTGACATGGCTTTGGCTTCGTACCATATTTGGCCAGGAGCTAATTTGACTTACATTAGTCACATCTTCAACCGAACAATCCCATATATTCTCAAATACAATCTTGAAAATACAAACCAAGATAGTATCACAAGTAATAGGAGGATTAATGTCCCATTTTCTTGTGATTGTTTAAATGGTGATTTTTTGGGACATACTTTTGTGTACAAAACAGTGTTTGGTGACACGTACAGAAAAGTTGCCACTATAGTCTTTGCAAATCTTCCAACGGAGTATTGGCTCAAACGGGTCAACACTTATGACCCGATCAACATACCGGATTATGCCATGATCAATGTGACAGTGAATTGCTCGTGTGGTGATAGAGAAGTGTCCGACGATTATGGGTTGTTCGCCACGTACCCTCTTCGTCGGGGAGAGAACTTATCAACGGTGGCCAAGGTTTCGAGTGTGCCGGCTGAGTTGCTGGAGAAGTTCAATCCGGGTTTAGATTTTGGTTCCGGGTCAGGAATAGTGTTTGTGCCGGCTAAAGGTTAGTGACTAATATTTTTGTTGTTTATTTGAATTGGAAATTGGTTATTAAGTAAATTAATACCTTGAACGTTATTATTTCAAATTGGACCAGCAAAGATAGCATAATGGATTTCTTAGTTTATTTTGGAGCAACTGAACTTAGCCAGTTTCCAATGAAGT
The DNA here is from genome assembly GCA_034376525.1 of Nicotiana benthamiana. Classification (NCBI taxonomy): domain Eukaryota; kingdom Viridiplantae; phylum Streptophyta; class Magnoliopsida; order Solanales; family Solanaceae; genus Nicotiana; species Nicotiana benthamiana. The sequence continues at coordinate 91,072,432 of CM067341.1, forward strand.
ATTCCCATGGCATAAGTGGTTGGCAAGAAGTACGGGTATTTAACATGTAATAATATGGTATTTTCCCTTTTAGTTGATAAGGATTTAAGGGAACTAGTGGTTGAGGTTAAGGGATGAATGACAAGTTGATGGCCATTAAGATAGTCGTGAGAGGATATACTCTGAATGTAGTTAGTGATTGCGCGTCTCAAATGGGTTTGGACGAGGAGGTTAAAAGACCATTTTGGAAAAATTTGGATGGGTTGGTGCGGGGTATACCATCCACCGAGAAGCTTATTATAGAGGGTGATTTTAATGGTCACATTGGGGGGTCGCCTGAGATATGACGATGTGCCTGGTGGCTTCAATTTTGGAGATGGAAATGGAGGAGGTACTTCACTGTTGGAGTACGCAAAACTTTTGAGCTAGTGATCGCTAACTCATATGGAAGCACCTGATAACTTTTCAAAGAATGGTGGCCAAGACCCAGATTGATTATCTACTTCTTCGAAAATGTGATAGAGGTTTATGCACGGATTTCAAGGTCATCCTGAGTAAGAATCTTGCGACCCAACATATGCTTTTGATTATGGACTTAGAGATCAGGAGGACGAGGAAAAGGAGGGTTATGTCTGGTATACCTAGGGTCAGATGGGGTGCATTGACTAAGGACAAGGCCCAGGAGTTGGGGGAGAAATTGCTGGCTATGGAGACCTGGAGGAGTAGCAGGGATTCTGATTGTATGTGGTCTATGACAACAAATTGTATTAAAGAGGCGGCGAGAGAGGTGTTAGGGGTCTCAAAGAGTTTTTCTGGGGGCTGTAAAGGGGACTGATAGTGGAAGAAGAGGTTCAAGGGAAAGTGAAAGCAAAGAAAGCGGCTTGTTTAAAGCTAGTAGAGAATATATACGAGAGGCAGAAGATTACTAACAGGGAGGGGTATAAGAAGGCTAGAAAGGAAACTAAGTTAGCGGCTACTGCAGCTAAGACCGCAACGTTTAGTCGTCTATATAAAGAAATTGGGGATAAAGGCGGGAAAAAGAAGTTGTACATGCTAGTGAAGGTGAGGGAGAGGAAGACCCTAGATCTGGACCAAGTGAGATGCATAAAAGACGAGGAGGGAAGAGTTTTATTAGAGGGGGCACGATTAGGCAGAGATGGTAGTCTTACTTTCATAGACTCTTGAATGAAGAGGGAGATATGGGCATTGTGCTGGGGGAGTTGGAGTACACGAAGCGACAACGAGATTTTGGGTATTGTAGACGCATACGAGTAGGGGAGGATATAAGGGCTATGCGCAGGATGAGTAGGGGTAGAACAACTAGGCTGGACGAGATCCCGGTGAAATTCTGGAAGACTATGGTTAATAAGGGCTTAAAATGACTTGCTAGGTTGTTTAACGTAATTTTTGGGACGAAGAAGATGCCCTAAGAGTGGTGGCTGAGTACAATGATCCCGTTGTATAAGAACATGAGGGATGTCCAAAACTGCAACAACTATAGGGGTATCAAGTTATTAAGCCATAAGATGAAAGTGTAGGAGATGGTGATTGAAGAGAGGTTGATGAGGTATGTGTCTATTAGAGGACCAGTTTGGTTTCATGCCCGGGATGGTTGACTACTGAGGCCATTCACATTGTGAGGAGATTGGTGGAGTGTATAGGGAAGTGAAGAAGGATTTTCATATGGTGTTCATTGACCTGGAGAAAGCCTATGACAAAGTCCCGAGAGAGGTTCTATGGAGATGTTTGGAGGCTAGAAGAGTGTTTGTAGCGTATATTACAGTGATTCAGGACATGTATGATGGAACTAAGGTACGGGTTAGCACAGCAGGAGGAGACTCTGACTACTTTTCGGTTGAGATGGGGTTATATTAGGGATCAACACTTAGCTCATTTTTGTTTTCTTGGCGATGGATTCTTTAACACGTCACATTCAAAGGAAGGTGCCTTGGTACTTGTTATTTGCAGATGACATAGTTCTGATTGATGAGATGCAAGGAGGAATTAACTAGAGGCTGGAGGTCTGAAGACATACTCTAGAGGCTAAGGGTTTCAAGTTGAGCAGGACCAAGACAGATTACTTGGAGTGCAAGTTCCGCAGTGTTACTCAGGAGGCGGATGGGGATGTAAGACTCGATGTGCAAGTCATTCCTAGGAGAGAGAGTTTCAGATATCTGGATCTATAATTTAGAAGGATGGGGAGATAGATGAGTATGTCACATACCATATCGGAGTAAGGTTGATGTAGTGGAGGAACATTTCTGATGTCTTATGTGATAAGCATGTGCCGTTGAGACTTAAAGGTAAGTTGTACAAGGTAGTGGTTAGACCGACTATGTTGTATGGGTAGAATGTTGGCCAGTCAAAACCTCTCATGTCCAGCAGAGGAAAGTAGCAAAAATAAGGATGTTGAGATGGATATGTGGGTATACTAGGTTGGATATAATTAGGAATGAAGTTATTTGAGACAAGGTGGGAGTGGCCCCTGTGGAGGCAAAGATGCGTGGAAGGTTGATATGGTTCGGGCATGTTAAGAGGAGAAGCACAGATGCCCCTGTCAGGAGATGTGAGAGGCTGGCCCTGGGAGGTGAGAGGAAGGGTAGAGGTAGGCCAAAAAAGTCTTGGTGAGAGGTGATCAGGCGGGACATGATGTAACTTGAGCTAAACGAGGACATGACCCTATTTAGAAGGGTGTGGAGGTTGAAGATTAAGGTAGAAAGTTAGTAGGTAGTGGAATGTTTCCCTTTGTCTTCTCTAGTTGGGTAGTATTAGTGCTAGTACGGTACCATTTTTCCTTAGTTTGCTATATTTTCATGTCTCGTTCCGTTATTACTTGCCATCAGTAATTTCATAGTTTGCTAGCAGTACTTCGATCATATCGTCGTTTGATGACTTGATTTTAGTTTTCTAAATATGTTATCTTGCTATTATTTGTTATTGGTACCCTTTCCATATTCTCTGTTGCTATATTCGATTTAGTTTTCTAACTATTTTTCTTGTTATTACTTGCTATTAGAGCTTCTTTCACCTTCTTTAGCCGATGGTCTATCGGAAACAGTCTCTTTGCCCTTCTAAGGTAGAGGTAAGGCTGCATACATCCTAACCTCCCAAATCCACTTGTGGAATTATACTGGGTGGTTGTTGTTGTAATATGGTTTTTCCCATGATCATATCTCATCCTTATTCTTATACTTATGCTGTTGCGGAGACAACTCAATGATCAATCGATAACAATTTAAAATATAGGGTGTGTTTGGTATAACAAAAAATATTTTCCGTGGAAAATATTTTATTGGAAAACAAGTAGTAATCATATTCATTTTCGGTGTTTGGTACGCAAATTAAGGAAAATGACTTCTTAAGAGTATTCATAAATAATTTAGATATAATAAACATGAAGCCATAAACTTTCAAACCAACAACCTTCCGGACCCACAAATTTCATAAACTTTCGAACCGCTAAACTTTCAAAACCGCGGAATTTCGAACCCGTAAACTCTATAATTTCTAAACCCGTAAACTTCCAAACACATAAACCTCCGAACTCATAATTTTGGAACTTGTAAAATTTTGAGCCTTTAAACCGATAAATAATAAAATTAAAACTGAAAAATATATTTAAAATTTTTTTCCGAGGGAGGGGGGTCAGGGGGTAGGGGCGCGGCTGGGGGCAGTAAAATAAAACTAAAAAAGCACATTTTTTTGTGTGTGTGTGTGTGTGGGAGGGGGGGGGGCAGGTGGGAAGAGGTTGGGGTGAGTGGTGCAGAAAAATAAAAATTTGAAATTGGAAAAAAAGATATATTTTTGGGAGGGGGGAGGGAATGGAGGAGTAGTAGGGTGGGTGGTAACGGAAAACTGAAATTTGAAAAAAAAATTTATTTTTTGGAGAGGGGGTGAGGTGGGTTGGTCAGGGTGGAGAATATTGAGAGCTTTGGAAAATGTTTTCCCTTCTCTTGATAAGGAAAACATTTTACTCTATATAAAGGAAAATGAATTGATAAGAAATATATTTTTCAAAACATTTAAGCCAACAAAACATGAAAAATTAGAAAACTTTCCACGACCGCGAATTTGAATTCGGTGACCTTTATCATGTTACCTTAGTTGGATTTTCTTCTATCTTTCACTATCAATCAATTTTATATTTTAAACATAGAACATTTGATAGGATGCTTTGTATTCATCTCGCTCTAATTACAATATCAGACAATTTATCATAGTAAAACTATTTTTACGTTAACATCAACCGACCTTTCTGTTTTATCTGAACTTAACACCAACTATATATTTTTGTGAATTCACATAGATGTAGTTATTTATCCCCTCATTATGTAAAAGAGTACTCATAGATTGTTTGGTCCATAAAGAATAGTGTGAACCTTCATGGCCCAAATATCTTAAAGTTCGACCTGCAAAAACTGGACTTCAGTACAGAAATTCCAAAACAAATTAAAGAAGCGATCCTCTACTGTTCTTTTTTAATTGTGGCTATGTTTTAAATTATCTAATGCTGAGTTGTTTTAAAAAAGCAATATAAATGTGGCTACAAGTGCACTTAGGTTATATAAAAAAGAAAGGATAACCGACTTACCGACGGCACGGCAGCCTATTTACGTGCGCATCCATACGCTGACAAGGAGCGGCAAATTTAAGAAGTGCACTCACTATTCAAGGTAGCAGCGTCAACGATGGATGACAGCTTCAGAGTACGGGTGGACAAGGTCTTCGGCTCTCTGACTTCGACGGCGACGGCGACGGTGCCCTCCTCCAATTTGAGTTCTCTCTGGTGTTTAACCGACGACGAGATTCACAAAAGGGAATGGGACAGGGATAGCCCCTCTCGAGAACTAGTCGACTTTGATTCCAAACCCTGCCCTCCTCATTTTGACGGCTTCTTCGCTAAGCCCCATCTGCAAACCCTAGATTTCCCCAAACAGCTCCAGTCCGATCTGGAAGAGCTCAGTGACGGCAAAGAAGAACCAGATGCTGATGATGCTGATGAATCGGATATCCGGTCCTGCATTGGTCTAGATTCCACTCTCGACTATGAGGAGGAAAAGGACGAATTTGACAAAGTGGCCGTCGGTAGGGAGAAGCCTAGTGACCGCTTGTACTTGCGGGACGTCTCCGATTACGGAATTCCTACGGACACCTACCATGAGCTTCCTCTTACACTTGAGGAAGTTGAGAGAGATCCTCGCGCTAATCACCTGGCCGCCAAGCTCAGGCTCCAGGAAGATGCCGCTGAGGCCGCTCTCAGAGAAGCTCATTTCACTTCCATGCCACCTCCTAAAGGTTTCAAGTTCAACGAAGAATCTAATTTGCCCCCGGATTCGTCCGTTCCAGATTATGTAAGGAATCCGTCCAAGTATACTTGCTATACGCTTGATGCCTCAGATAATATGGATGAAGCATCCAACCGGAAAGCGTACATGGACTTCTTCAGTCTCATGAAGAAGCGAGCGCAGCTGGAGGATGATAGCTCCTCTAATTTCCAGAAGTTGCCTACATTTAACCCGAGAATGAAGCAGCAGGAGCCTGCTGGCCCCTTCACCAAGCAGGGCGCTAAGGCAGAACAAATGCAAGTCAGAAAAACAATTCCCCTTAGCGTTGTTGACGTGGAATCCGAGAATGCTCAAGTCTCTGCAATGGAAGAAGATGAGTGGTATAATGCATCTGGCAGAGCTAGGCCTGGAAGTTTGCAGAAGCACAGCAGACGCTATAGAACTAGGGCCATTAAGGACATTGACGACCATAATGCTTGATTTTCACTTTTGTGTGATTCATTTTGGAAAGAGTCTACACCGAGCCAATTACATTGTGTGTGTATGTTAAACCAAGAAAAGGAGAGCTGTGTGTCGATTATGGACATATTGGTGTTAATATCTTTTTCGAGGCAGGACTTGAATCATGTGGTTATTATGAGGATTGAATGGTTTTCTCTATTTGTTGTTTTAATTTAACTGTTAATACTAACCTGTATTACCTGATATTGCTAGACTGAATGTCGCAATGAATTTTTTTGAGGATAGGAAAATGTAGCTTCGTTGTAGGCTTGTAGATTGTGTTGTTTTGCTCGAGCTATACACAGTTGGAAAATCCTAAAATTATGTATATCTACAACAAGTAGATGTGACTAACTAATTACTGACTAATGCTGGATTACAAAAGAGTAGCGTGTGAGCGTGCAGCGATGCTCTAGAGTCCTGATCCTAAAAATCTTGGATCCGTATCTGCTTGAAGAATAATGCATGTGAAATACGATGTTATCAATATCCAGCAATTTAACTGCTCCGAAGTTGGTAGAGGAATAAACAAGTGAATTGGTTTTGCTCCTGCAAAATTCATTTGTTTAATATACGAGGTTACACTAATATATAAAAAGGGCAGCTCGGTGCACTAAGCACTACGCTCCTGCTATGCGCAGGATCCAGGGAAGGCTCGAACTTCTAGAGTTTATTCCACGCTGCCTTATCCTGCATTTCTGCAGGAGGATGTTTCCACGGCTTGAACCCTCGACCTACTGGTCACATGACAACAACTTTACCAGTCACGTCAAGGTTCTCTGTCAACTAATATATAAGCTTACAAATTCAAGATCTAATTGATCGAGAAATTAAGGCCAGCTATAATAAAGATCAGCTATTAAAATGGATGGAAGGTTAGCAAGTAATGCTTTAATACTTAAAAACAATCTGGTAAAGTAGGTGGTTTTTGGATAAGTACTGCAAGTTTTTTTACTGTGCAGAAGCTCCAAAGTTTTTTTCTTCTTTTCAAATGATTTGATATGGATGAAACAAAATTCATGGTAAAGAATGATTATTTTATTTGTTAAATTTGCCCTACTGCTGACCTAGTAATCTTTTTTTCCTTTACACTATCATTGCAGATGCATATGGAAAATTTCCATCATTGAAGACAAGGTTTTATCCTAACTTGATAAGCTCTAGAGATCTACTTAGTGTTTTTTTTTTTGTCTGAGATAGTCATCTGAGTCATTCTCTCTGCTTTGTTTTGCAGTTCAAAAGGTTGACTCTACTTCGTGTACTGCTGTGATGAGATATATTTCAACTTATGAGTTCAAAGATGAAGTATGATCATATATTTTGGTATTACTATATGGCTTGCTAAATGATGCCGTTTTGCCAGGAATCTCACGTGGAGCCATTGCTGGTATAATAGTGGCAGCTATTTTTGGGGCTACTATGTTTGCAGTTTGCCTTTATTTTGCGTTTTATAGGAGCAAGGAAATAGAGGAGGAATCATTTCTCCAAGGATCATCTGATGAACACTTTAATGAGCACTTCCGTAATTAATTTTTTTTTATTGTAATGTATCTTTTCCCCAATGAAAAGATAGTAGTTGCTTCTTGAAGTAGATAGATGTGGACAAAATATCCTTAACTAGTGATGCAGCGCAAGTTTCTGCTGTTTATGTCTGTTGTTTCTCTTGCTTTTCCCATGAATAATCATTATGTTCACCGTGAAAATTCCTTATGCATATTTTGTTGAAAACATCTATAGTTAAGCCAAACTTACCAGCCAAATCAATAATATTAACAATTGTTGAAGCACTGTCTTCAAAACCAAGTAATCAGAATTGTTTAATGAAATCCTTTATGCATCAGGTCCTCCAAAATTGGAGAAAATTACAGAATCAGGTCCTTTATTTGGTTTTATTTCTCCAAGGCCGACAGGGATCACAGTGGATAAATCGGTGGAATTTTCATATGAGGAACTTGCTAAGGCTACAAATAACTTCAGCATGGAAAATAAGATTGGTCAAGGCGGCTTTGGATTAGTCTTTTATGGAATGTTAAAAGGCGAGGTTTGTGGATATTCTTGTCATAGTATTTCACACAAACACTTAAATACTCGGTACTACTTGGTAGCTACTTTAATTTTTCAGTCTTCTCATTCGCAATGCCGGTACAGGGCTTACAGCAAAGAGCATAGTAACTATTACTCATCAGTAGTGAGCATGGAGAACATTCTAGCTTAAAGATCTTGAGTTATGAATGAAGAAGATAAATCCATGACTACTAGATCATCCGAAGTTTACATGCAAAGTTACCTGAGTTCAAAATGTGGTTGTTTTTAATATAACCAGAGTATCATATCTAAAGAGGTCATGGGGGCTGATACTCTTAGTCCTTACCTGTATCCATGAATGAAACATAGGGTTCAATGATTCATAATACACGTTTAAATCAGGAAAAAATGTATCTTTTGCCTTTTCCCATTTCTTTAGCTTAGGACTTCTTCTGACTTGAATGCTGAGAGCAGCAATTAAGAAAATGGACATGCAAGCATCGAAAGAATTCTTCGTCGAGTTGAAAGTCTTAACGCATGTTCATCACTTGAACTTGGTAAGTTTATTCTTCTTATAATGATTGAAAGTATCAACGTTCTGCTTGTGATTCCTGTAGCCTGGCAGCTGGTTCAAGGTTTCAAGTTCAAACATGCTTCTACTTCCTTCGAGATCCAAAATTTTCTGTAATCAACATTCAAATTCAGCTCATATGCCACATTCTCTACTAATCAAAATGCAGAAATGCCATGTGACGTGGCTCTGTGCCGTCAAGCTATTAGAACATGGTGTTGTCCCAGTGACTTGGGACTTTGGTCCATATGTCGAATTAGCTATGCTTGGATTTATTCTTTCTATCCATGTTTAATAGGCAAAATACATTAAAACTACATAAACTTGACACGGATTATTAGTTACATTCTTAAATTATTCGTGGTCTTAATTACCCCCTCAACTTGCCCTTCTGAATGCCATTACCCCCTGGACGCTGATCTGACAAAGAGTGTGGGTGCACTCGCTTGCCACGTGGATTTTTCTGTATATGTAGCATTTTTATGAAAAATAAAATATATTTTTACCTTTTTAAGTATGTTACTTTGTTAGATAATTTTTTTTCAAATACACTTTAAATACACTTTATGATAAAACTTGGATATAACTACAATATTTAGGCTAAATTTTTTTATTTGGCTAAAAATAATAAAGATTAGTTAATCTTTTTTTGAATTCGACTTGAAAATAAAGATTTATACAATTGAAATCAAAAGTCATAAAAAATACATAGTTTGAAATTAATTATTTTGGCTATAATTTTTTTATATAGCTCTAAATTACGGTGCTCTAAAAACATATTTTTTTGTTTGAAAAAGTAATAATACACAATTAAATAAATAGTCATTGCATCAAAAGTAAAAATAAAAAGAGTGTACAATTGCAAGAAATCAAACGAATCACTCGTATTATACTGCAATTGTACACTCTTTTTATTTCTTCTTTTGATGCAATGCCTATTTATTTCAACTGTGTATTTTTACTTTTTCAGGTAAAATCTATATATAAAAAAAGTTATTAGAGCACCATATTTTTTAAATGCCTTGACTATTTGTTTCAATTGTATAAATTTTTATTTTCAAGTCAAATTCAAAAAAAGATTAACTAAAACGTTATTATTTTTAGGCAAATAAAAAAATTTAGCCTAAATAATGTAGTTCTATCCAAGTTTTATTATAAATTGTATTCGAAAAAAATTATCTAAAAAAGTAACATTCTTAAAAAGGTAAAAATATATTTTATTTTTCAAAAAAAATGCCACATATACCGAAAAATTCACGTGGCAGGCGAGTGCACCCACACTTTTAGCCACAACATTGTCCGGGGGTAATGATTCTCAAAAGGCCAAGGTGAATGCAGTAATTAAGACCACAAATAGTTTAAGGCTGTAACTAGTATGAAAATAATGAAATTTACATATGATAATCACCATAGAGCCTCTTTGGGAGCCTGCATCACGTTATAGCTTCTGTGCAATGATCAGAATATAGTTCATTTGTTTCATGCGTGCCTTTTTGCAACAAACCCTTGGTCATTCCCTTGAAAAGTGAGCAAGATACAGAACTTTCTTTGCCAAATTTTAAGGTCAAAAGATATACTTGTTCTGATTGAGACCATGAGTTAGACATTTATTTTTAAAACCTATTGCAGGTACGCTTAATTGGATATTGGGTTGAAGGGTCTTTATTCTTAGTTTATGAATACATTGAAAATGGAAACCTTGGTGAACACTTGCGTGGATCGGGTAAGTGAATTCTGTTATGCTGTGTAAATCATGTAATATAATCACTTTGCTGCATTTTCTCAATTGTAAATCCATCTCGATCTTTGACTTCCAGGCTGGAATCCATTGTTGTGGTCTACCAGGGTGCAAATTGCTCTTGATGCAGCTAGAGGACACGAATATATCCATGAGCATACTGTTCCTTTATATATACACCGCGATATTAAATCTGCTAATATTCTGATTGACAAAGACTTCCGTGCGAAGGTTGTGAAAATTGTGTTTTCCAAATCAAAGATCAAAGCCTTGTCATATAAATGCATTGAACTTTGAAAGATCTTTTCTTTTGTAGGTAGCCGACTTTGGACTTACAAAGCTAACTGAATTTGGAAGTACTTCTTTGCATACACGCCTTGTGGGTACTTTTGGTTACATGCCTCCAGAGCAAGTGTCTAATTCCAGGTGGCATTAGGTGGAATCGTGTACCTGTCTTTTTTCATTTTCCATACGCTATGATGTTATCTGGAAATGACATCATTAGTGCTTCGTTTGCTAAAATATCTATTTGTTTCAACATTGAAATACAGAACCACCCCAGTAGCAAGTAATTGCAGAAAAAACATAGTATTCTTTTCTTTTCCTGTCTTTTGCTCACATCTGGCAGGTCATTCTATGTAGCTGTTAATCCAAAATAGATTCAGGATATACATTATTCTAGAGAAGGCATGAAAGTTGAGTCTATTAGTTAAATGTACTGTGTCATAGGTCTGGATCGATGGCAGAATAGTGAAGTTGAAGGAGTTGCTTGTCCTTTCTTGCAAAACCTGTAAATGCAATTGCATAATATTACTGATTCAAATTTGCTTTTGGGAAAGACTATATTTCAAGATATTTCTGCTATATGCTAATAGAGTTAAGACATGGTTTCTAATCTTAAGTAATACCACCGGAGATAAATTCTTCTCTATGACCATAAAGAAGCAGTGAGGTTCAACGAAGTTAAAGGTTTGGATACGGACAGTAAGGAAGAAAAACTTATTTCATCTTATGTTGCTGGATTCCGTCACCTGTAAAATATTGATATTAAGCACTGTCGTTCGCCCAGCATAGTTGTCAATAGGTATTTTGATGATTGGTTTGTGCATTGTATTTTCCTATTTATTTTATTTGTAGTTAATCTTGTTTAAATGGGTCTTGCATACAGGTATGCTCAGTATGGCGATGTTTCCCCGAAAGTTTTGATGTCTATGCTTTTGGAGTAGTGCTTTATGAACTAATATCTGCTAAAGAAGCTATTGTCAAGACGAATGAAGTTATTACTGAATCAAAGGGGCTTGTTTCTTTGGTATGCCTTGTCGCCTTCTTGTCTTACCTATAAATTTCAGCCTTTAAACCACTTACAGAATTTTGTTCTATTTCTAACAATAATAATATTTTGCAGTTTGAGGATGTTCTCAACCAGAATGGTGCTAGAGAAGGGTTACGCAAAGTGGTTGATCCCAAACTAGGAGATGACTATCCAATAGATTCAGTCTGTAAGGTAAAGTGTCATTGTTATTCTTGTTATCTATATTTATACTATATTAAAAGCACGAAGACCTATCGAAATGTCGCTTTCTTTTACCCTTTGAAAAATTACTAATATTTAGGAAAGAACAATTAATTATTTTCTTAATATTTAGGAAAGAATAATTAATTATTTTCCTAATATTTAGGAATTCGAAATCAACTAGATTTTGTGTCATAATTTTTTAAAATTTGAACTATGTAATGTAATAAATTTATAAAAGAAGGATAGTAAAATATGAGGATCACATTATAACTTTCGCCCAAAAAGTCCTTTTTGATTCAGGAGTCCGTTTTTTCACATATTCTGTAGTTACATAAAGTTATTTAAATACCACGTGTTAGGCCAAAGCAATGAAAAAAATAATATATTATCTTGCGTGGATCCAAAGAACACGTCCATGGATGACAATTTTGACCCCCCCCCCCCCCCCCTTTTTTATTAAAAAGAGATAGAAAGGAGGTTAAATAAGTAATATTGGAAGCCTATAATATTACGTTATTTCTGCGAGATTTACTAATGCTCTATTGTTTTGTTTTGTCTTGTTTTTGTTTCTAATTTTGTCTTTGTTTTTGTTTTTGTTTTTGTTTTAATGCAGCTTTTCATTTTATCCTATGCGCCGACGGTCGAATGGAAACAGCCTCTCTACCCTTTCAGATAGGGGTAAGGCTCGTCTACATATTACCCTCCCCATACCCCACCTGGTGGGAATATACTGGGTAGTTGTTGTTGTTGTTGTTGTTGTTGTATTTATCATATGAATATGTTCACTTAAATTTAAAAACTACGGATGTGTTATAAATAGAATTCTATTTAAGGTGAATGTCTATATTTAGAGAGATTCTAGGGTTTACTACTTGGTGGCTAAGTCACCACCTCCCTATAAATATAGGGCTTCTATTCCATTGTAATCCATCTCAAAGTATCAATAACAATACTCCTCTCCCTATTCTCTCTATATTGTTCTTGTTCTTGCATTATTCTACTTGTTCTTATATTATTTCATAACATGGATATTTTAGAGATAAAATTTCATGGTACAAAATCTAAGATTTAAAAATAAAAAATTGGGAATTACACAACAACCCCCCCCCCCCCCCCCCCCAAAAAAAAAAAAACAAAAATTTTGAACAAATATTCTTTGTATAAATAATGATCATTTGATTTCTTTTAAAACTTTTCAGTATTTGTATATTGGCCTATATTTTTAATATAACAACGATTGAGAACTTTTATATGCAATTTCTTCCCTTTATTCAGTTAGGTACGCAGAACTAATATTTCTCGATTCACAAACTTACACTTTTATTTATGATAACTCAAACATAGTTTAATAATATTTGCATAATTATTTTAAAAATATTATTTATTTAGACAGGGTACACGCACAGCGCGTGTATCGTAAGACTAGCAAAATGAAGCGTTTCGCTTATGTAAATTTGTTGGTTGTTCATTTGCAGGTTGTTCAGCTTGCCAAGGCTTGCACACATGAAAATCCGCAGTTGAGACCTAGCAGGAGGTCCATAGTTGTAGCTTTAATGACTCTATCATCCTCAACTGAGGATTGGGATATTGGCTCCTTTTATGAAAACCAAGGGCTTGTCCATCTCATGGCAGGAAGGTAGGAATAGCAGCTGGTGATCAGTCCAGCATTCTCGAGGCCTAAGACCTCAAAATGATTGGAAGTATTATTTGTTTATAAATGTGACCAGGTCACGTGTTTGAGCCGTGGAAACAGCTTCTTGCAAAAATGCAGGGTAAGGATACAAACAATAGATCCTGTGATCTGGCCCTTCCCCGGACTCCGCACATGAGCTTAGTGCATCGGGCTGCCCTTTTTTATATGCCATATTTGTGGATATCTTTAATTTTAAAATTTTATTTTCACCTTTATGTAATTCTGTCTTTTGTTTCCTTTCAAGCAGAGAAGGTTCGGAAATTAGAACTTGATAACATTTGTACAGCCTTTTCTTTATTAACCCCCCCCCCCCTTCCTCAATACAGCCCCTGAGGGGTCAGCTGTAGTCTCCATTTATCCATATCATCAATCTATAGTCTACCAGCGATTCATGGGTAATGGCTTGGTTGAGAGAATATCCCCTAGAGCAGTAGCGAATGCGAATCTTCATAGGGCAAATGTCCTTGCTTTTGAATCCAATGAATCATTTACAGATAGCTTACCAGTCTGAACAACATCTTCCTAATTCGTACCACCTACTGGTTTTCAATACAGTTCTCCTGATTCATAGCAATCTTCATTCTTGACTGATTTTTTAATTTCTCTTTCCATATGTATAATTTATTAGCATCTTCCACTTTTAAGTTGTAAATTGTAATATAAGTGGGTTATCTACCTTGGCACGTTTCTCTATCCCTTTAGTCTGCCGGTATGGCCAAGTTGAGGTTTCGAACCGGGAAATCAAGAGTATTCTTTCCAAAACAGTAAATGCAAACAGAACCGATTGGTCAAAGAAATTTGATGATGCTCTTTGGGCTTATCGCACTACCTTCAAGACTCTGATTGGTATGTCGCCGTATTGGTTGGTTTTTGGTAAGGCATGTCATCTTCGGTGGAGTTGGAGCATAAAGCAATGTGGGCCTTGAGAAAGTTGAATTTAGAGTGGGATGTCGCAGCCAATCTCTGAGTTGAACAATTGAATGAGCTTGACGAGTTCCGCTTTCATGCATATTCTAGCTTGTCTCTGTACAAAGATAAAATGAAGTATCTCCATGACAAGTATGCCCGGGGAAAAGAGTTCAAAGTTGGTGATATGGTTCTTCTTTTTTATTCTCGGTTAAGGCTGTTTCCAGGAAAGTTGAAATCCAAGTGGAGCGGTCCTTTTGAAGTTGTTGGTGTTACGCCTTTTGGTGCTATTGACCTCAAAAACAAGAATGGTGAAGTGTTCCGGGTAAATGGGCATAGGGTCAAGCCCTATTTGGGAAAAATTGATGATAGACATGTGGTGGAGCTTCTTCACTTGAAATGATCATGATGGTAACAGGAGTTGTGCCGCGACGTTAAATCAGGCGCTTCTTGGGAGGCAATCCATGCCTTTTCATTTTCGTTGTTTTTCTTTGTAGAGTAGGATTTTTGAGCTGATTGTTTGTGGAGTGTTGCAGGGATATGATCAAATCAGTGCAAGGAACAAATGAAAAATGCACGGTCTCTATCCAGTGCTCACGCGGCCGCACCACAATTCAGTGCGGTCCGCATGGATTTGATAGGCTAAAGGAATTAGCTCAAGGAAGTACCATGCGGCCGCATGGCACTTTTGTGCGGTCCGCGATGGAGGATGTGAAAAATGGCCACTCTCTGATAAAATTTTCACACGGCTGCGGATAAAACCAGGCGGGTCGCGTGACAATGGCCAGAAAAGTCAAGTCTCTGAAGTTTACTCGCGCGACTGCGGCCAAAAATGGCGGACCTCGTAAGTAGTGTACATCAAGTGCCAGGTGAAAAATCCTAGGCGGTCTGCACGCCACTTTTGTGTGGACGCGCAGGTAGGTGAGTGCTGGGTCACACGGTCGTCTATAAATAGACGCATGAGGCGTCCTTTTACTCTTTTAGCAAAATTTCCTCCTGAAGCCTTTTATCTACTGTTCATCCATAAACTTGTGCATATCATCTCACCCTCATTAGTTCCTGGTAAACATTCCATGACTCTTGTTGATTGTTAGTGAATTTCTTAACTATTGTCATTACATTTTGTTAGTTTAACATCTTAATTTCTCTTTTTCCTTTAGAAATTGATTAGGTTAGTTTCTTTAGTTTCGACTGGTTCTTTTATTCAAGTATGGGCATAAATTGATGATTCTCAACTGACTAGCGATGAAACTTAGGATTTTTCATGATTGAAGTGTGAACTAATATGCAAAAATGCCCTACCCAGTCTGTTTGCCCTACGCGGCCGCATGCCCTTTTTGTGTTGTCCGCGTGAGTTTGCCTAACTCCTAAGGCACCCTATGTTGCGGCCGCGTGGCCACTTTGGTACGATCCGCATGATGTCTTGTGCGGCCGCGGTCCAAAACCAGGTGGACCGCATAGCTGTGTTATGAGAGACCTTGATCTTTTTGGATTTGTTTTGTGCGGACGCAGTTCAAAACCAGGCGGACCGCATGGCCGTTGATCAGAGAGTTGGAATATTTGGCCTTGGCCTGCGTGGACCGCGACCAATTCTGTGCGGTCAGCGATACCCCTGTGCGACCGTGATCTCAAATGATGCGATCCGCATGACCTGATCTGAGCATTGAATGTTGAGGCTATTTTGCATGTGCGGACCGCATGACCTTTTTATGCGGTCCGCCTCAGCCCTGACTGCAACACACTTGTGCTTATATAATTTATCTTTTACTTGTGTATTTCTTCTGAGCTTTCACTAACTGTTAGATGTGACTTTTTTGCAGACAATGCCTCCAAAGGGTAAAAAAGTACAATGTGGGGGTAAGGACAAACAACCGACGATGGTGGAGCCTCAAAAGTAAAGACAGTGCGGAGAATACTGAGGCATTGCAGCCGGGCTCATCTTCAGCTCCTCCTTCTACTTCTGCAGAGCTGGTGATCCTAGTTTCCAAGACTCATAGATTCACCGCTCATCAGTTGTCTCAGTCTCTTGTTAGTTTTAACAACTAGGTGTCGGCAGTGACATCCAAGTTGTCAAAATTGACTACGGCTGTTGAGGATCAGAGGGCACCAGTGACGGTTGAGGTCCCTGCTTAGATTGAGGAGACTTTGAAGAAAATCCTTGATAACCATTTAGCTATGATGAAGAAGACAGATCATCTGGAGAAAGAAGTCGGGGAGCACAGCAAGACACTGAAATACTTGGCCAAGGAGCACCGAAAGATCAGAAAAGATAGGGCCTCAAAGGGGTCAGTGAAGGAATTGAGGAGAGATATTGACGGACTCCGTACTGATCAGATGCCCCTGAATTTGCTATTTGGGGATCCTAGTGTTGAGGCAGCAGCACCACAGCCACAGGTGGAGGAGAGCAGACCTCGGAAGAAGAGGAAGCTTTCGAGAACAGAGGGAGTGGTGATTGAGATTGCACCAGCACCGGAGGGCATGTCCGGTATTGCACACAATGAGCCTTCGACAGCACTAGTAGGAGATGAGAAACCCCACCAGCAGATAGTTGATGTCCCAGCACCACAGTAGCAGCAGGCTAGGGATCGGCCTGAGGTCCCCGTCGGTACAGTGGACACAATTGCCATTGGCCAGCAGAGAGTTGCTGATGAGGCTAGAGGGGCCATTTCTATATCCTTCCCCCCATTTTTATGCTTTATTTGATAGTTAGCATTGGGGAAAATTTTAGCTTTTATTCGTGGGGGTATGGCCCTAATTTTTGATTTGGATGGCTGTATATATACAACTTACTATTTACTTTCATTCAGCACATTCGTAGTTTAGATGGTTTGTACATAATTTTACATTCGGAACCCCTTTAGTTGTATATTCTACTTCCCCGTATGTATATATTCATTTGGTGATCATTTTAACTTTCTTGTCATTTTTCATTTGAGCTTTCTTGTTATTTTCATTATTTTCGTAAAAATTTTCATTTTAGCGCATAGTTAGGCCCGTCGCCTCCTTTTTGGTTTTAGTTGATCTTGTAATAAGCCCTTGGTTTTTTTAATGCCACGGTTCTTTTCAAGGGTAGAATGTTGTGAGAACCGGGTGACTCTTCCCAATGATAGATGGCGTGACAACTTTCTTAAGGGTTGAGTCAGTTTTGTTTTGTTTTGTTTTGTTTCTTTTTTATTTTCAAGATTTTTGTAGTTAAGAGTACCTCAGGCAAAGTTTCACTTGGGCCTAATAAATTTGGCTTCGATCTTATGGTCAAAGACATCAAGTTGTGTTTAGGATGGTGAAAATCGTGGCCTTAAGACTCTTGTGTTGACCGAGCAATCATCATATGATCGTGTGGGGCCATTGTGTGTTTAAATCGAATCTAAGATCGTTGTGGGCCCTCGACTCTGTCTTTGGTAATCCTTGAGTGTATGTATGGTGAGAAATCGATTTGTGAGCCCAAGTACCGAGCCGATGGTCTAGAACTTGCCCCGAATATTTGTTGAGGCGAAATCGTGGGTGGAACTTGATTTGAGATATGATTGTAGCCTCTCCTTGATCTAGAAACGTTATCTTGATTAATTTCATGACCTACCAATATAATGATCCCTAGTTCACCTTTTGATCCTAAATCCTTATTCTTTCATACACCAAGTTACAAACCTATACCCGTTCTCAATTAGACCTTCTCTTATCACCCAAAAGTCTTCCCTTGGTTATTGGCAATTGCATAAGTTTAGAAGGGGGGGGGGGGGGGGAGAGACAAGAAAGGAAACAAAGTGGTACAAGGTACAAAAGGAAAGAAAAAAGGAAGGCAATGAAAAAGAGAAAAGACCAAAGAAAAGGAAGTAAAAAAAAGAGAATAAGAATCAACAAGGGAATCAAAGTACAACAAAAAAATGGAAAAGGTTTGAAAAAGTAAAAAAAAAAAGGAAAAAGGGGAAAGGAGAAAAAGGCTTGTTTTGAAAAGAAAGAGTGCCAATGTGTCTCTCCACTCCTTTTAAAGAGGTGAATTGCATGTTTGAGTCAATAAAGTGTGCCGAAACGAATCAAAAGAAGCGGTTAAGGGAAGATTAAACTCATGTGAACAATTGCATACCCTACATATACCCATAAGCCTTCACAATGACTCTATGATCTTGAATTAAGGAGAACCTACATTAGTGGATACTTACATGAAGGGCAAGCATATGGTACTTAGAGCCGTACTTAGGGTCTCTTCGTTGTGAATGTTGAATGAGAGAGATTTCCACCTCGATTTGTGTGCATATATTAAAAAAAGTGAGGTTCACTTAGGGAGAGTCGAGGATGTACGAGTTAGGGATCCACAATGATCAAAGTACTTGAAAAAAAGCCCCATGATGATATGTGTCAACTCGTGAGGCTCTTGTGTCACATTTGATCCTCAAGTTCGCAAAGTTTAAATTTGTTAATGATGCATTTGCATTGGAGACAATTGTCAGTCCCAAGTGAGGGTTGTTGAGGTTACTCTAAGACAATCAGGAATTACTAGGTCGTTTTCTATTGAGGGGTGTGTCTCATTTTATTTTCTTGAGGACAAGCGAAGGTTTAAGTTAGGGGAAGTTAATAACTGCGAATTATACATGAATTATACCCATTCTTACCTTAGCTTTGTGCATAATTTGCCTTTGATTAGTCCTAAATTACTTACAAGTTGTGCTTGACTGTAGGTTTGAGCGACAAGATGATTAAAGTCACAAATCGGCTCAAAAAGAAGTGAAACCTACCAAGTGACAAGAAGTGGGAATTAAGAACCTGCGCGGACCGCACTATTTTGGTGTGTGGCCGCGTAGGAATGTTTAGAGACTTCTCTAACTGCCCTGCCTCCTACGTGGTCCGCCTATTTGTGGATGCGGCCGCATGGAAAAAGTTCAGAGAGATGATATTTTGAGGGAAAACCCACGCGGGTCGCACCCATTTTGATGCGGTCTGCATTAATGAAGATTCAGAGGCTAGGATTCAATCCACAAGATCCACGCGGCCGCGCACCAAAAGTATGCGGTCCGCGTGGGCACAAGTTTAGAGAAGCAACATTTTGCCAAATCCTTTGGGGCGGCCACACATCACTTTCATGCGGTCCGCCTGATCCAACCTACGCGGCCGCAGTGCATTTCCATGCGGCCCGCTTGCCAAGTCCTACGCGGCCACGATGAATATTGATGCGGTCCGCATCTCTTATCCAGAGGCAGCTGAAGTGAAGACACCATACCCTATGCGGCCGCACGCCATATTTGTGTGGTCCGCATCAGAACCTCAGGAGCATTTTTGTCCAGTTTTCTTGAGTAGTATAAATATAAAACTTAACTGTTTTAGGTTAAGTTATATGATCTGAACAGTAGCTGCGCTCGTGAGGTTTTATATTAGCCTATTTTAGGCAACTTCCTATTGTAATTAAAGTGGATTTGAGTAGATTTAGCATATAGTTAATGACTATGTTCATCTCTTTCATTATCTTTGATTTTTCTATTACTTCCATGTCTAGCTAAACCCATTAGCTAGGGTTGTGGCTCAACCCTAGTGTGGGTAATTAATGAGTGTTTTTGCCTAATGCATGGATGTTGTTGGGTGTTTGGTCTTTGGTTTGTGTGTATGTTTTCACTTAGATTTGGTGGTTGCAAACACTAAGTCAAGCTTAGTGGGTCTTGACTCTTCTTGAGAAAGAGAGTCTATGACCTCACATTCAACCCAACAAGAATTTGGGATGGACCCATGAGAATGGTAGTCCCAAGTAACGGGTTAAACCTCTAGAGAGTAATTACCCTACTTGAACCTTATATTTCTTGGGAAAATTGGCCTACCCAATTGGTCTCGAGAGATTGGGAAAAATCGTTCTCTCTAACGAGAGGTGTGAGAGCGATTGCTAAAAGTGCAACGATTATCCATATTCCCCATAATTAGCATCCTTGTGTTTGAATACTACACTCATTGATTATCCGCCTAGGTGAATGTCACGACCCTAGAGCTTTTCTCTTATTGCTTAATTCTAGAATCAATCATCTTAGCTTAATTTTAGATCATATTAGTAGTTGATAATAGTAGTTGATAATTGTAGTTGATAATTATATTAAAACCCCAAAAATGAAAGAAGACCAATTTGAAGCTAGAACGTATCCCTAAGCCATACAATTACTCATCTCCAACTTGAAGCTCCCTGAGGAATTAGACCCCAATATACTATTTGGTTATTAGTATCGCGACCACTGTTTCTTCGGATTGAGTTCAACCCGATCAGCGGGGACACCTGCCTTGTAGTGAGAGATTGCCCTAGGCTTGGGAGGAGTGCACCTCCACAGCATTCTCAGCCACAGCGTGCGCAGCAGGATTCTCAGGCCATTCTTTCAACTCCAGCTGCCAACCCACCTGCCCAGCCAGCCAAGGGTAGAGATGGGGGAGATAGAGGTCTCCTTTGAGGGAGGGGTCGGGCTAGATATTATGCTCTTCCTGCTTGTGTCGAGGTCGTTGCCTCCGATTCTGTTATCACATTTATTATATGGGTTATCACATAGAGGCATCGGTTCTATTTCGATCCAGGTTCTACCTATTCTTACGTGTCATCTTATTTTTCTCCGCGTTTGGGTATAGCCCGAGAGACATTGAGCTTTCCTGTTTATGTTTCTACTACAGTAGGAAATTCCTTTGCTGTGGACCATATTTATCGGTCATGTTTGGTTACTATTCATGGTTTTGAGACCAGGGTAGATCTTTTATTACTCGATATGGTTGATTTCAATATTATCTTGGGCGTGGACTGGTTGTCGCCCCAGTATGCTATTCTTGATTGTAACGCTAAGACCCTGATGCTGGCTATGCTAGTTAATCCGCATATTGAGTGGAGTGGTACTTTTGATCACACTCCCAGTAGATTTATATCTTTTCTTCAAGCTTAGCGTATGGTTGAGAAATGGTGCGCAATGTATTTTGGTTATTTGAGAGATGTCAGTGTTGTTACCCCTACTGTTGATTCTGTACCAGTGATACGATTATCCCGATGTGTTTCCAGCTGATCTTTCGGGCATGCCGCCCGATAGGGACATTGAGTTTGGTATTAATATATTGTCGGGCACTCAACCTATATCCATTCCTCCTTTTCGTATGGCTCCTCCAGAGTTGAACGAGTTGAAGGATTAGTTACAAGACTTACTTGAGAAAGGTTTTTTTTGACCCAGTGTTTCACTTTGGGGTACTCCTGTCTTGTTCGTGAAGAAAAAGGATGGTTTTATGCGCATGTGTATCGATTATGGCTAGTTGAGCAAGGTTACAGTGAAGAAACGATACCTTTTGCCTCGTATCGATGATCTATTTGACCAGCTTCAGGGCGCACAACTGTTTTCTAAGATTAATTTACGCTCAGGTTATCACCAAAGATTCGAGAGCTGGATATTCCGAAGACTGCTTTTTGGACTCGATATGGTCATTACGAGTTCCTTGATATGTCATTTTGGCTGACCAACGCCCCAGAAGCTTTTATGCATTTGATGTACAGTGTATTCAGGCCCTATCTCGACTCGTTCATCATTATTTTCATAGATGATATTCTTGTATACTCCTGAAGTAGGGAAGATCATGACAGCACCTAAGGATAGTGCTTTATACCCTGAGAGAGAAGAAATTATTATCAAAGTTCTCAAAATGTGAGCTGCTATTGTTCATGCCTTTTAGATCTGGAATTATTATTTGTGCGGCGTGCATTATAAGATTTACACGGATCATCGGAGTTTACAACACTTGTTCAAGCGGAAAGATCTGAACTTGCGCCAGAGGAGATGTTTGGAGCCACTTAAGGGTTATGATATTACTATTATTTATCACCCGGGCAAGGTCAATTTGGTAGCCGATGCCTTGAGTCGTCGGGCGAAGAGTTTGGGGAGTTTGGCATATTTACCAGCTTCAGAGAGACCCATTGCGATGGATGTTTAGGCCTTAGCCAGTGAGTTCGTGAGATTGGACCTTTCGGAGTCCATTCGGGTTCTAGCATGTGTGGTTTTTCGGTCTTCATTGTTCGATCGTATCAGGGAGCGGCGGTATGATGACCCTCATTTGCTTGTCCTCAGGGACATACTTCAGCACGAAATGCTAAGGGTATGACTATTGGATATGACGGGGTATTGAGGATGCAGGGTCGGATCTATGTACCCGATGTTGATGATATTCGGGAGTTTTTATCGACAAAGGCCCATAGCTCGCGGTACTCCATCCATCCGCGTGCCGGGAAGATGTATCAGGATCTGAGGAACCATTACTGGTGGAGGTGGATGAAGAAAGACATAGCATAATTTGTAGCTAGATGCCTCAACTTTCAGCGGGTAAAGTCTGAGCACCAGAGACCGGGAGGGTTACTCCAGCATATGGAGATTCCGGAGTGGAAATAGGAGAATATCACTATGGACATTGTAACTAGTCTCCCTTTGACTACGAAGAAATTTGATTCTATTTGGGTTTTGTGGATCGGCTGGCCAAGTTCACTTATTTCATTCCAGTGTGTACTACTTACTCAGTGGAGCGGTTAGCGGGGAGTTATATCAGGGAGATTGTCCGTCTGCATGCCATTCAAGTTTCTATCACCTCGGACAGGGGTTCAATGTTTGCATCACGGTTCTGGAGAGCCGTCCAGCAGAAGTTGGGTACCCAGGTGACTATGAGTACAACTTTTCACCCTTAGACGGACGGGCAGTCCAAGCGCACCATTCAGATTCTTGAGGATATGCTTCGTGCGTGCGTGATTGAGTTTAGAGGGTCTTGGGATCAGTTCTTGCCGTTAGCTGAGTTTGCGTACAACAATAGCTATCAGTACACATTTAGATGGCGCTGGTGGGTTGGTTCGAGCCGGGTGAGGCCAGGCTATTAGGCACTGATTTGGTCCAGGATGCGGTAGAGAAGGTTAAGGTGATTCAGGATAGACTCCGTACAGCGCAGAAGAGTTACGCGGACCGGAAGGTTCGTGATGTTTTCTTTGTGGTTGGTGAGCAGGTTCTGCTTCGGGTCTTGCCTATTAAAGGCGTCATGAGGTTTGGGAAGAAACAGAAGTTGAGCCCGAGGTTCATTGGCCCTTTTGAGAGTTTGAAGCGAGTTGGGGAGGTTACTTATGAGCTTGTCTTACCTCCCAGTTTATCGGGGTTCATCCGGAATTTCATGTCTCGATGCTTCGGAGGTATCATGGTGATCTGTCTCATGTGTTGGAGTTCACTTCAGTACAGTTGGACAAGGACATGTCCTATGTTGAGGAGCCACTGGAAATCTTGGACAGGCAGGTCCGAAAGCTCAGGTCAAAGGATATAACTTCGGTAACGATTCTGTGGCGGGGTCAACCGGCCAATAAGGCGACTTGGGAGACCGAGTGGGATATGCATAGCCGATACCCTTATCTATTTTCTACTTCAGGTATGTTCTCTATGCTCGTTTGAGGACAAACGAATGTTTATGTGTAGGAGGATGTGACGACCCGGCCAGTCGTCTTTGTAATTTATGCCTCGTTCCCCCATTAACTGCTTCCCCTACGTTCATTTCTGCTATTTTGGCTTGCCGGGACGTTCGGTGTTAGGATCTGGAGTGTTTTGGGACACTTAGTCCCTAAATGAGAGCTTTATTGTTGGAAAGTGGTCCGTATTAAAAACAGTGTGAAGACGACCTCAGAATGAAAATTTTATGGTTCTGTTAGCTCTGTTAGGTGATTTCGGGGTTGGAAGCGTGTTCGGAATATATTTTGGATGTCTATAGCTCATTTAGGCTAGAAATGCCAAAAATTAGAATTTGAAGGGTTCCGATCCGATAGTGAATTTTGATCTGAGGGTCGGAACGGGATTGAGAAAGTTGCTGTAGCACTGTCATGTCATTTGGGACGTGCGTGCAAAATTTCAGGTCAATCGATCGAGTGTTGGTTAGGTTTTGGATCAAAAGCGTGTTTTGGATGAACTTGACGTTATTGGGCTTGAATATTTGATTTAATCGGGCTTCCGGTGTTGTTTTGGAGGGTTTAAGGATTGTACAACTTCGAATAAGGCGTTAGATGGTATTGGCATTTTTTGTTGGGGTTCCGGGGGCCTCGGGTGTGTTTCGAATGCTCTACGGGCAAGTTTTGGGAGTTGGAAGAAAAATTGCAGCAGGCTCCTGTCATTTTCGCTTCTGCGGTTGGGGGACATCAGGCAGAACCGCATAAGCGGTTCCTATGATCGCAGATGTGAAAGTCCGTATTTAATACGGAGTCACAAAGTCGGCTCGTAGTTCGCATATGCGAGACCGCAGAAGCGGTCCCTGGACCACAAAAGCGGAAACTACTGTTCTTATAAGGTTTTATCCGAGGCCTTATTTCAAAAGTTGAAAATTTTAATTTGGAGATCGGTCAAGGGCGATTTTGAGAGGATATTACTGGGTAACGTTTCTATGATCCTTTCTAGTTATATTCCATCAATTAGTAGCTAAATCTATCTTTTAAATTCGAATTAAGGATCAAAAATGGGAGAATTTGGGTGAAAGTTATTGGTTAAATTATTGAGTTTTGAGGGGGCAATTGACCTCCAATTTGGGAGATTTGATATGGTTAGACTCGTGAGAGTACGAGGTTCTGAGAATGTGAAAATTATTCGATCCCGAGTCGTTGGCTTGAGGGATGTTTTGGTCATTTTACCCATTTTCGTGCCTTAGCTTTAATGTTAATGGAGAAATTAGTTACTTGCGATGTTATTTATATTATGTAATTGGTTTGAATAGATTTGCGCCATTCGGAGTTGGATACTCGTGGCAATAGCATCGTTCCTTAGTGATTTTTGCACTGGTTCGAGGTAAGTGGCTTCTCTGACTTTTTGGGGGGACCTCTCCCCTTAGGATCTTTTATATTGCTATCTTAAATGCCCGGTACGTGAGGTGACGAGCGTGTACTTGTACTAGTTGATGAAAATCCATTTTACTTAGAATATTTAACTGTGTTTCTTGAGATCTTTCCCGTTCTAAATGCAATTTAACTTGTGTTAGCTTAGGATAAGCATGTTTAGCTGACTTACTTGATTAATTGCTTAAACTGTATTATCTGTCCTACGTGAAGCTTGCTAGACTAGAAATTTCATTAATTGTTCTTACTTAGCACCTTATCTTATTTGAATTGTGTGGTATTACGAATTGGGGCTGCGGGACGGCCTCCCGGTAACTCCCTTGTATGGGTTTCATTCTATGACTAAGAGTGCGGGATACCAAGAGATCCCTGACAAATATATGATTCAAAAATGGAGGATACCAGGAGATCCTCGGGATACTAAGAGATCCCTTATGTGAAATGGAGGATACTAGGAGATCCCTCGAGTATATGATGAGGATACCAGGAGATTCTCGGGATACCAGGAGATCCCCGATGATAGATATCTGGTGGTGATTTGCAGTTCTAGTTACTACTGTGTTTGTTCTCAGTTACTGTCTTATTTATTATTTGGCTAGAGTCTCGCAGTAGATTATACCCATATGGTCTTTCCTTATTCTATTAATTATTATGTTTTAATCTTAGTATGGCCTCGACCTTTCCTCCTCATTACCCGACCGAGGTTAGGCTTAGAACTTACTAAGTACTCCTGTGGTGTACTCATGCCTCTTCTGCACATATCTTTCATGTGCAGATCCATGTACCTCTACGCATGCGTATTATCAGTAGCTGCAGGGAGCACTTCGGATACATGAGGTATATCTGTCATATCCGCAGACCGGAAAGTCTTTCTCACTCTACCCCTTTAGTTAGTTAGATATTATTCTGTTCTTCCTTGCTATAGACTTTTCCGGATGATTAGAGCAGTATTATATATTACTCTTAGCATGTGTTGCCCGTGGGTTTTCGGGTCTTTGGGATAGTTTTTTAATGTAGAGTGTAAAAGTGTATGTGCCAGGCGGCAACTATATATATGATTCTTGTTATTCAGCTTTTGAATTATGAATTTCATAAATATTGTTACTTCCGCAATGTATAAGGCTTACCGTCAGGACATGTTCATAAATGGTGAACTACGGTCGTGACAGCATGATTTCTATATGAATGTAGAACCTTAAAGACATGATTTCTATGTATGCAGAAGTGCAGAAACCCGTAGGCATGATTTCGATATAGGCAGAAATGCATAACTTGTAAATAATAACACCTATGAGCATGATGTCTACCCTTTGCATACATAAATGACCCTCCCCTTTTCACTAAAACCCGATAAATTATTACAAGTTATTACAACCCAGAATGAATAAGAATAGCAAATTTACATTAGAAATTAAACTATAACCAATGAGCTTAATTCAGACTCGAGGTCTAAAATATGAGATGAACCAACTCCAAAGATCATGATTTCCAAAGCCTTTCTCTTATTTGGGATGTCTCAAAGTCTCTAAGAGTCTCAAGTGGACTCCAAGCAGTTCTTACACCCCAAATATATTGCACAATTGAATTACAATGCAGTGTGGAAGGGCCAGCCCCTCAAATGTCCAAGTTTAGAGGGAACTCAAGGTTCCCAAGGCAAGGCTCATAGAAGGGGGTAAAACTTAGAGTCTAAGGGTAAGTGTAAGTGCAATAGAGGGGAAATTAGGGCAGTCCATGGCAGACTGGTGGTCTTGCCTAGCAATTGGGGTGCTAGCACACCCCCTGACCATCCTGTCAACTTTAAATTGGGGAGTTAAGACCTGTTGAAGGTCAGATTCAGCCCTGGACAGCCATTTGGATGTTGCTAGGCCATGAACTTTAACTCAGCACGCATAAGGTGCATGGGAATTCATAATAGAAGTAGGATACAAGGAAAAAGAAAGTAAATGACATACCCAGCAATGAGATATACCGGCACACCCTCCAGTCTACTTAGAGGTTACGGGTCAAAACTTAGTTCATGGACAACGATTCTTGTTGCCATGCTTTGAGTCCCCACTTACAAACACATAGGGGGTAATGGGATAGGGAGCAAGTGTTCACAAGAAAGAGAAGCAAGCAGTAGCATATAGGCATATTAAGTTCAATGTTAAACTTTATAAAAAATAGACATGGATTCAAAGACCGTAAGTAAACATATTGGGGTGATATTGAGAATTGAGTTAGGAATACCAGTTTCAAAGAGACAAGTAAATAGAAAGCAGTAATCTTGTAAAAGCCACGGTGCAGACAAGAAGCAAGAATAACTTTTAAGTGAAAGTTCAGAAGAGATTGTGATATTGCAGTTTTAAGTGTGTTCAATCATGTCTGTCCTGTGAAAAAGGTGTCGTGTATTTATAGTGTTATAGTCATGAGAAAATAAGGTAAGCAAATAATAGAATCCTGATTGTCAATCAGCTACACAAGACTCCCCTTAATTAGTGGATTCAGATTCAAAGATACAAACTAATTAAGGACACAAAGTAAACAAGCATGTGTGCAAAGTAGAAAATCAAAAGCAAGAACATGGAAGTTATTTAAGCACATGATCTTGACAGTATACGGTTTATGCAAATAAGGCAAGAGAATCATTTGACAGCCAGTAAATCACAAAAGTCTGAAATTTGGTATGAGTGAACCAAGTCGCAAAAATAAAGAATGGTTCTACCAAAGCCAAATCATCTAGGGAATCAGTAAAAGATGGAATAGAAAATCAATCGAGCTTTTAAAGACCAATTAGAGGGAAATTCATCATATATAAGGAGCTTGTGAGTATGAAAGAAGATTCTCGTGTAAATCAGCATAAAAATCCAGTAGCAGAGTTTCTCAAAAGTCAGAATCATATGGAACTCCAAAATTTTCCTAAAAGAGTTGGGGGTTTTGAAATAAGAATCCTAGTTCAGGAAAATCCCAAAAGAGAGGAATCAATTGGGTCAAGACATGTATAGCAATGCAACATGCAATTACAGTAGAAGGATTCAAAGCACTCAATGGCAAATAGTGATAAGAACAACAAGAGAAACATACTCAAAAGAACCTTAAACAAAGCTTAGTAGAAGGCAGACAAAGAACCACAAGAACGTAGCAATGAAAATATAGTAGAAAAACGCAAGAATCGTCGGAAAAGATAACACAGTATGACAAACATATAAGAACATGATAAACTATTGTAAAAAAAAACTACAAGACACTAGTATAGAACACATAGCAAGGGAAACATGCAAAAGATGATACGAGGACACATCAGAGTCAAACACAAAGAAGAAAAATTATAAAAAAAATTCTTTAAACATTTTCCAGAAAACCCTATCGGAAAAGAATGGTTTTGAAAGTTATTTTTAAAGGAAAATTTAAGGAAATCGTTTAAAAATTCACGTACGGCATGGATACACAATAGATCTAAAAGAATCGCAGAAAACCTCGTAGGGTTAGGGTTTCAGAGGACCCTATGATGAGAAAGGCTTGGAAAAGGTCTGATCTAAGTCGGATAAGATTAGAATCAGACTCATGAGGCTATGATATGCTAGAGCAGGTTCGGAGATGGTTGGAAACCTTGAATCGGCGAAGGTCTAGGTGAAGGCCTTCGAAGTCTGACCTCGAACCTTCAAATATCAGGCACATGAGGGAAATAGGAGGCGAATATAGGTCGTTCATGGCCAGAGAGGCCATAGATACCGGTAAATCGGAGGTTGAAGATGGTGGAGGCGATTAGGGTTTCAGGAACATTCGAGAGAGTTTGAGAAGGGTGACGATATTCAGAGGCAGCTGCCCTATTTAAATGAGAGAGTTAGGTTAGGGTTGGGGGATTAAAAAGGTAAGGAGTAATCGTGCCCGTTGATCAGGTTGATCAACAACCTAGATTAAAAGGGGTTTGGGTCAGGTAATATAGACGGGTTAATGGTTGGGGTTAAGTGGGATTGGGCTGGTCCGGAATTGGGCTAGAAATTGGGTCAATTAGGGGGTTAAATTAGGCTATAATTGAAATGATAATGGGCTATATGTTAAATAGCCAATTTTTTCACTTTTAATTAAATTAAAATAGTTAAAATGATTTTAAAACCTAATCAAAAATACTAATCTAATTAATAATATAATAACATTAATAAAAAATTTTGTAAATAATTTTATAATTGTAAAATGCTATTAATCTTAAAAATAGGCTAAAGTTGCAATTACATGCAATTTTAGCATTTAAAATACCAAATAAATTTATAAAAATTTCTTTAATTATATTTGCATAAATATGAGAATAAAAATATGTTATTCACAAAAAAAATAATTTTTTGGGATAATTACGGGTTTTGTATAGCCAAAATGGGCAATAAATCGATTTTAAAACCTTTAAAATTAGGAAAAAATATCGAACTTTGTGGGCATGCTTTTATATGCATACACATTCTATTTTGAAAGTATTTTGAGTGTAAAAATATATGGAAAAAATTGTATATCAACAAAGAGAAGTGTGCATTTGCATATTAAATGCACATTTTTCTCTTTGTTTCTCATCTTATAAAAGTAATGAGTATGCAATATCCATGCTAGGTAGACTCATCATAAGAATATTTCCTCTAGCTTGTGAATACACATCATTCAAACCCATCAAAAATTGAATTAACCATTGACCCTCCAAAGACTTAGTTAGCTGGCTTTTTCCTCACATGAACACACACGTGAACAGGTTATGATTACATTTAAAGCATCTAATCATCCCACAGCCTCTTAAGGTTGGTGAAGTATCTAGCAATATCAGTGTTACCTTGTGTTAAACTTGAAAACTCTTTTTGCGGGTGGAAAAGTTTGGCACCATTGGACTTTCCAAATCTCTGTTCCAAGGTGTCCCAAAGTTCCTTTGATGTTTTTGAATAAATCACACTGTCAGCAATGTCTTTTGATAGTGCATTCAAAATCCAAGATGTTACCATGTCATTGACACAACTCCACTGCTCATAATCAGTAGAGTTTAGATCTAGAGCCTTGCAATCCCCATTGATGAATCCAAGTTTCTTCTTGGCTGATAAGGATAGAAGAATAGATCTCTTCCATCCTAGGTAACCTCTTCCATCCAAGTGTTGATCAAGGTCATTCCAGGTGAATCAGAATGATTAAGATGGTATGGATGGTTGATGTAATATCCTCCTGCCTTAGGAGCATTTGTAGTTTCTGCAACTAAAGCTATGGTTTCTCCCGTGGCACTCATCTTTCTTTACTAGGTGTTGAAGGATAAAATTGGGGATTGATGATTGATGTTGGAGCGAGCTCAATGCTCTGATACCATGAAGGAAATTGAACACACAGCTATGCTAAAATTATGATTTAGATGAGTGAAGAGATAGAGGAATTTTCTGTGTATTCATTTATTTGTTTGTATATATATATATTGAATAAAATAAAGAGAAAAGAAAATTAATATGTACACTTATGCTATTTGTATTTGTCTACCTACAACACAAAAATTCTATCCTAACTAAACAATATTCTCTCACGTGAGCCTCAACTGAGAAGAAGCTTCTACCAATTAAACAAATCAAGGGTTTAGATCTAATCTATCAGAAAAGATATGTGGCTAAGATTAGCCAATCTAAAATATGATGTGTGGCTGTGATTTAAAAGAATAACCCGACATATACTTAGGTTATATCGAAACAAGACTTAGTTTGGTCGGTCATCTTCTCCCTTCTTCTTCTTCCTTGTTCAGATTTTATTCCTCTATTGATGTCCAAATTAATCTGGGATTTGAATCTCCAACAATTTGGGGCAAAAAGCCCAGTTGGGTGTTAAGAATGATGCAAATTTGACATAGAAATGACAGCAATGAGAGACAAGTATCCTGAACTGTCCTAAAATTAAGATATTTAGTTTAAAATTTCAGTAGAAAATAAATACTAATCAATCCCCAAATAACAGCTCTACGAATGATTGTTGTGCACTTCATCCAAAATTGATAATAAAGATATCTAACAAAAAGAATTCCAATGGCATAGGAATAGTTGTAATGGCGAAATGTGTTTTAACTGTAATAATGATGTATGGCTTAAGTTTCATCCTACCTTTTTATCTGAATTAGAGGAAAGTTAGAAACATATTTTGTTATAAAATTAAAGTAATTTAGTAAAATATAAATAAGAAATAGAGATAGAAAAAATGAGTATTTCACGTCTTTTTGGTGTGTCCTTACATTGCCATTTACATAGCTTTTTATAGGCATAAAAAGTAAAGACTACTATAGTAAAATAGTGTAAGGGATAAACATAAAGTATAAATCCAAACACAAACTATTCATACATAGACTTCATCCACATATTATTTACAACACTCCCCTTGGATGGCCATATAAAAAAATAAATCATTAAGAGCTTCATACGAATAAACGTGGGAAATAAATAATTATTTGTAATACGCATTACTTGCTGCCTTATTAAAAACCTTACCATAAAAAACCAATTGGATAAAACCTTATTAAGGAAAAAAGAGTACATCATGTATTTTTTTTCTCCCGCTAATTACAATATCACTTAAGGTCTCGGAGAACCGCATGCCAATCTTGTAAATTAACTTCTCAAATATTAAGGTTGGTAATACCTTAGTAAATAGATCTACCAAATTATCACTTGAATGAACTTGTTGAACATCTTCACCATTCTTTTGAAAATCATGAGTGAAGAAGAATTTTGGTAAAATATATTTTGTTTTGTCTCTTTTAATATATCCTTCTTTCAGTTGGGATATACATGTAGCATTGTATTCATACAATGTTGTTAAAATATTTCCTTTCAGAGAAAGACCACATGTTTTCTGAATGTGTTAAATTATTGATCTCAACCAAACGCATTTTCGACTTATCTCTGCATGATTTGAAGAAGTAGCGACCATAATCTGTTTTGTTGGATGCTATAATATGGTTGTACCTCCATATGTAAATAAGTAGCATGTCTAAGATCGAGCTTTATGCTGATCAGATAAATATCATGCATCTGCATAACCAACTAATGATGACTTGCATTCATTTGATTAGAGTAAACCCATATCAATGGTCCCTCGCAAGTATCTGAAAATATGCTTAATATCATTCCAATATCTTTGTGTTAGTGAAGAACTAAATCTTGCTAACAGGCTTATTGAGCAAGTTATATCTGGTCGAGAATTGTTGGTAAGATACATTAACGCCCCAATTGCACTAAGATATGGTATTTCAGCACCAAAAAGCTCTTTATCATTTTCATGA
Organism: Nicotiana benthamiana; assembly: GCA_034376525.1. Lineage (NCBI taxonomy): Eukaryota > Viridiplantae > Streptophyta > Magnoliopsida > Solanales > Solanaceae > Nicotiana > Nicotiana benthamiana. Next base: position 91,104,729 of record CM067341.1, read on the forward strand.
GGTCAAAATGGATCTTTATTTATATCAAGTGATCACACAAACATCGGGCTACTCAATATATGTGCTTTATCCATATAGAATTGCTATACGATCTTATCGGTATATTTTGATTGATGGACAAAAATTCCATCGACTGCTTGTAGATCAAAACAAAATCTCGTCTTTTCAAGATCTTTCATTTCACATTCTTTCTTCAAATAGTCTACTGCTTTTGGAAGCTCCTCGGGAGTTCCAATGATATTCAAATCATCAACATACACAACAATTATAGCATATTCAGATTCAGGACTTTTTATGAAGACACAGGGCAAATTGGATTATTTTTGTACCCTTCTTTCAATAGGTACTCACTCAGGCGATTATACCACATGCGTCCTAATTATTTTAACCCTATAAGGATTTCTGAAGCTTTATTAAACAAGTTTTTTGAAAAATTTTATATACTTCAGTCACTTTAAATCCTTCAAGGATTTTCATAAAATGTCATTGGCTAATGAGCCATACAAATAAGCTGTGACTACATCCATTAGACGCATATCAAATTTTCTTATTCACTGCCAGATTTACAAGATACATGAACGTGATAGCATCCGTCATAGGAGAATATGTCTCCATATACTCAATGCCAGGTTTTTGCAAAAATACTTCTATCCCAAGTCGTGCTATATATCTAACGACTTTATTTTAATTATTTCGTTTTCGCACAAAATCTCATCTGTACCATACTAGCTTTATGCCTTCAGGTGTTTGAACTATAGGTTTGAAGATTTCAAGTTTTCCAAGTGAAGTTAACTTTGTATGGATTGGCCAATCATTTCTCTATCTTCATTTATCGACAAATTTTGGCTCAAGATCCTCTTCTTGTTGCATCATTGTAACAACATGATTATAAGCAAAATTATTATCAATAACAATATTATTTCGGTTCCATTTTTTTCGTTGAAACATAACTTATTGATATCTCTTCATTCTCATTATTTTCAGCTACTTGGACCTCCCCTAAGGTCTTATCATTTGTTATGTATTAGGTCTCTTCTTGAGTCACTACCTCTGTGTTATGACCACTTTGATCATTTGCTCATTTTCTTCTTCGACGATTTTTATCTTTAGAACCGATTGGTCTAACATGTTTCAAGCGTGGCTTAGACTCATTTGCTTCAGTTGATTGTCCTGCTGGGATATTAACTCAAATTGGAGTATTACTAGCTAGGATATGTGACTTAGTCACCCTCCGTAAGTCAGTGAATGCATCTGACAATTGATTTACAATATTTTACAACAGAATAATTTTTTGAACCTCTTGTTCACATTGACTTGTTCGAGGATCTTAATAGGACGATAATAATACATTTCAATCTATCTCCCTTTTCAGTTTCTTATTTTCTCCCCCTAATATTGGGTACACTGAATTCAGGCAATTAGAAAATTTTACCGTAAATAAATCTCCTGTCATAGGCTCCAGATATTTTATAATAGAAGGAGAAATATATCCAACATATATCCCCAACCTTATTTAAGGACCTATCTTTGTATGTTGTGGTGGAACAACTGGAACATATATCGCACAACCAAAGTTCTAAGAGAGGAAATATTTGGCTCCTGACCAAAAGCCAATTGCAATAAGGAGACTTTACGATAACTTGTGGAACATATCCGCACAAGTGTTGCTGCATACAAAATAACATGGCCCATACTGAAATGAGAAGTTTTTTTCTCATAATCATTAGTCTAGAAGTTAATTTGAGACATTTGATCAATGATTCCGCTAGACCATTTTTATATGAACAATGAGCGACTGGATGCTCAATTGTTATCGTAGTTGACATACAATAATCATTAAAGGCTTGGGATGTAAACTCACCAGCATTATCAAGATGAATTGTCTTAATTGCATAATCTAGAAATTGTTTTGTTAGCTTTATTATTTCATCCAACAATCTCGCAAATACCATATTGCGAGTTGATAGTAAGCACGAAATCTGACCATCTTATAGATACATCTACCAAAACCATATAATATCTGAATGGTCCATATGGAGGGTGAATGAACCCATAAACATCATCCTGTATATTTTCTAGAAATGCAGAAGATTCCATCAATTTTAATAGTGGATGGTCTAATAATTATCTTCCTTGAGAACATATATCACAAAAGAATTTCTTAAATTGAAGAATCCCCCGGTTCTTCATTGAATATCCATTTGTATTCTCAACTATTTTACGTATCATAGTAGAACCATGATGGCCCAACAGGTCATGCCAAATAATAAAATTATCTTGATTAGTAAACTTCTCGTTTACTACGATATGTGTTTCAATCCTGCTAATATTTGTGTAGAATAAGTCGGAGGAAAGAGCAGGTAACTTTTCAAGCACGTATTTTTTACCAGACATTATCAAAGTAATATAAAGATATTCAATCTTTTCATCATTTTTAATCTCAATATGATAGCTATTTTGGCAAATATCTTTGAAACTTAATAAGTTTCTTTGAGATTTACTTCAATATAGTGCTTCATCAATAGCCAAATTTGTTCATCCTGGTAGTAATAAATTGGCTCTTCCAAAACCTTCTATTAATCTTGTACAATTAGATATTGTATTAACATTGGCTTCTTTCATTATCAAATAAGAAAAATATCTCATATCTCTTAAAATAGTGTGTGTTGTAGCATTATCCAGAAGAGATATATCATCTTTACTAATCTTGAGTCCGACTGCATACCGAGAAATTTTCATATTCTTCATAAAAAAATTAAAAAGTACATTAAAGAAATATAAAAGACAAACAGAAAAAGAACAGTATAAAATATATTAGGAATGTAGAAACTAGCAACACATGATACTTTAGAAAAATACACTCAAAAAAAATAAACTAGTTGTAACATAAATGAAAATGACAACTTTTATTATAGCTTCATTCCCTTAAGATGATTAGTTCTTCAATCAATATCCTCAAAAAAAGTCTCCAGCTTCTAAACGAGTAATATTTATTGGGCATCCAAAATTATCATCTTTACATGCAAAATGTACCTTAAATGTATCCACTTATGATTTTAAAATCTTGCAACCTTAAATGTATTCACTTATATCGGGCTTTCGATAATATCGTAAATTTTAGATGATTATATTGTTCTTTTAAATTAATCCATAATTCAAATGAATCTTTTACGATTAAATGTTTATTTTTTAACCTTTCATGTTTACGAGGAAAATAAGGAAAAGAAATGACAAAAGGCATATGGTTTGATAAGCTCCATCAATATGAGTTTCGCAAAACTCAATTTCCTTAAAATATATATAAAAGAGGGCGACTCTAGCATTGAGCTCCTAGCCCTTTAAAGGAAGGCGGACTAGGTAAAAATAGTTTATTATGAAGAATCTTTGATTCTAAGTGGGCGTTTGGACATACGCATTGTGAAACTTCGGGAAAAAGTGAAAAGAAAATTTAATTGAAAATTAGAGTTATATTTTGATATGAATACAATTTTGAATTATTTTTAACTTTTTTAAGTGGGTTGAAGTGAAAATTTTTAAAAATAGAAATTTTATAGCCAAACAATAATTCGAAAAAAGTGAATTTTTTTCTAAAATAAAAGTAAAAAATTTCTTATGGCCAACTATATAGAGCGGAGTGAATACAGATTAATCATATACTCGATCTTAAATAGTTTGGATATTAGGTTTAGTTGACAGTTGATTGATTGACGGAAGGTAAAAAAGGAAGATATGCCGGCATCTATCAAGCAATAAGCATTGTTTTCAAGTTTAGCACAGATATTTAGAGAACAAGGGTCACAATCACTTCCAACCGAAAGGTTGTGAGTTCGAGTCTCCCCAAAATCAAGGTGAAAAGTTTTTGAAGTGAAAAATGTCGGTGGTCTATTTGGAAACAGCCTCTCTACCCCAGGGTAGGGGTAAGGTCTGCATACATATTACCCTCCCCAGACCCCATTAAGTAAGATTATACTGAGTTGTTGTTGTAAGGGTCACAATCACAAGGAATCAACCAAGAAGTAACTCACACTTTCAGTTCATCAAATCAAACCACTTTAGGAATATATGGTCAATGGGTCAACTCTCACTAAAAATACAAAGAAAATGACTACACAAAAAGAACTAGACATTGCCAATGCAACTAAAGGGTCCCAATTTGATATAACGAATCCCATATATAGTTGATATATCAACATCAAGAATTTAAGGGCTTCATTTCATTTTATCTTCATTTCGGTTTGATCTTTCCTAGAAACCACCAAAATAATAAGGAAATGAATAAGTTGATAAATAAGAGAACTAAAAAATTGGGGGAAAATTCCATTTGAGGTTCTTGATATATGCTAATCTAAGAATATTTTTAATTTTTTTGAATATAAAGGGACCCGAGGTAAACTATACGGGTCATTGCAAAGATATTATTACATATGAATTCCCACATCATGCTAAGATCATAATTTTGCTTAGATTATATTTTCTTTAATTAAAGGTGCTTTTCATTGATCAATAAACTATTCATCTTACTTTTCCAATTTTTAATTTAACCTAAGTTTGGGTAATACATACGTAAATATTATTTGTCTAGAATTTTTGAAAAATTGAAAAATAATAATAAATATATTTATAAATAGCAGTAAATAGTGGTTGGGGGAAGAGGGGGGGGGGGGTTGTTTCAAATTTTCCTATTCTTAGAAAAGGGGTGTTAACCCATTGATGGTTGGATAGGGCAGAAGCTAAATCAGAATGAGCTACAACTTGTTGATAAATATGCATTTTTAAAAAATATATGTCGATGCTGACATTCTTGGAGCACTTCCACCCAATAATTGATTCTCCATTTGTGCGACAAGTATATGCTTTTTCCACCTCTTTTCACGTATGGTTTTTTTATTTTTGTTCCTTTTTCTTTTTCAAATATTCTGAACAGTTTCCTTTGGTTTTTTATTCTTAAAATAAATTCCTTTTGGGTGGGATGTACTAAATAGGGAAAAGGAAAGAAAAGGGTCTCGTACGAATTCGACTTTAGATATAGATTACATATATTATATTAGAAGAAAATGCATTTTTGTAATTTAGCTAAAGACTCGCACAGCAATGTAATTTAAAATATTCGAGAAGTACGTTGTCCAGTTGACGAATTTTAACTTCTATTTTCATGATTTTTATTCAATAACTCCGTCTAATATGTTTTGAGATTAAATCTTGTGATAGTTCTCAAGTACTCTTGTACTTCCCCAGAGTTGGTTAAGTGATAGATCTTCAACCGAGGTGCATCACTAAAGAAACTAGAAAAATAAGGTAGTAAATTAACTTTTGGGTAAATACTAGCATCATTCAACCTTTTTGGGCATGGAGCCAACAAATGATGTTAGATTAATTTTAGAAAATATGTACATAGAATATTTAGTATGACAGAGAGATTATGTATTCACGTAACCCATAATTTGAACCGTAAATCCGCTCATGATGTTGAAGGACATCTCGTCGATCCATTCTTTCTACCCCTCAAAATACACAATTGTTGTTACAGTGAAGGAATAAAACGCAATGGTTATAAATTAAAATTCTGAATTCTGACTCGGGGTATATCATATGATCCATTTTCGACATATACACTGAATTTAGCGCAAGAATGTCCTACGAATGAAGCTGTGCTCCGTAGACCACATAGTACATGGCCCAGAAAAACAAACACACATATATATGTTTATATTGTTTGGCCTTTGAGGAAGGGACCATTTTTCATAATTATTTCTTGAGTTGGAGACCACAATTTAGAACTTAGATAGCTTTAAACATTAAAGTAGCAATGAATGGAACCTAAAGCTAGATCCAAAAAGGCCGACACTGGAACATGTTGCGCTGCTCTTTGTATTTTGGGGGAAAATTTTATTTTATGTCTCACACAACTGACACTAGTTGTATGAGGTATCTTTTTTGTCTTACAACTGTGTGGGTCTCAGAATTTTGTGGATCCAAATATGTAAGATATGAGTCCATACATATGTGAAATAAAAAGAGGTCTCACATAACTAATGTAAGTTGTATGAGACACAAAATAAAATCAAGATATATGGAAGTTCTGTTTGTTTTGCTTTTTATTTACAACTTCCATGTATTATCATTAACATAATATGTAAACATCAACCTTGTTTATGTATGAGTCAAAATCTGATCATACGACGGCGGTGGCAATAATCCTGCCCTAATCACCTTATGAAAAAAGTCAACCAAGTTGACTTCATCCGGTCATCGCTACATCCTATAGAGGCGAGGAGGTAAAGGCCTCTCAAGGAGGGAATAAATCTCTCGACCCAATCACGATAAAATACGACAAGCATAAGATGTTTTACGAATATAAAGGCTAGGGGGAGAGGGGAAAGAAGGGGGCTCCGCTTCTTCTCCAAAACTCCAAGAACCCGAAAAAGGGTCGCAGAGCTCTGATAACAGAATCCCTGACATACGGGGAAGGGGAGAAACTCCATTTTCTATCAGCTAACAATTTGGAAGAATCATTTGGTAATTTCCTGAACCTCTCTAAGGAGAGGCAGGACAAATTTCTATCATCAATAATACTTTCCGATACTTTGTCTATTCAGTACATTACTGCAACTACTCTGCCTTCCGATCCAGTATTAATTATGATTGACTATGATTTGCCCATTTATTTCTTTTGATTGATTTTCTTAGAAAGAATTTAACAACTTTTGAGCCAAATAATTTGGCGCCGTCTGTGGGGATTTACTAGTAAAAATACCTAGTTTTTCCTGGATCGGAGCCAAAGAAACACCAAAAAGAAAATCCAACTCACACCAGATTCGAAGGCAACACATCGAGAAAAGAAAAATCGAACGCGTCGACAGGGACTAGAATCCCCTGCCTTATCGATCTAGAACAGCTCGGACAAGGGTAGAGGTGCTGCAATCTATTTTCCTTCTCCCCCTTTGAAATCAACGGTCATAAGCACCGAGCATACCCATTTTATCTTCTATACTATGTCGGGCCGGAAACCGGTGCATGGGTGCCTCAAATGAAGAATCAAAAATCATCTTGAAACAACATGAATCTCCGGGTCAAGCAAACAACTATGACACGCATACAACGCAGTTCGAAATGAAATCTTGACGCTTAGCGCTCATGGCGCTGAACCACCAAGTGAACAATGGCTGCCGAACGGGGACTAAGGCTAAAGGCCTTCGCCATCAAAGATCGACAGGTTTGACCTCGTTCAAGCTCAAGACGGATTGTTATTTCGATAAGTTTGAAATAATACCCTAAGGCTAAGGGCCTTCGCCATCAAAGATCGACAGGTTCGACCTCGTTCGAACTCAATACGGGCTATTATTTCGATAAGTTTGAAATAACACCCATAAGGCTAAGGGCCTTCGCCATCAAAGATCGATAGGTTCGACCTCAAAACATGTTGTTATTTCGATAAGTTCGAAATAAAACCCTTAAGGCTAGGGCCTTCGCCACCAAATATCGACAAGTTCGACCTCATTCGAACTCAAAACAGGCTGTTATTTCAATAAGTTCGAAATAGCACCCTTAAGGCTAAGGAACTTCTCCATTAAAGATCGATAGGTTCAACCTCGTTCGAACTGAAGACGGGTTGTTATTTCGATAAGTTCGAAATAACACCCTTAAGGCTAAGGGCCTTCGCCATCAAAGATCGACAGGTTTGACCTCGTTCGAACTCAAGACGGGTTGTTATTTCGATAAGTTCGAATAACACCCTTAAGGATAAGGGCCTTCGCCATCAAAGATCGACAGGTTCGACCTCGTTTGAACTCAAGATGGGTTGTTATTTCAATAAGTTCGAAAATAACACCCTTAAGGTTAAGGGCCTTCGCCATCAAAGATCAACAAGTTCGACCTCATTCGAACTCAAAAAGGGTTGTTATTTCGGAAAGTTCAAAATAACACCCTTAAGGCTAAGAGCCTTCGCCATCAAAGATCGGTATGTTCGACCTCGTTTGAACTCAAGACGTGCTGTTATTTCGATAAGTTCGAAATAACACCCTTAAGGCTAAGGGCCTTCGCCATCAAAGATCGACAAGTTCGACCTCGTTCGAGCTCAAGAAGGGTTGTTATTTCGAAAAGTTCAAAATATCACCCTTAAGGCTAAGAGCCTTCGCCATCAAAGATTGACAGGTTCGACCTCGTTTGAACTCAAGACGGGCTGTTATTTCGATAAGTTCGAAATAACACCCTTAAGGCTAAGGGCCTTCGCCATCAAAGATCGACATGTTCGACCTTGTTCGAACTCAAGACGGGATGTTATTTTGATATGTTCGAAATAACACCTCTAAGGATAAGGTACTTCGCCATCAAAGATCGACAGGTGACCTCGTTTGAATTCAAGACGGGCAGTTAAATCGACCCCCTTAAGGATAAGGGCCTTCGCCATCAAATATCAACAGGTTCGACCTCGTTCGAACTCAAGACAATTTGTTATTTCGGTAAGTTCGATATAACACCCTTAAGGCTAAGGGACTTTTCCATCAAAGATCTACATGTTCGACCTCGTTCGAACTCAAGACGGGCTCTTATTTTGATAAGTTCGAAATAACACCCTTAAGGCTAAGGGCCCTCGCCATCTAAGATCGATATGTTCGAACTCAAGACGGGCTGTTATTTTGATAAGTTCGAAATAACACCCTTAAGGGTAACGGACTTTACCATCAAAGATCGACAGGTTTGACCTAGTTCGAACTCAAGGCGGGTTGTTATTTTGATAAGTTCGAAATAACACCCTTAAGGCTAAGGGCCTTTTCCATCAAAGATCGACAAGTTTGACCTCATTCGAACCCAAGACAGGTTGTTATTCCGATAAGTTCGAAATACTACCCTTAAGGCTAAGGGCCTTTTCCATCAAAGATCGACAGGTTTGACCTCGTTCGAACTCAAGACGTGTTGTTATTTCGATAAGTTTGAAATAACACCCTTAAGGCTAAGGTCCTTCGCGATCAAACATCGACAGGTTCAACCTCGTTTGAACTCAAGATAGTCTGTTATTTCGATAAGCTTGAAATCACCCTTAAGTCTAAGGACCTTCGGCATCAAAGATCGACAGGTTCAACCTTGTTCAAACTCAAGATAGGCTGTTATTTCTATAAGTTCGAAATAACACCCTTAAGGATAATGACCTTCGCCATCAAAGATCGACAGGTTCGACCTCGTTTGAACTCAAGATGGGTTGTTATTTCGATAAGTTCAAAATAACACCCTTAAGGTAGAAGCCTTTGATAAGATAAAAAGCAATACCGAGACTCATTTGATGAGCCCGCACCTCTCGGCAAGATCATAAATCAATTGAAAGAAATTTAAAATGCAAAACAAGTAGTTCTTTATTCATGAAGTCAGAAATACGGGCTATTGCCGCTTACACCCGGCCCAGACCGATCAACTAAAAAGAGACAAAAAAAAGAAGAAGTAGAAGAAAGAAAAGGGAAAACAACAAGAAGAAAACAAACGCCAACCGGTGGACAAAATAAAAAGAAACACAACACAAATTTTTTCTTTACTCGGCCTCATCATCGTTGTTTTCATCATCATCCCCATAGTGCCCACCATCATCATCACCTTCACCCCCATCAGCTTCGGGTGTTGCCACATCATACCCGCAGTAAACACGGGCTGCGCAGGCCTTCTAAGATTCCTCTTCCTAGGCCGCTGCCCGCTTCCCACAAGTTCTTGAAAATATTCCGTTGGGCTTCGGCATAGATCCAAAGCTCATGAGTCTGACGGGGAATGGCAGCATGGGATGGCCAAACTGAGCCCTCAGTCGTTGATTCTCTGCCTCCAAGGTTGTGACTTGCTCTGCCAAAACCGTGGCCTCCTGATCGATCGTGCTGATCCGCTCCTCAAGCCTCGCTTCCCTAAGGGTCGCAGTAGCCCTCTCCGATTCTTGCTGGGACTAGTGAACGCGAATGGCCTCCTCTAAAGCGGCTGACCTAGCCAAAGCCTCTGACCAGGCCCTCTCCATGTGCTTTAACTCGGCCACCTTGCTCTCTAGTGCACTCAACTTTCCTCTCCATTCGGCGCTCATCTCCACAACTCTGGCCCGACCCTGCTCCATTTCCAATTGCATCGCTCCTAACTTGCCCTGCAGGTGCTCGTATTCTGCAGCGACCCATTTGCCCACTTCGAGCTCTTCGTCCTTGAGATGGATTAGCTCTTCAAGCTCACTCTTGCTGCTGAGCAGTGCAGTAGCTTCTAGTCCCTCTTCTCTAACTCCTCGCCCAAATCTCGGTTGCGGGGATCCGTCCTCAACCGCTCGTTCAACTCACGCCACCTATTGTGATAGCGACGATACTTTTCCAGCATCTGCAAGAAGATGCACGGTCGGATATTGGCCCTACGGATGCTCTCCACCTCCAACAAGTATGTCTGAAAAACAAGAAACCAGTTAAGCCAATGCTCATTCTGCGACAAAGGAAAAGAAAACCAAAGTCAGAGATAATATACCCTCAAGCCCATCATAGCCACTTCGTCCCTCACTTTGGAATTTAAGACATTTTGCAGGGACTCGATCTCGTCTTCCGAGCACAGCGAGCTGAATTGCAGGATCAAGTTATCTCCTTATGCTAACAGGTTCACATCGGGAGGGATCTCAAAAGACGGGTTGACCCCCCTCCCCCGCACGAACCACCAAGTGAGTAATTTCCTCCTCGAACATCCGAACATCATCAGGGTCCAAGTCAGACTCAAACTCGTATTCAACCACTACACTCTTTCCCCTATCTGCCACAAAGCGTTGGGCATGACCTGCAAAAGACGAGGGAGGCGCGCTCGAGGTCACAACGGCAGCACCAAGGGTTTGATTCTATGCTACGTCAGATGTCCTACATAAACAACAGCGGGAACTTCAGACTGGATCACTGTAACAGCTGAATTTTCCTGGCTTTGACTGATAGGACCAACTTTGACCACTCGCTCTACCCCAGCGCTAGACGCCGCAACAACACCATCCTCTGGATCTGCCGGGGGAGAATCCAGGTTGATCACTGTCGGAGGCGCTACCTCGAATTCCACCCTGCTTCTCTTCAACGACCTTTTCTTCCTCTCTGGTAGTCGGCAAATACTTCTGAGGGCAGGCGGCACCACATAATACCTAGCCCTAAGATATAGCCCGGGTCAGAGTGGTCAAGGCTGCAAATTTAACCGATGCTGCCCTCGACGAAGGACGAGCAGCAGGTACTGCACTGAGGCGAGCAGACACAGCCGGCAGACGGAAGGCTAACTGAGGGTCCTAACTCTACAAACTCTCCCTGACAATGACAAACGACGTTCAAGAGGTAAGACCAAAACAAAAAAAGACAGATACAAAATAAGGGCATTATCCCACCTGTAAGGGGCCTATGCCCAAATCTCTCATGAAAGGTCGACCACGTGCGAACCCCCATTGCATGGGGAAGGATAGCCTCGACCCATTCTCGAATCCCCTCCAAGGGTGGCGGGGGTAGCTTCTAGGCTGCAAAACAACGAAGTAGATCAGTACATGAAACACAAAAGGTGAGAGGACAAAGACAAATTGGGTACTCCTCTAATCGTGGGCGAAGACTTACGAGCAAAATTCCACACCTCAGGAAATCCAGTTGGGTCTGCCAATAGGTGCTCGGTCCGCACATAGAAGAAGTTGTCAAAAAAGCTACGATTGGTCCTGTCATCCATCTTAACCACTAAACCTTTTGAGCCTCGAATATGCGCATGGATTATCGTGCTGCAAATCTTTTGGGGGGGGCGAACAGGCTGAGCACGTGCCCCAGAGTAACCTCGCAACTGGCTAACTTCGCACACTTGATGAACAAAAGGAACAACTTATATAGGTATGGGGAAAGCTGAGCAGGACATACCTCATAATAGCGTCGAAGTCGTCCAATAGCATGGGAAGCGGGAGCGTGTACCCTACGAGGAAGGGGTAAGCATAGAACATACAGAATCCCGGATGGTCAAATTGGACCCGATCGTCTCTCTCTGCCAGCACCATTTCTACATAGTTGGGAAGGCCTCAACGTTCCCGTAAATCCGCTATCCCTACCTCCCCTATAAGGGGGATATCGACCAGCTCTTCCCGCCGTCAGCGCTGAAATCTGCCACCTCTTTTCCCGGGCGGGATAAAATTTCATCCACCGACGGAACCTCTTCACATTCCGCCAAATCTATGTCTCCGGCAGTCGGAGCAGGATCCTCAACTGCCGGAGGAGTAACAAGAATGTTGTCATTGGAAGAAGTACCTGCCATCTCTAGCCCACGAAGAAAAAAAGAGAGAGGAAGAACTTTGCGGGAGAAGTGAAGAAATTAAAAATTGCTGCAAGCACGTGAGTAAGAAAGAGCTCAAATTGACAGAAAGGGAGATATTCTGAGAGTTTTCTCAAAGATGAACGATGAAATGTGAAAAACAAATAACAGAACCCTCCAATTTATAAGAGATGAATTCTCCGAGCAAACCCAATAGTCGCCATAAGAATCTGACTGGGGGCGAAGCGATTCAGATCTCGAAAACGTGTGTCAGTATGACTGCCTGCACGAAAGGGGAGAAACTCCATTTTTTATCAGCTAAAAATTTGGGAGAATACATTTGGTAATTTCCTGAACCTCTCTAAGGAGAGGCAGGGCAAATTTCTATCATCAATAAAAAAAATCGATACTTTGTCTGTTTAGTATATTACTCCAACTACTCTGCCTTTCGATTCAGTATTAATTATGATTGACTATGATTTGTCCCTTCATTTCTTTTATTTGCTTAGAAAGTGTTTAATAACTTTTGAGCCAAGCATTTTATACGTAATTAAGCTGAACAATGTGTTTGGAATGATACTCTTCTTGTGTTTTCAAGTCGCAATCAGTGACTTAATATTTATACCTTTAACTTGTAAATATATTACAACTTTAACTTGTAAATATATTACTCTATCAGTACAAAAAAAGATTTATTCTACATTTTGTTCTTTGCATGCTAGTCATCCTAGCCCCTAATTAAGATTGGCCTATGATTGTAATGAAATCGTTCTTGATGTGGCATAAGTTCAATTTGCTAAATAGTGAAGATTCGATATCAATTTTATGTATTAGGCTCTGACCATACTTAAATGTGATAGCTAGAGACTATTTTGCACGAAGATTACACTAATAATCCTCTGGGATATGCTCGCGAAAAGAGCTAAATCAAGTTCATCATTTGAATATTCAACTGTAGTGTGACAAACTTAATTGTGTGCGAAAAAATAGTATATATATATATATATATGACCCTGAAATAATTAGCAAGATAAATTATGTCTCAAGCTGATTCGTAATTAATAAACGGTGACCGTTTATTAATCGCCATACTCGATCATCGCTAACCCACTCATTAAGGCTACGACCTACTCACCATCGCAGGGACGAAACCTCCGCATGGTTCTGGCTATCACTGCCAACTCATACATCTCTATATCTATAGATATAAAGAGAAGGAGCCCTAGAGGGGGGACTGTTTTTCTTCTTCATCACTACTCCCAAGAAAAGAGAGAAGATCATTATAAGGTTCTGAACTTCTCCATGGAGAGGTAGACCAAATCAATATTATCTATGAAAGATATCTACCTTCCTCTCCTTAACAAATAACATTTGTCTCTTGTATTTTTCGTTTGGTCCCTCGATTATTACGATCTGTTATGATTGGCCCTCAATTTAAATTTTATTGTTTTATGCTTACAAAGTGTATGATAACATTGGATTAAACAATTTGGCGTCGTCTATGGGGATTTCACAGCAGAATCGCGTAGTTCTTCCCGGGACCAAAAGGAAAGAAACATCAAAGAACAACCATGCTCAACCAAGCTGAAGCGATATATCAGACAAAGGAAACTTGAAGATCTCAAGTCGAGATCCAACTCATCTATCACTCCTCTCTCAAATAGTGCAAGCAAGAAGAAGAAATAGCCCCCCCTCCCCCCGAGGGAAAGCGCATCTAAGGTATCCCCGTGACCCCAATGCAAGAACCCGTCGGGAAAAGGTGCAAAGACGTCTCAAAGCCATGATCCACATTGGGGTAACCTACGCGAACTAATCGAGAAGTCAGCACATAAACCATACGAAATCTAAAACTAAAATCGACCTCTAATGCCCCATACACGTAACGATAGGTCATGCGGGAGAAAACGTTCAACTACAAGTTGAACTGGGACTCAAGCTATGCGCTTTCGCCAAAAAAAATTGCAATGTTCAACTACGGTTAAACAAGAACTCAGGCTACGTGCCTTCGCCGAAAAGTTCAACTACAAGTTGAACTAGGACTCAGGCTATGCGCATTCAACTACGGTTAAACAACAACTCAAGCTACGTGCCTTCGCCGAAAATTTCAACTACAAGTTGAACTAGGACTCAGGCTATGCGCCATCGCCAACAAAAATTGCAACGTTCAACTACGGTTGAACAACAACTCAAGCTACGTGCCTTCACTGAAAAGTTCAACTACAAGTTGAATTGGGACTCAGGCTGTGCGCCTTCGCCAACAAAAATTGCAATGTTCAACTACGGTTGAACAACAACTCAGGCTACGTGCCTTCGCCGAAAAGTTAAACTACAAGTTGAACTGGGACTCAGGCTATGCGCCTTCGCCAAAAAAATTGCAACGTTCAACTGCGGTTGAACAACAACTCCAGCTACGTGCCTTCGCCGAAAAGTTCAACTACAAGTTGAACTGGGACTCAGGCTATGCGCCTTCGCCAACAAAAATTGCAACGTTAAACTACGGTTGAACAACAACTCAGGCTACGTGCCTTCGATGAAAAGTTCAATTACAAGTTGAATTGGGACTTGGGCTATGCGCCTTCGCCAACAAAAATTGCAACTTTACGGTTGAACAACAACTCAGGCTACGTGCCTTCGCCGAAAAGTTCAACTACAAGTTGAACTGGGACTCACGCTATGTGCCTTCGCCAACAAAAATTGCAACATTCAACAACATTTGAACAAAAACTCAGGCTACGTGCCTTCGCCGAAAGTTTCAACTACAAGTTGAATTAGGACTCAGGCTATGCGCCTTCGCCAACAAAAATTACAACGTTCAAATACGGTTGAACAAAAACTCAGGCTATGTGCCTTCGTCGAAAAGTTCAACTACAAGTTGAATTGGGACTCATGCTATGTGCCTTCGCCAACAAAAATTGCAACGTTCAACTACGGTTGAACGACAACTCAGGCTGCGTGCTTTCACCGAAAAGTTTAACTACAAGTTGAATTTGGGACTCAGGCTATGCACCTTCGCCAACAAAAATTGCAATGTTCAACTACGGTTGAACAACAACTCAGGATACATGCCTTCACCGAAACGTTCAACTACAAGTTGAACTGGGACTCAGGCTATGCGCCTTCGCCAACAAAAGTTGCAACGTTCAACTACGGTTAAGCAAAAACTCAAGCTACGTGCCTCCATGGAAAAGTTCAACTACAAGTTGAACTGAGACTCGGGCTTCGCGCCCTCGCCAACAAAAGTTGCAACATTCAACTATGGTTGAACAACGACTCAGGCTTGGTGCCTTCACCGAAAAGTTCAACCATAAGTTGAACTGGGACTTAGGTTGTGCGTCCACGCCAACAAAAATTGCAACATTCAACCACGGTAGAACAACGACTCAGGCTACATGCCATTGCCGAAAAGTTCAACTATAAGTTAAACTGGGACTCAGGCTATGCGCGTTCGCCCACAAAAACTGCAACGTTCAACTACGGTTGAACAACGACTCAGGCTACGTGGCTTCACCGAAAAGTTCAACTACAAGTTGAATTATGACTCAGGCTATGCGCCTTCGCCAACAAAAACTACAACGTTCAACTAGCAACGACTCAGGCTACGTGCATTTGCCGAAAAGTTCAACAATAAGTTGAACTGGGACTCAGTTTGTGCCTTCGCCAACAAAAATTGCAACGTTCAACTACGGTTGAATGACGACTTAGGCTACGTGCCTTCACCGAAAAGTTCAACTATAAGTTGAACTGGGACTTAGGATATGAGCCTTCGCCAACAAAAATTGCAACGTTCAACTACGGTTGAACAACGACTCAGGCTACGTGCCTTCACCGAACAGTTCAACTATAAGTTGAATTGGTACTCAGGCTATGCGCCTTCGCCAACAAAAACTGCAACGTTCAACTACGGTTGAACAATGACTCAGGCTAGGTGTATTCGCCGAAAAGTTCAACTATAAGTTGAACTGGGACTCAGTTTGCGCCTTCGCCAATAAAAATTGCAGCGTTCAACGACGGTTGAACAACGACTTAGGTTATGTGCCTTTACCGAAAAGTTCAACTATAAGATGTGCTGGGACTCAGGCTATGCACCTTCGCCAACAAAAATTGCAACGTTCAACTATGGTTGAACAACGACTCAGGCTACGTGCCTTCACTGAAAAGTTTAACTATAAGTTGAACTGGGACTCAGGCTATGCGCCTTCGCCAACAAAAAATTGCAACGTACAACTACGGTTGAACAAAACACAGGCTATGTGCCTCCGTTGAAAAGTTTAACTACAAGTTGACCTAGGACTTGGGCTACGCGCCCTCGCAAACAAAAATTGCGACGTTCAACTACGATTGAACAACGACTCAGGTTACGTGCCTTCGCCGAAAAGTTCAACTACAAGTTGAACTAGGACTCAGGCTATGGCCATTTCCATTAAGTAAACGGCTAAAACTGCCCACTCAATTAAGGCTATGGTTATCTCCAATACGTAAACGGTTAAAGCTATTTATTGATCTCGACCGGAACTACGTCCGAAGAAGTCCGCTCATCGAGCTCGATCAAGGCACGACCTTGATAAGCGGAGGGACTAAGTGTATGGGTTAAAATATGACCCGAAATAACTAGCAAGATAAACTATATCCAAGCTAATTCGTATTTAATAAACGGTATGACCACTTATTAATCGTCATACTCGATCATCGGCTAACCCACGCATTATGGCTACCGCTTATTCACCATCGCAGGGATGGAACCTCCGCGTGGTACCAGCTATCACTGCCAGCTCCTACATCTCATATTTATAAATACAAAGAGAATGAGCCCTAGAGGGGGAGGTGCAGTTTTTATTCTTCATCACTACTCTCAAGAAAAGGGAGAAGATCATTGTAAGGTTCTGAATCTCTCCATTGGGAGGCAGACCAAATCAATATTATCAATGAAAGATCTCTACCTTCTTCTTCTTAACAAATAACATTTGTCTCTTCTACTTTTCATTTGATCTCTCGATTATTACGATCTGCTACGGTTGACCTTTAATTTAAATTTTATTGTTTTACGCTTACAAAGTGAATGATAATTTTGGGTTAAACAATATATACTTTTAGTTTTGAATACGAGTTAAATTGCAGGATTGTTTAGGCTTTTCTACCATAAGTGCCTGTGTGTGAACAATACAATATCAATAATTTGTAAGAGCTTAGAACCTTAGACCAATTCCAGAGTTCATGTTTAAATGATCACTCAATTATTAAAATTTTAGTTAAGTCATCTTTTTTGTTTTTTGCATTTCTCCGTTCACTTTTATTTATTTATTATATTAAAAATTACTATAATATATTTACTTTTATTTGTCATATTAACAGATCAGGAGAAAGCCAAAATTTTTGTTCCTCTTTTTATCCTTATTGTTAACTACTTATTTTTTAAATTATTTTTGAGACGTATTATAACGCAAATATTATTATTATTATTATAAAATACGTACTTTATTTATGTGTTTATTAAGGGAAGTATAAAGTAAACGAATGGAGTAACAGAAAAGTCACTTGGTTTGTCCAAATTCCCGCAAAAGAAAGCTGATGTGCCAATTTATTTCAGTCTACATGAAATTTTTTTATTTTTTACTGGGATCACAACCATATGGACTTAAATAATATCAAAACTAATATTATATTTATAACCTGACCCAAAACACCAGATTTCAAAATACAAAAACCTTGGACTTATAAATCCTAAATTTGCCGCTAACTAAATCAAAGTTAATCTTGAAGAATTTTCTTGTGTCCACCTCTGCTACTTTAAAGCACTACTTTAGTTTGTTTGATTCTGGAGATAATATAGAGGTTAATACTATTGGGACCGAAAAATTATATGCAGAAGCTAGCAAAGTAAATATAAGCGATGATAAATTATACAACAAAAGAGAAATTTATTAAAAAAAACATAAATATTTAACGCGGTTCGTTCAATTGATTCACGTTCACAATGGAGATGAACAATTCACTTTATATATAAGATAGTACAAAATGTCAAGAGAACAATCTCACGAAAAGGCAAATACAAGTGACACACTAACACTTGTCCCGTAAAATTCTCCCCCTAAACAGGACTTTCAAACTCTATATGGCTATATTGTGGATGCTACTGAATGAGAAGGATGAATCTTCAATTTATAGAACTCCAAACGTTTTCCTACAAGGAAAAAGACTAGCAAAATATAAAAGAATAATAATTTTTTTCTACGAAAAAATACAATTAAGATAATTATATTACTCTTTCCTTCAACAAAGAAGAAAATCAAATAAAAAATTACGACAAACACCCGACAAATACAACTTTATCAGGTAATAGGCTCTTGGTTATACTCGAACGGAAAGAATAAGAGGACACTGCTGCCTCTCTCTTGATAAGAAATGAACGAGAATTGGAATATTCCTATCATATCTAAGATCTTCTTCTGCACGTTTCAATGGAAAATTCTTCGTCATTGTATAACTAGCAAGTACAATCATAAAAAGGCAACAGTCATGACCATTTCAACAAGAATAAATAAGAAAGTAAGTGGGAGTCTGGACATAAGAATTGTAAAATTTCGGGAAAAAATGAAATTTTTTTCAAGTAAATGCTATTTGAAAAAACGAGTTGTATTTGGACATGAATATAATCTTGGATTGTTTTTGAATTTTTGTGAGTGATCTAAAGGCGAAAATTTGAAAAAATAGTTTTTTGAAGTGTTTCAAAATTTCGAAAATTTCTGAAATTCATCTTCAAGTGAAAATCGAAAATCTCAGGATCAAACACATATTGTGAAAAAAAAATTCAAAAAAAAAAACGAGTCTTTTTTATGGCCAAACTGGCTCTAAAGTAGTATGTATTACAATTGATTCGAATATAGTGTATGATCTTTTTAGAGAAATTTTCACAAACTACTATTGTTAGTGGTTATTAGCTAGTTGTAGCTACCATTTGTTATATTACCTCATATAGCTATATTTTCAGGCTTTTAGAGTGTATTCGATGTATTTAAGCTACTATATTCATGAATACATTAGCATTTATATGTGTGAAACATGGATTATAGCTAGACAGTTTTTTGTATTTAACTGTATTCACGGCGTGAAACAGGGGATTACAACTAGACAGATTATTATATTCGACTGTATTCACGATATGTATTTGTGAATACATTAACGTAAATAACACAATTCATGGTCTATTAAACTGTTTTTAAATGGAAAGTGAATCAATTAACATAATAGACTCCTAATATAACTCAACAAACTTAATTATAGTACATAAAATTTATATTTTCAGTAATAAAAAAAGATTCTCAACGGAAAAACACCCCAAAAATATAGCAATCTTCAGAGAAAATATGCTGAATATTTTTTCCAGCCGATAACTACAACAAAAATAGAGCAATTTAAATACATATATACATCTGGATAAATAAATAATATTAATATATGATTACGTTCATGGAACACAACGAGACAGTGAATACAATGAAATATATGGAATACATCAAGATACATTTAAATACAATGAATACAATGAAATACATGGAAATATAGCGAGATACGTTGAAATATATTAACAGAAAATTCAAGTTGCTCAGCTCCAAACTTCGTTGTCTTTGTTCAAAAACAACTCTAATGTCGTGTCGCCCTCTCCGCTGCCTTCGATTGTTGTTGTTACGCCGGAGAAAATTTATATATCGGATGATTGCTCGATAGACCAAAAGTCTTTGCAGGAAAACTCTATGATGCTTTGCCGAAGAGTTCTAGAAGTAAGATAAAAGTGGAAGATGAGAGAGAGAGAGAGAGAGAGAGAGAGAGAGAGAGAGAGAGAGAGAGAGAGAGAAGGGGGGCATATATATAGGTAGTGGATAGATTTGAACGTATCCCTTCCTTCAACTGGATGGAGAATACAGGGAGAATACATTAAACTAGGGCTGCTTATCGGGCGAATTGTGGTTTTTTACTCTTAACGATTTTGCTTAACGGTTATCGGCTTTTAAATGTATTAATCTGTTAGCCATCCGATAAGATATCGGACGGATTTGTATCCGTATAGCTCTTATCGGGCGGTTTATCAGCCTAACATACATATTCATTAAATATCTCCCCTTCTACTGACTTCTTCAGCTATAATATGAATTGAAAAACTGAATATTTGTTAGAAGTCAATTATATGGATTATTTTTCTTTGTTCTTGCAAAGCTAATTTGTTCGAAAGTTTTATTTATGTAGGTGCTTTTGATTCCAAGTCTATCATTTCTGGTGAATTTACTGACTTCATTAGTTGTAATATGTATTGAAAAATTGAATCTTTGTAAGAAGTCAGTTAATCTGGATTGTTGTTCTCTGTTCTTGTATTCTCATTTGATTAAAAGCTTCAATGTTTAGCTATTTCTTATGTCTGGTTAATTTGATTGTCTTTGAGAGTCCACTAGCCTCTGCAGTTATGATATGTATTGAAGAATTGAATCTTTTTAAGTGTGCACTAGGAATTAGGAATGGGTTAGACTTTAGAGTTTAGAGATAGAACATACGGGTTGTTTGTTTTTGTTATATTTATTCATTTTCAAGAGTTTTAGTTTTTTTATATTTAATATATATAAATAAAAATAACTTTTATATATATATATACATATATATATATATATATATATATATATATATATATATATATATATATATTCTTAACGGGTTAACGGATTATCCGTTAAGAAAATTAAACGATCCGCCCCAAAATCGATAAGCCGTTAATAAAAAAAATTCAATTTGTTCCACATACGTTAAGTCATTACCAGTAAGCCATTAAGCTTCAATTTCGGTTTGGTTTTTGGTTTCGAATCGATTTTGAACATCCCTACATTAAACGTATCCTTTCCTTCAACTAGATGGAATTGACGCTTTGTTGGAGAGTTTTGGTAGTAAAATGAAGGTGGAAGATGAGAGAGAGGGGGGGGGGGGGGGGGGAGAATAGATATGAGGTTGGGGATATGAGAAATTTGAGCGGAGAGAGAAAAATAATACAAAGTTTATTTTATGGTTTAAGGTAGGAGATGACCATAAATAAATATTTGACTATAAAAATTCAAAAGGTAGCAATGATATAAAACTATTTTAAGTATTTATTTATTTAAAATAAATAAAGTATCAACCTAGGAGGTGTTATAAAGCAATAAAATAACAAGAGCAATATTGCAAAAAAAAAGAGAGAGAAAATTCTTGTTGAACTTTGGGTGATTTACAATGAAATAAAACCCTCTATTTATAGGGAGAGTTTGACTTAGCCACCAAGTAATAAATCCTAGAATCTCTCTAAATATAGACATTCACCATATATATATATATATATATATATATATATATATATATATATATATATATATATATATATTCTTAACGGGTTAACGGATTATCCGTTAAGAAAATTAAACGATCCGCCCCAAAATCGATAAGCCGTTAATAAAAAAAATTCAATTTGTTCCACATACGTTAAGTCATTACCAGTAAGCCATTAAGCTTCAATTTCGGTTTGGTTTTTGGTTTCGGATCGATTTTGAACATCCCTACATTAAACGTATCCTTTCCTTCAACTAGATGGAATTGACGCTTTGTTGGAGAGTTTTGGTAGTAAAATGAAGGTGGAAGATGAGAGAGAGGGGGGGGGGGGGAGAATAGATATGAGGTTGGGGATATGAGAAATTTGAGCGGAGAGAGAAAAATAATACAAAGTTTATTTTATGGTTTAAGGTAGGAGATGACCATAAATAAATATTTGACTATAAAAATTCAAAAGGTAGCAATGATATAAAACTATTTTAAGTATTTATTTATTTAAAATAAATAAAGTATCAACCTAGGAGGTGTTATAAAGCAATAAAATAACAAGAGCAATATTGCAAAAAAAAAAGAGAGAGAAAATTCTTGTTGAACTTTGGGTGATTTACAATGAAATAAAACCCTCTATTTATAGGGAGAGTTTGACTTAGCCACCAAGTAATAAATCCTAGAATCTCTCTAAATATAGACATTCACCATAAATAAAATTCTATTTATAACACTCCCCTTGAATATCTATTCAACAGATAATGTGCCTCGTTAATAACTTAACTCAAACAAAACCCAATGGAAAAAAAATTCTAGAAAAAGGAAAAATGGTACACATATCTAACAATACGCCTTTTGGTTGTCTCGTTAAAAATCTTGCAAGGAAAATTCAGTGGGACAAAACCTTGTAAAGGAAAAAGAGTGCAACACGCGTTAACTCCCTCTGATGAGAGCATCAATTCACATCCTTGAGCTTTCGCATCTCGATCTTGTACACTAGCTTCTTGAAGGTTGACGTTGGTAGAGATTTTGTGAAGTGTTATGTCATGTGATCTTCTAGATCACTTGCCTCCTTATTATTATCACTTTGATCATTTGCTCAATTTCTTTGTTAAGACGTTTATTTGAAACCAATTCGTCTATGCGCTTTAAGCGTATCATAGACTTTGTCCTTCTAGGACTTAATATGAGCATTTGCAATGAGAATATAGTAGCTTTCTTGGGTCAGCAAATGTGTCTAGCATACTTTGCAATATATTACATATGAATTATCTTTTTATGAACATCAAGTTCATATTATTTTATTCGAGGATCTAGATGTACAAATGATAATTCACTCCACGTAACTTTTTCTCAATTGTTTGTCGTGTCTCCCCCTCATGTTAGAAAAATTAACTTGTTTTCTTAACTTCGAGAACTCATCTTTGTGCATTATGGTATTAAGCAAAATACACTGCACATCAATAATAATAATAATAAGATGGAATTATTTGGTTCCTGACCAGAACTACTTGTGAGGGAAGAATATAATATACTCTCGTATATAACGTATATCACACTGATATATAAAATTTTGTTCTCATTAGCAATTGTTTAGCTATTAAGTGGAGGCACTAAATAATTGCTAAACCAATTGTGATGTAAACAACTTATCAAGATGAACTTTTTGAATAGAAAATCTAGAAATTATGCTCGATATTAAATTATTGAGTAAGTTACCTTGCAAAACACCATGTTGCGAGTTAATACTAATCGCAAATGTAACCATCTCATAGATGCATCTTATGTATTATACATGGCAGGTGAATGAGCCCATATTCACCTATGATATTTCCATAATTCATGGGATTCAATCTCAATCTTAGTTGGTCAATTAATTTATGAGAATAAGCAATATAAGAGAATTCGTAAAGAACTTTTTAGTTCTTTGATATTTACCCATGTGAATTCTCTATTATATTTGCACATCATACTTAAATTGATATGGCTAAACTGATTATGCCAACTGAATAAATTATCAATATTGATAAAGTACAGATTTATACCATGACATGTGCAATTATCAATAAACTCCAAATTTATTATGATATAGATATATCAATAAGCATCCACCTTATTGTGGTATTCGTTTATTTGTATAGTACAAATTGGAGAGTAAAGTGGGTAACTTTATATATATATATATATATATATATATATATATATATATATATATATATATATATATATATATATATATATATATATATATATATATATATATATATATATATATATATATATATATATATATATATCAATTGTGTGTCTCCAAAATAGTGATAATTGGCTCTTTCAAAGCTCTCAATTAATTTTGTACTACCACATATTCATCAACATCCATATTGTCATATATCTCTTTCAAGGAGAAAGTTATACCAATATGGTCATAGTCAAAATTATATGCAATATATGTTTCTTACATTATTGTAGTCCTTTAATAATCACATTGCCAAAATATTTTGGCGTAATAGGTATGTGATCAATGACCATTCATGCCATAATAATGACATTATTTTCTTATATCATCTCAAACCTCCTTCTAGAGGTGAGTGTGGTATATTCACTACCACTAGCATGTTCATATTTTTTCAAGAATGAATATATATCATAAATCAGATGTTGTCACATTCACATCATGAATGGACCATAATCATCTATATGTGCTTTATAAAATTTCATGTCAAATCGATGACAAATATTACTTTCACATAGTGAATGATTATTTTGATAATCCTTATTATTCTCATTACTAAATGATGACGATTATAGTTTCGTCTATTACCACATTCACATCCATTGATATATTCATAGTAGTAATTTTATCTTCTTTCACACTTACCACATACTGCTATCACATTCTCTAAATGGAATGAGAATGGAGCAAATTCAATGGACGAGCTTTTAATTCTTTGCCCACAATTATACATGAATTTGATCATAGCAAGACATAGAAATTTTACCACTTTGAGTAGTTATAATATATTTCAAACTCCATTAGAGTTGCAATAAAAATTTATCATCTTTATTTGTATGTAAAATCAAATTATAGAATATTAAAAATTTGAAAGAGAAAAGTAAAATACTTACCTTAATAAATTTCGAATATCCAACATGAAGAGGAAAAAGTCAGAATAGTAGTAAAGGTGCAACTCAGTTCTCAAGAAAAAAAAATGAGGTAGTTTGACTATAACAAGAAAATGTTATATTAAATTATTATTTTTTTTGTTCCAATTTAGACGAGTGAGTTTGATTCAGCATGTAATTTATGGAGAAAAAAAAAGAAGATTTTTGAAAATTATGATCTTAAAAGTTTTGTGGGTCCATAACATTTTTGTACTTATAAAAATTTCTGTAAAAATAAATAAAATAAAGAGTGTAAAGTTGAGTTATTTATAAATTTAAAAATATGTCATTCATTTTTAAAATACTTAAAAGGAAAATACTCATATAATTTGAAACGCGAGTATATTTGGTTTTGAGTTGCGTCATTCGATCAAATCCACAGTATTAAAAACACTAAAAAGGAAGGAGTAGAGAGTAGAGACACGCATGCTACAATTGTATTTCATTCTGCTCATTTTCAACCAAACTTTTTTAGACAGTCTCAAACATTATAAAGATGTCATTTAGAGTTATTTCCATAAATAAGATAAAAACATATGTACAAGCTAAGATTAAAAGCTACTATAAAGTAATAGAGGATGTCCCAATCCCACTTCATATCATGCATTTGTTTAATTTTCATTTGTGTTTTTAGGCAGAGGTGTCTTTTTCTTTTCCTGTTTTCACGTTTGTTTCCTTGTCAAAGATAAATAAAAGGTTTCACCTGTACGTAAAACCCATAAAAACATTCTGAGTGAATGAATGAATAGTTTGGAATTTAAGAACCTTATTCATTGCAGGCTATTAATATTCCCTTTGAATTATGTAGCCTTTGTAGATTAAAATATATGCCTGCTTAATTTCATCTTTTACTATTTGTGGTGAACGAAGCTTTGACCCTTTTCCTCCTTTGCTTTTATTAGGTAGTTTTAACTTACGGTACAATTATTCTATAATAGTATTCCTATGTAATAGTTAATCACAACAAAAACAAAAAATTCTTGGAACAAATTTTTATATTAGGTTATAATATATGTCCTACATAACAACACTTTATTATAGCAACTAAAAAAATATTAGAACAAAGGAGACTGTTATAAAGAGGTTTGACTGTAGTAATTTTTTTTTTGTGACTATTTCCTAAAATTAGTTGGTAAGTTCAATATACTAATTGTTAGAACTCAATGCATGTGTAAGATTAAGAACCCTAGCCATGGAAAAAATATGAGTTGAAAAAGAATAAGAAGAAGGAAAATAAGGGAAATTGTTTTTCTGTGTATCAATCTAACAATACATTGTGTCTATATATACAAATATATAATTAACCTCCACTAACTAACCAGTGGTCCCTACTATATTTCTAACAACTATGATAGTTGTACACTAACAATCTAACTAACAACTTCCTCCTTCTTGCTGTGTTACTGCACCTGTTTCTACACTCCTCCTCAAGCTAGGTAGTGTAAAGATATTCAGCAAACCTAGCTTGGACACTAAGTATTCATGTTGAGCTTTAGGCAGTCCTTTAGTCAGCACATCTGCTAACTGTTATTTGGTTCCCACATACTCTGTCTTGATTAGTCCCTACTGAATCTTTTGTCTTATGAAATGGCAATCAATCTCTATGTGTTTGGTTCTTTCATGAAAGAAAAGATTAGCAGCTATTTATATGGATGCTTTACTGTCGGTGAAGATAGTAGCTGGCAATTCAAACATCACTCCAATGTCCTTGAGTAATCCAAATATCCACACTAGTTCAACTATTGTTGTTGCAATGCTTCTGCACTCTGACTCTGCAGAGTATCTAGAGATAGTGATTTTCTTCTTTGATTTTCATGATAAGCGAGTCCCCATACTTTATAAAAAATAAAGACACAGACTTTCTAGTCAATGAGCATGCAGCCCAATCAACATCACAAAAGGCTGAGATACCACTTCTCTTATGACTAGATAGAAGCATACCTTGTCCAGGGTGATTCTTAACATATTTAACCACCCTGAGTGCTGCCTCCATATGAGATTTCTTAGGCTTTTGCATAAACTGGCTAAGATTTTGAACATTGAATGCAATGTCTGGTCTTGTTACTGTCAGATATAGGAGTTTGCCTAAAAGCCTTTGATAGATAGTTATATCTGGTAGTAGTGCATCATCCAAGGTCTTGGTTGTGCATGTGTTTTCATCATACTATGGAGTAGTGGGTATCACATTTGCTTCAAGAGGTGTAGTAGCAGGCTTTGCAGCACCTAATCCAAGTTCAGATACAAGTTCTAATGCACATTTTCTTTGATAAATCAGAATACCATGTGATGATCTTGCAAATTCTATCCCAAGGAAGTATTTCAACTCACCTAGGTCCTTCATCTTAAAGGTCTTCTGGAGTGTAGCCTTGGTTTCTTCTACTAGTCTCAAATTAGGTCATATGATGAGCATATCATCCACATAGACTAATATAACCACAATGCAATTGTAGTACCTTGTATAAATAAAGAGTGGTCATGTTGACTCTACATGAACCAAAAGCTTATCACTGCATCTGATAACTTGGATTCCACTGCTTGGGTACTTGATTGAGACCATACAAGGATTTCAAGAGTCTGCAAACTGGCCTACTCTCCCCCTGGCTCCGAAATCTCTAAGGAAGAGTCATATAGATTTCATATGGCAAATTCCCTTGTAGGAAAGTATTATACACATCCATTTTGTGGATATGCCAATGCTCAGAAGCTGCAATAGAAAGTATGGTCCTAACAGTCACCATCTTAACAACTGGACTAAAGGTCTCTTGATAATCAATACTTTCATAATGGCTGAAGCCCTTGGCAACCAATCTGGATTTAAACCTTTCAACCCCTCATGTATCCTTGTACTTCACTTTAAAGATCCATTTGCAACCAATAGGCACCTTATCTGGAGGAAGTGAGACAATTTCTCAAGTGTGATTGGCTTCTAAAGTGCAATTTCTAATTTCATAGCATCCACCCACCTTGGGAGTTGAACAACCTCATCATAAGAAGAAGGTTCCACAATGGATGAGAAGGCAGCTATGTCGGACTGATAAGAAGGAGACAGAGAGTCATATGAAATATAGTTGGCTATGGAATATGGTGTAGTGGTATAGAAGGCTGAGTGACAAAGTCCTTAAGCCACAATAGAGGATGCTTAGTTCTGAGTGACCTCCTCAGTATGGGGAAAGGCTCATGGTTAATGGACAAAGGTTCAGAACTACCATAGGAAGAAGTAGAAGTAAAGGGATTTATGTGAGGAGAGGGACAGACAACTCTGGACACCTCTTAACAACTAGGAGGTGAAGGAAATGATGTGAAAATAGGAGGAGAAACATTCAAGAAGTCTTTGAAGGGAAATACATTCTCCTGGAAGATAACATCTCTATTGACAAAGAATTGCTATGTAGAAATATCTAAGAGAATATAACTTTTTTTGGTATCTAAAAAACCTATGAGAATAGCAGGTTTGGCTTTAGGAATAAGTTTGTCTATTTCCTGCACTTGTTGAGCAAAGCACAAACAGCCTAGAGTCCTAAGGTGTCCTAGCTAGGTCCTCCTCTTGTACAACAACTCATAAGGGGAACATCATTCAACACTGAAGATGGTAGTCTGTTGATCAAGTAGGCTGCAGTGATAACACAATGATCCCAAAACTTGATAGGAATGTGATCTTGAAACCTTAGAGCACTGGTGATTTCTAGAAGATGCATGTGTTTCCTCTTAGCTACTCCATTTTGCTGTGGAGTGTACGCACATGTGGTTTGATAGAGAATTCCAAGTTTATTGAAGACAAACTTACACACTGAATTCATAAACTCAGAGCCATTGTCAGATCTCACCATTTTAACTATTTTATTGAACTGAGTGTGAGCAAAAGCAAGGAACTATGGCAGAATAACACACACATCAGATTTCAGTTTCAGTAAGAAAATCCAAGTCATTCTAGTGAAGTCATCAACTACTGTAAGAAAGTATCTATAAACATCAAAGGTTGCAGTTTTATAGGTCCCCAAACATCTACATGAATTAGATCAAATGCATTGGTACTCTTGATACTATTGTTAGGAAATGGTGTCCTGGTTAGTTTAGCACAAGGACACATACAAACAAGTATTGATGGCATTAGTAATACTAGCTAGCTAAACAGGGAATAGTATCTTCAAAACAATGATGGACACTTGACCAAGTCTCATGTACCATAAAACCATATCATTGGAACTGACTGAGAGATCAACCTTTGTGTTAACAGCTACCAGGGACACATCAGTCAAACTCTTATTTCCATATTATTATAGAAAGTACAAGTCATCTCTTTCTCTACCACTCTCCTTCACCCTGCCATTGAAGAGCTCCTGAAACACACAAAAATCATGATAGAAAGAGGCAAAGCACCTTAGATCCCTTGTCATTTTTGACACTGACAACAGGTTATACTTGAACTTTGATACATAAAGTACTTATGTTAGTGTGTTGTTGTTTGATATCTGACTATCTCCAACATCAGTTAATTGTGTGACATCTCCATTTGGCAAGAGAACCTTTCTAAGAATAGGAGGAGCAATTACAGTTGTCTTATCTAATAGATTGAGATTAGATACCATGTAATTAGTTACCCCTGTATCAATGATCCATTCTTGTGGACTATTGGAAGCTAGTAAAGAAGCACTAGTACAGCTGCATTAGCCTGAGATGTAGAAGTAGGGCTGTTGTTGTTTGCTACGGTGGGACTTGTTGTATTGTTGTTCAAAATTTGCATAATCTAGTCATACAATTCCTTGGTAAAAGTAAAGGCGCCACCTCCTCCATGTTGTGGTTGTAAATCCATATTGGCAGTGTGAGTGTTGTGTTGCAAGGATTGGGCAGGCCTTGGCTGCATAGTAGTCATCTGAAGGCCAGGGCTTGGTTGTTCAATATTATGTGTGTAGGGACTTAGTTCAGGTGGTGCACTATAGTTACTAGATGTTGAACTATACTCAGCTAATGTATTATAAGCACTACCTCCCCCTATCTTCTTAAACCTGTAGTCAGCTGGATAACCAACTATTTTGTAGCAATTCTCCTTATTATGACCTTTTAGTTTACAGAAGTCACAGTATATATTGAAATTCTTTTTGTGTTTTGGTCTATTATCAGACTTCGAGTTGTATAGAGCTGTAGATTCATAGTTACTACTGGTGGCATTAGGTCAACACCTAAAATACATGTTGATCCTGCTATATTTCTTTGACTTTCCTTACTCATTAATAAAGCATAAGCTTGATTCACAGTAGGAACAAGTTTCATCATAAGAATCTGACTACGAGCTTGTGAGTATGAGTCATTCAATCCCATAAGGACCTGATATAACTTCTGTTTGTGCAGGTGTTCAATAAATTTCTTAGTTTTAGGGCAGTCACAACCAGGATGAGGAACTAAATCTTCAGTTTCATCCCTTAGATCCTTGAGCTTAGAATAGTCCGCAGATATAGAGGAGATACCTTGAGTTAGGGTTGCAATTTCCTTGTGCAGGTTATAGCATCTACTGTCATTCACCTTGTCAAAATGCTCTTGCATATCCATCCACACGATGTGTGTGTTGGTTGCATAAGTAATTCCGCTGATCAAGGTCGGTGTTACAG
The DNA here is from genome assembly GCA_034376525.1 of Nicotiana benthamiana. Lineage (NCBI taxonomy): Eukaryota > Viridiplantae > Streptophyta > Magnoliopsida > Solanales > Solanaceae > Nicotiana > Nicotiana benthamiana. The sequence continues at coordinate 91,135,064 of CM067341.1, forward strand.
CATTCATCAGCCATGAAAAGACAATTGCATTGCCTCTCTCCCACTGGTACCAGTATTTTTCTCGAAATTTTTCCTTCCTCCACCTTCCGTCAACCATTCCGAGCTTATTTTGACCTAGAAGAGAAATTTTCATACATTGATACCACAGCGAGAAGTTGCTTGTCCCTGTTAGTTGAAAGGAGATCAGAGAAATTCCACTTGTATCAGTGGATGCTAGAAACAGAGGATGAGTGATTGGAACTGAAATTTCTTCTTCAAATTCATCCTCCGATGAGATTTGCGAGGTTTCAGCTACAGTTGCAGGTGTTTCCTGCTCAGAGTTGTCATTCGCCATTGTTGACGACGACTTTAAGCTTCAGATTTGAGAGACGAAGAAGAGACTTGAGAAGATGAAGAAGTTACAGAACTGATTTGTGAGCTGTAATTCAAAGCTCTTGCTCTAATACCATGTTAGAATTCAGCGAATGCGTGAGATTAAGAACTCTAGCCATGGAAGAAGGAAAATGTGTTTTTCTGTGTATCAATGTAACAGTACATTGTGTCTTACAAATACATAATTAACCTTCACTAACTAACTAGTGATCCCTACTATATTTCTAACAGCTATGACAGTTGTACACTAACAATCTAACTAACAACTTCCTTCTTCTTACTATATTACTGCACCTGTTTCTACACTAATATTGTTAGAACCACAAGTTTTAAGGGTACTTCTAGTAGTATTGTTTCATAAATTTAATATGCAATCAAATATCATCGAACAAAAAGAAACATGAGCAATACTAATTTGTATTCAATAACTTACAATCCTAAATATGCATTTGTGTTGTACGACACAATGTTCTGCTTCAACAAAGTTTTAATGGATTGAAAACATTTCCAAAACTATAGGAAACGTCGACGAATCTTCTACTATGTCAAAAAATGTCAATTCCTCAATTTATAAGAAAAGTATGTGTTATTAAACAGGGAAAGCAATTAGCTGGAGATAACGATGACTAATGGAATTCCTAAAAAGGAATTCCTTTTGCTTGTAGCCTATCAATGGCCACAAATTTATTATTTCATTATTATATAAATATTTCAAGAAATTGGGTACCCTTTCCTTTTTTCGTATCAGGTAAAGGTGACACTCTCCCTAACTTTGTATTTCTTTTCTATCATGAAGAAATAGTTTTTTCAACTAAGAGAAAATTCAATTATATTTTGAACTGATGCCATACTGTTTGTTCGATTGATTGACTGATCGTGCATTATATTTTTACTAGGTGAGATTGTTAATTACAATATATTTTCGTGACAAATTGCACATGAATTGTGTAAGCTATGTGTTGATTAAATATATCGAATTTAGCTGATGATATATATATATATATATATATATATATATATATATATATATATATATATATATATATATATATAAGATAAATACAATATAATGAATTTGATGCAATTAGTGAATATTCACCATAATAAATACTACTAATAAAGTTAATTTATTAAACATCTCATGCATGTATAAAAAATTTCTAGAGCTTGTATTTATGTATATACACATGATTTGGTCATAAACCAAATTAGCTCAATTTAATTAGCGCATGTTGATTCAAGCAAGTATTGGCTAGTTAAAACTCTGAATTTTAATGGGATTTTTATGGTTATCAATTATTAAGTGTTAGCTACGAGAATAATAGGACTTTTTGAATATTATAAATATAATATGTTTTGTTACAGATGCGTGAAAATATAATTGCAATCAATCACATATAAACGCCAAAATACCATGTAAATGATATATCCAAATATAATTTTAATTACAAATACCATTTTTCAACTTAATTTCAATTACTATTTTTTTTTCAAAAATTACAATTCTATATGTCCAAACGCCAACTTATTAGGTGCAAACCCACCAAAAGAGAGAGACAGATGAAGCCATACAACAACAACAACAACAACAACAACAATAACTACCCAGTATATTCTCATCAGATGGGGTCTGGGGAGGGTAATATGTAGACGAGTCTTACCCCTATCCGAAAGGGCAGAGAGGCTGTTTCCAATCGACCCTCGGCGCATAGGATAAAAGGAAAAACAGCTGTAAAACAAAAATAAAGACAAAAACAAAAACAATAGAGCATTAGTAACTCCAGCAGAAATGGCGTAAATAATTATCTAAACATAAGAAACATAAATACAATCGCATGCAATAATATCATACATAACTACCATAACTAACAACCATTGGGGGGACATAAGCTAAAACACAAATCATCTATGGGTATCCCTGTTGGCCCACACCCAACCCCGGATGAAGCGTACAAAGAATTTTAGGAGCCCCTAACCTACAACCCTGATTCTAGGCCTCCAGACTCTCCTAGAAGTACGAATTGCTCATTGCCAATAGGCCATAGCTAAACATTCTTTCCAAACTTGGTAGGTGTCCATCTGGATGTACACACATACATCATCCACGAGCCCTGTTCCCACTTTATATTTTATTGTATATTACATGTAGAATATTTAATGAGTTTAATTTTTATATATGGATAGAGTGAAAAAAAAATTACTGCTTAAACGATAGTTACAAGTAACTTTGTTCATAATGGGTGGAAATAGTAATCCAAGAGAGGCATAATAGGTAAAGACCCTCCTAAACTTATCTCGTTTTAACGAGTTTACACCTTAACTATTCGAGGTCCTAAATACCCCCTTCAACTTGATTTATTGAAATCCCTTACCGTCATGAGCGCGTGAAGGTTCCATTTAATTACCACATCATTCTAAAATTACCATTTTTCTTAATTCTTATTCTATCTCCATATATAAAAATAATAAAATGTTATTTTAAACAAAATTATTTTTAAAAAATGAAAAAATGAAAATTTTTTGTTAAACAACGAATTTTTTTTCCTGCTTTTACAAAGAAAAATTTTTCCTTTTTACAAAAAGAAAATCTTTAAAAAATTGAAAAAGTATTTTTCGAAATCGGAAATACTTTTTCAGTTTTTAAAAAATAAAAATATTTTTTAAAACTAAATTTTTTCCAGTTTTTACGATTTTTTTAGTTTTTATGATTTTTTTAGTTTTTCTTTTCAGTTAAAAAGAACTGGGAAAACACGAAAATAGTAAAAACAGAAAGAAAAAAATTAACATAATATATTTGTTTTTTTTAAAAAAAACTGGAAATAAATTTTTAATTTCCAGTTTGTGGCAATTTTTTTTTAAAAAAAATTTTCTTATTTTTATATTTGGAGATAGAATAAGAATTAAGAAATATGGTAATTTTAGAGTGATGTGGCAATTAAATGGCACATTCATGCGCCCAAGGAGGTAAGAGAATTCAAAAAACCAAGTTGAAAGGGGTATTTAAGACCTCAAATAATTAAGATATACACTCAATAAAACGAGACAAGTTTAGGGGGTCTTTAACTATTCTGCCTCCGAGAAAATATGATAGGTTTTTACAACATAATAAAAGTACACTTATTATAAAAAAAATTATCTGTACCGTAAAATGTTATCAAGGTGGGAAGTTCTTGGAAACAGCCCCTCTACCCCCAGGGTAGGGGTAAGGTCTGCGTACATACTATCCTCCCCAGACCTTATTAAGTGGGATTCATATCCTTTATCATTTCATTCTGTTTTTCCTACCCCTCAAAGGCCTATAAATACCCCTCTCTGGTACATTTCTTTTCCACTCACAACAGAAATACTTAGCTACTAAACAAACAGCAAAAGATAACCAGAAAAGATGGCGACTACTTTCCCAGTTGTGGATTTGGGGTTGCTTCAAACTGAGAAAAGGGCTGAAACAATGGATAAAATCAAAGATGCATGTGAAAACTGGGGTTTCTTTGAGGTAACATTATATTAACTAGACTACAAGATCTTTACAGTTTTTTTTTTCTTTTTTAAGAATAATCTTGTTTTCTAATGACTTATATCTTTTTGTGTGTTGTTATAAATGAAGCTTGTGAATCATGGGATTTCCCATGAAGTGTTGGACACAGTTGAGAAGCTTACTAAGGAGCATTACAAGAAATGCATGGAACAAAGGTTCAAGGAAATGGTGGAAAGTAAAGGTCTTGAGGCTGTCCAAACTGAGATTGATGATCTTGATTGGGAAAGCACTTTTTACTTGAAACATCTTCCTGTTTCCACTGTGTGTGAAGTTCCAGACTTGGAGGATAAATACAGGTTCAAAAAATTCAATTTTTGTCCTTTTTTTAACATCCCTTTTCACTATTTTTTATATTTTTGACATGCTGTGCTAGATAGCTCCAATTATCTGGGATGTGTATCACTTCAACCTGCATCCTTTTTAACCTGAAGTAGGACCACAACTAAAATGAGAGTTCTAATTACAGTTCCAAATATCCAAGTTTTTTGTATGGCTCTGCTTAATTGTACTAACATTGAACTACTCATAACAGAAATGTAATGAAGGATTTCGCGTTGAAGCTGGAAAAACTAGCTGAAGATCTTCTTGATTTGCTGTGTGAAAACCTCGAACTCGAGCAAGGTTATTTGAAGAAAGTATTTTATGGCTTAAAGGGTCCAACTTTTGGTACCAAAGTTAGCAACTATCCTCCTTGTCCCAAGCCAGAACTGATCAAAGGCCTACGCGCTCACACTGATGCTGGTGGCCTAATCCTGCTGTTCCAAGATGACAAAGTCAGTGGTCTTCAGTTACTGAAAGATGGGAATTGGATTGATGTCCCACCTATGAAACACTCAATTGTCATCAACCTTGGCGACCAGCTCGAGGTCTGTATTTTAACATGTTGTAGCAGGAAATCTGGTAAACTTTTGAAGTTACTAATCCTAGTTTTTTCTCATTGGTTGAAGGTGATAACAAATGGAAGATACAAGAGTATTGAGCACAGAGTTATTGCACAACAAGATGGCACTAGAATGTCAATTGCTTCGTTTTATAATCCAGGTAGTGATGCTGTGATATTCCCAGCACCAGAGTTGGTTGAAAAGGCTGAAGAAGAGAACAAGTTGAAGTATCCCAAATTTGTATTTGAAGATTACATGAAGCTGTATGCAGGTCTCAAATTCCAGGCTAAGGAGCCTAGGTTTGAGGCTATGAAAGCTGTGGAGACTACTGTCAACATAAGTCCAATTGAAACTGTTTGATAGTGTTTCAGTTAATCTGAAAGGATTTTTATTTATGCATTAATAAGAAACTAATTAAGAGGGTTAAAGAGGTTAAGGTTTCCAATGGTTTGGAGTTCGTATTGTCCTTAATTATGAAAGAAGTATATTAGTTACTTGATCTGTCGTTGTCTCATGTCTAGTAGTGAGCTGTCCTGAAGTTGTTTTCTAAGGGGTATATTGTAAAGTTTCCTTTTTCACTTTAATAAAATCTATCCTAGCCATAAATCTATTTGCATCATCACTTATTATTCGAGTTTGATGGGATGATGAAATTTTACATTATCAAGTCAGTTAAAAGACATGCTAACTACATACTAACTATAGTAAATGACTTACTACAGCAGATAAAACTAGAGTGATAGTATGAAAATGCTTTATAACGCCGTTGAACTCATCACTGAATGCTTGTTCTTTTCGTGCGCGTTTAATCAAGTCGACTGAGTTACAGCACAACTAACCTAATCAGAGAAGGACTCTAAACTTTGTTGAAAAAGTTATCTACATAGGCGGATCCAGAATTTTGGTAGGATGGATGCACTATTAAGAAGAAGTGAATCTTGAATACAAATTTTACGGGCTCAATCTTTAGTTCTTACGATTGCGTAGCCATCGCATTTTTTGGAATTATAAGTACAAATTATTATTTTTAAATAGTAATTTTCGTATATCTATATCCATTTTTCAGGTTGAAAATATTAAGATCAATCGAACCAATATGCTACATCATATATTGCTACTAGTTTTAATATACACATTTTGTTTAATCACATAAGATTTTATAGTGACAAAAGAAGAACATGGATTTTAATGTGTGAAAATTTTGAAAGAATAAACCAAAAAAAAAAAGAAACAAAAAGAAAAAGTACTTAACTAATACGCAAAAAATAACACCAGACACGCCATCTCTCGTGGGCGTCTACTTCTAGAAAATAAAGGGAAAACAGCAAGGCTGACATAAGATTTGAACTCACAACCTCACCTAGAGATGTACACCCAATAACCATCACATCATATAATACTTTGAGCATGGGTGCACACAGTGGCGGAGCCACGTGCACCAAAGGGGTGTCAAACCGACACCCCTTTGCCGGAAAATTACATTGTACAGCTCGATAATTTTTTAAAAATATATGTATATACTATATAATGACACCCCTTGACTTCTTGGTGGGTTTATTTCTTTATATTTTGACTCCCCTTAATGAAAATCCTGGCTCCACCACTAGGTGCACATATATTTTTAAATATTTTTGAAAACAATATAATGGTTCTATACATGATTTATGTCGGGAGCATGAGTTCACGTGCCCCGTGGAACCCTCTAGATATGCCCATGGTTATTAGGATGACATACTTAACTTGACAACCACAAATTTTCTTTTTTTCGAGTTAATTTCCTTCTTATCATTACTGTCATTAATTTTTCAGGGATTGTGAGTTGATATTTTACATAGACACCGAACTGTAAAGGATACTAATAGTATTGTTGTTACTAATAGTAGTAGTGTCGATACTAATAGTAGTAGTGTTGATACTAATAGTTAACCATTGTATAGTTAACTTAAGTTAGTCAGATCATAATTAGTAGTGAGTGTAGTGAGTTGAATATTAGTTGTATAAAAATAGTGGGACCACTACTTGTAATAGTTTATCGTCATTTTATCAGAATATGATTTCTCATGTTCCATTGCTTTCTTCTCTCTTTCTCTTCTACAATGGCAACTGCTATTTCTTCTCAACCTGATTGAATTGAGCGAAGTTTACATGGTATCAGAGTTTCGAGTGACTGAATTGAGGGATCAGTCACAAGATTTGCAGTGAAGATCGAGGAATTTTAGTCCATGCATGTTCAAATTTTGTCGATTGTAGAAGATCATTTGTAAACCCAAAGTTTTTTTGTTCAAATGGTGATTGATAGATCAACTAGTAGTATTCCAGATGGAACATCTAATAGAGTGATTTACATGGCTCAAACTCTCGATTACACACATCCACTCTACTTACATCCTTTAGATGCATTGGGTTCTCTCTCTGTAGGAATCCAGCTGATTGGGATGGAAAATTACACATTGTGGAGTCGAGCGATGAAAGTTACACTTTTAGGAAAAAATAAACTAGGTTTTGTGGATAGATCTGTTATGTAAAAAGATTTTGAAGGAGGATTGCAAAAACAATGGGAACGGTGTAATGTAATTGTGGTTTCATGGTTAATTAGCAATGTGAATGCAGATCTACTCAGTCGAATTCTGTTTCGTTCTGATGCTTTGTTGGTTTGGAAGGATCTCAAGGAGAGATTCGATAAGCTAAACACTTCTTGAGCATATCATTTGCATAAAGTAGTTGCTACTATAACACAAGGAGTTTCCTCTGTTTCTGTATATTACTCTAAGTTGAAAGACCTTTGGGATAAGCATGATTCTATAGTTCCCCTTCCTTGTTATGAGACTGAACAATCTAGGGAACACTCTCTATACTTGTATCGCCAAAAGTTATTTCAATTCTTAATGGGACTAAATAATGGATACAGTCAAGCTAGATCTCATATTTTGATGGTGAATCCTGAGCCCAACGTAAATCGGGCTTATGCAAAGGTAATACAAGATGAAAGTTAGAAAATGCTAACTGGAGGACATTGTGCGATGACAGAGGATTGAGCCAACTGCTCTTTATGGTAGTAAGGGTATAGGGCAACAATATCAAAAGAAGTATAATTCATACTGTGATTTTTGTAGCATGAAAGGGCATACCAAAACTGAATGTTTTAAGTTGATGAAGTTTGACTATTGCCAAAAGAAGAGACATCTCAAGGAGTACTTTTACTAACTTAATGGTTTTCCACCAGATTTTAAACCAAAGAGACGGGCTAACAATGTTACTAGGAACCAATATAATACTGATGTTTATGATCAACAGGTGGCTAGCAATCAGCAGACATTTGCATTTGGTCAACAGTAACAACAACAACAGATTGCTGCCCCACAGTTTACACCACCTGTATTCACCCAGGATCAATACAATAAAATTTTGTGCATGTTAAACAAGGCCAACATTACTGAACAAGTGCTCATATGGCAGGGGCAGGTAATGTAACTTGTCAATCAGATGATGATGTTCTTAAATGGATCATAGACACAGGAGCCACTAAACACATGATTAGTGATGAAGTTTTGTTACAATCTAATACTGCTATGCCAGTTGATGATACAGGGAAAGTATAATTGCCTACAGGAGATTCTGCACAAATTTCACAGACTGGAAATTGTCAACTAGCTGGAGGTGACATTATCCAGAATGTCCTATGTGTGCCTGCATTCAAGTTCAATCTTTTATCGGTGTCTAAGCTGAAAAAGGAACCAATTTGTTGTGTTATGTTCTTTCATGATTTTTGTCTATTTCGGGATATCTACACTAGGAAGGTGAATGATATTGGTAAGGAGCAGGATGGACTGTATGTGATGTATCCACAAAGGTTCAGGAGTAATGCAAATGCTAGGAAGTCTGTAGTTGTTCAACAGAAAATAAGTGCAGATGTTTGGCACAAGAGGATGGGGCATGTTCCTATCTCAATATTGAGAAAGTCTCAACGTTTAGTAAAGATAGTTTTGCTATAAATCATTGTGATGTATGTCCATTAGTGAGAAAAACTAGGATTGTTTTCCCAATAAGTCATAGAAGAGCTGAGGATGTTTTTCAGTTGATACACATGGATGTATGGGACCTTACAAATGTGTTACATATGATGGAATGCAATATTTCCTTACTCTTGTAGATGATCATACTAGATGGACTTGGATTTTCCTGACGAGGGTCAAGTCTAGTGTTATTCTCCTACTACATAACTTCATTATTATGATACATAATCAGTTTGATAAGAGGATTAAGGTTTTGAGATCAGATAATGGATTAGAATTTTTTAATCACAATTGTAGTACTCTTTTTTCATCATATGGTATTCTCCATCAGAGCTCATGCCCTGACACTTGTCAACAGAATAGTGTAGTGGAGAGGAGGCATAGGCACATATTAGAAACTGCATAGGCTATCAAGTTTCAAGGAGGTTTGCCTTCTCAATCCTGGGGTATATGTGTAGAAGCTGCAATTTACATCATAAATAGAATACCATCTATTGTGTTACAAGTCCCCTTATGAGATGCTTTTTAATAGAGCACCACTTTGGATCATATGAGGATTATTGGTTGTCTTTGTTATGCTACCAAACTTCCCAAGCAAGACAAGTTTGGTGCAAGGTCCATCAAAGCAGTAATGATGGGATATGGAGGTCATCAGAGAGGTACATGTTGTATGATCTGGAGAATCATACTTTCTTTACTAGCAGAGATATGGTCTTTTTTTAATCCATTTTCCCTTTCAATCCTCACAAACCTCTACATTCCCAATTTCTCCTATTATGTCCAATATGCCTCTTTTTGATGATTCAGTTCGTTGTGTTTCCATTTCATCACAACAAATGTGTCAACCCATAACTACAGATGATACAACCTTCTCTCAAATGGAACCCTTGCTTATAAAGATGCGTATCTCCCATGTAAATCATGTTATTGATCCTCAAGATGCTTCACCAATTTCTGCTATTGATCCTCCTGTTGTCAATCCTGCTAACAGGCCAAAGAGGACTACTAAGCCACCAATATGGCTTAAGGACTATGTAGTCCCAGATAAAGGGCCTCAATCTTCCACCAAGTGTTTGTATCCTATTGCAGATGTGGTGGCCTATAATGGTTTATCTGCCTATTGCTAAAGTTTTATCTCTAAATTCTCATTAGAGACTGAACCTAAATCTTATGCAGAAGAAGCTAAGGATCTTAGATGGATTGATGTTATGAAAGCTGAAATACAAGCCTTAAAAGATAACAAGACTTGGGAAGTGGTGTCATTGCCGCCAGGTAAAAGGGCTATTGGTTGTCGATGGGTATACAAAATAAAGTATAAAGCTATAGGTGAGGTCGAGAGGTTTAAAGCAAGGCTTGTGGCAAAAGGCTATAGCCAAAAGGGGGGGTTGCTTTATCAGGAAACCTTTTCTCTTGTAGTGAAAATGGTGACTGTTCGATCAGTTATTTCAGTTGTTGCATCTAAGAACTGGGTCATACATCAGATGGGCGTTTACAATGCATTTCTACAAGGAGATCTCAATGAAGAAGTGTATATGATTATGCCTCAAGGGTTTTCTACTGCTGCAGGTAAACAACAGACCTGCAGGTTGCTTAAGTCACTCTATGGACTCAAGCAAGCCTCCAGGCAATGGAATATCAAATTGACTTCTGCCCTACTTGCCTCATGTTTCACTCAAAGCCACCTCAACTACTCTTTATCTACAAGATATTTTGCTGGGAAAACTGCCATTGTCTTGGTTTATGTGGATGATCTTTTGATCACTGGAAATGATGCTACACTCATCCAGGATACTAAGGATGTATTGCAGAATAATTTTAAGATTAAAGATTTGGTTGAGCTTCGATTCTTTTTGGGCATTGAGTTTTCCAGAAATCAACATGGGATTTTGATGCATCAACGCAAGTATGCATTGGAACTTATCTTTGATATGGGGTTAGCAGGTGATAAACCTATTGCTGCACCCGTTGAACTCAGTCAGAAGTTAACAACTACTGAATTTGATGCACATCTAGGCTTAGTGAATGATTCACCCCTTACTGATCCTTGTAGTTATCAACGATTGATTGGGAGGCTATGTTATTTGATAGTTACTCGTCCAGACATTTCCTATGCTGTCTAAACTCTTAGCCAATTTATGCATTCTCCTAAGGCCTCTCACATGGAGGCTGCTAGCAGACTTGTTCAATACATCAAGCAAAGTCCTGGAATGGGAATTCTTATGTCCTCTGCTACTTCTTTTCAATTACAGGTCTTTTGTGATTCTGATTGGGCATCATGCCCTTCTACTAGAAGATCTGTTACAGGTTATATGGTAAATTTAGGGGACTCTTTGATTTCTTGGAAATCTAAGAAACAAACCACCATCTCCAAGAGTTCAAGTGAAGCAAAGTACATGACTTTAGCTTATGTGGTTACAGAGATCGTGTGGCTTGTTGGTTTATTTAATAATTTAGGTGTGGTGGTTCAATTGCCTGTTCCAGTTCATTGTGACAACAAATCTGCTATCCAGATTGTTGCTAATCTTGTGTTTCACGAACGTACAATGCACATAGATATTGATTGTCACTTTATTCGCGAGAAGATTTAACTTGGTTTGATTCATCCAGTTTATGTGTGTCACGACTCTAGTTCACCAACCGTGAACATATCATGACGGCACCTAGTCCCCACGACAAGATAAGCCTAACAATTGCAGAAATATAATAATTACTTAAAAATAGAGAAAACCCAAATTAAATATCTAGAAAAAAAATTGTAATGAATGCCGCTCGGCATATATAACTCAATATCACAAGTCTAAAACAATCCCAAAACCTGAAAACTCACGGGCAATACAGGCTACAGAAGTGTATAGTAAAGGCTCCAAACTCCAGAATATTTAACAACCGAAAGAAAAGAAAACTAAGTACTAAAGATAGATTAAAGAGGGAGACTCGTCGGTCCGCGGACGCAGGAGATTTACCTCAAAGTCTCTGTAGTCCTCCTGACTCACTGATAGTGCACCTGAGTAGAGGTACCTAGATCTGCACATGAAAAACATGCGCAGAAAAGACGTGAGTACACCACATCGGCACTCAGTAAGTGCTAAGCTTAACCTTGGTCGGGTGGTGACGAGGAAGGTCAGGGCCCTACTGAGATAAAACATAATGATAATAATAATAATAATAATAATAATAATAATAATAATAATAATAATAATAATAATAATAATAATAATAATAATAATAATACTAAGATAATGAAAACAGTTTAAATAAAGTCTACAGTGAGAATCTAAATTAGATAAATAAGGGAAAACAGTAATAAAAGGCAAAAGTAACAATACAAGGAATATTAGCCGAGGATCTCTTGGTATCCCGAGGATCTCTTGGTACCCTCATCATATACACTAGGAATCTCTTGGTATCCCCATCATATACACGGGGGATCTTTTAGTATTCCGAGGATCTCTTAGTATCCTCAATAAGTAGTCGGGGATCTCTTGGTATCCCAATTTATAGAAATATATGTGCTACGGATCTCTTAGTATCCCGCACCCTCAATCTAGAATATATCTAGTACAGAGGGATCTCCTGGGAAGGCGTCCCGTAGTCCCAAATTAAACACACAACAACAACAACAACAACAACAACAACAACTCATAACCTCAGAATAACTGCTAAAATCAGAACAAGTAATAGTAAATTCTAGCCTAACATGCTTCACAGAATACAAATACTGTTCAGTTAAACAATTAAGCAAGTAAGTCAGCTAACCATGCTTCTCTAAGCTAGCACAGGTTTAAACTTACAGTCTAAAATGAACAAATAAACAGGAAATCTCAATTTAAATACTTCAAGTAGAAACGGGTCTACAACAATTAGCTCAAGTACGCGCTCGTCACCTAACGTACGAGGCATTTAAATATTCAAAGATCATGTCCTAAGGGGAAAGGTCCCCCACACAAGGTTAGACAAGTCACTTACCTCGAACCGGCTCAATAATCAACTAGGAACCATGCTTTTGCCCTGAGTATCCGACTATAAATGGTTATAATTTATTCAATTCAATTACATATCGTCAATAATACTGCAAACAACTGATTTCACTATTAAATTTAAAGATAGGGCGCGAAAATAGACAAAATAACCAAAATGCCACTCATGCCAACGTTTCGGAATAGAATAATTTTTACATTTTCATAACCCCCATACTCTCACGAGTCTAACCATATAAAAATCTCCCAAAATAGGGATCAAAAGAACACTCAAAATCCAATAATTTGGTCTAAGAAGTTTCATCCAATTCTTCCAATTTTTGATCCTTAATTCGAATTTTAATGATGTATTTAACTATATAATGATGAAATATAACTAAAAGGGACCAAAGAAACGTTACTCAATGATCTTCTCTTCAAAACCCACTCAAAATCGCCTTCTCCCGAGCTCTAAATTGATTTTTCAAACTTTGAAACTCAACCCTTGAAATGACACTTTTCTGAACAGTCATTTCTGCTCCTGCGGACAAGGGACCGCTTTTGCCGTTTTCATTTAAGGGACCTGAATTCACTTCTGTGGTGCAAATCCCGCTTATGTGGAAAAGAAACCGCTTCCGCGGTTCATGAGAAAAAGTCTGGAATCGCTTCTGCGATGAGAACGCCGCTTTTGCGGTTCCCAAGCCGCAAAAGCGAAAATACCGAAAGGGAAAAATACCAGCTGCTGCAACACTTCAAATTTTTCTCCATTAACCACCCGAAATCATCCCGAGACCCCCGGGACCTCAACCAAAAGCACGAATAACACCTAATACCTTATTCGAACTTGTACCAATCCTTAAAACACCTAAAACAATATCGAAAACCTAATTTAATCACAGATTCAAGCCTAAGAACTTCAATTTTTATCCAAATACGCTTTCGATAAAAAACGTATCCAAAATACGTCCGAATGACCTCAAATTTTGCACACACATCCCAAATGATATGGCAAAGCTAGTGCAACTTCCGGAATTCCATTCTGACCCTCGGATCAAAAACTCACTATCGGAACACGCTATCAACCCCGAAATTACCTAACGGAGCTAACGGAACTATCGGTTTTCCATTCCGAGGTCGTCTTTACACTGTTCCGACTATGGACCACTCTCCAACACTTAAGCTCTTATTTAGGGACTAAGTATCCCAAAACACTCCGAATCCAATCACCGAACATCCCGACAAACCAAAATAGCAAAAACGAACTTAGCGGAAGCAGTAAATGGGGGATCGAGACGTAAATTCTAAAAACACCGGCCGGGTCGTTTCAATGTGTCTACTACAAAGCAAGACATATTTACAAAAGAATTGACTTCCCTGCAACATCACTATTTGCTTTCCAAGCTAGGAATGAAGAATGTCTTCATACCTCCTAGCTTAGGGGTGTAAAGGATACTAATAGTAGTGCTGATACTAATAGTTAGCCGTTGTACAGTTAACTTAAGTTAAGCAGACCATAGTTAGTAGTGAGTGTAGTTAGTTGAATGTTAGTTGTATAAAGATAGTGGGACCACTACTTGTAATAGTTAGTCGTCATTTTAACACAATATGATTTCTCCCGTTCTATTGCTTTCTTCTCTCTTTATCTTCTACAATGTCAACCGCTATTTCTTCTCAATCTAATTGAATTCTGCAGAGTTTACACGAACTGCGCTGATGTTAAAAGGAGAAAAATACAAATAATACTATAGGTACTCAACTGCTCTGTTTTACCTTTTTCTTTTTCTTTCTGTATCTGTTGTCTCAATGACAATTACTGTGTATGCCACTTCCCAGCTGTCTATGGTAATTACCAGCTTAAATTCCCCTAGAAGAAGGGATGGCCCCATTTGATAGGACAAAAACAAGACACAGGAACTTGGGGCAAATAAAAGTGCTATTATCCGGCGTTATGTTTAGATAACGGAGGATCTTAGGAAAAGCACAGCCCACTCACAAGTCCAAATAAGAGGAAAAGTAAACTTAAGTAGACAAAAGCCGCTTGAAAGAACAACTTTTACGCAAACTAGAGAACTTTTATAAGTTTTATATATATATATATATATATATATATATATATATATATATATATATATATATACATATACATAGAGAGTTTAACTTCTGTGCACTAACGATGAACGGTACTTTCAAATCCCTCCAAGAACTTCCCACCTTGCTCTTGGGGAGACTCGAACTCACAACCTCTCGGTTGGAAGTAGGGGTTGCTATCAGAGCAACCCCTCTGGTCAGAAAATGAGCATTGAGGTGAATAGATTGCATGAACATTTATGAGAAGGTTATGTACCCTTTCTTATATTTTCGGGTGGTAGAAGCAGCAACAAATATCGACTGGACTTTGTCAGAAGTAAAATATAGTCATAGTATGATATAATAGGCCAAGCCTAATGGATTCATAAGGAAAGTTATATAATTAGATCTTCAACAACTTAGATAATACTACTGCAAGAACCGAATAAAAAAATTAAAGGTTCAGACTAGAGAAATAAATGCTGGCAAATTGAAAGAAGTAAAGGTTCAGACTAGAGAAATAAATGCTAGCAAATTGAACCCTTTAAGGTTCCGGTTTTAATCTGCTTAGGACAAATTTAATGGTGTGAAAGCCACTGGAAATTCTTGGATTACCGCAGGCTATGGAATGTGGGAGGATACTTCATCTTTCTATATTTCAAGCATGGAATCAAAATTTTGAAGTGCAAAGTTTTCGAAAAATAAGAAATGAAAGGCACAGAAGCAGTAGGTTTGCAATAAATCATTCTTAAAACAGGACGCCAAAGCAGATGTAGCTGCTATCTATCAGAAGTTCAACCATTAGCATCTACATTTCAACTACCCAAAAGACGAATGGCATTTGTCTTCAGCCATGATACTAATATTGAAATCTGAAATTACAACTTCCAAAGGAGAGCAAATAGAAGGGCTAGAAAGCAGTATGAAATTAGATTCATGTCTCTCAGTTCACGAGCAAATGTTTGATAACCTTCACTTTGGGAACAAATATCTGCTGGAAACATAGATTGTTAGTGGTTTCAAACAGTGAGCTGCATCTATCATGATAACTGCAGATTTAAATGTAGGCTCTAATTGCTTCGATATAATTTTTTCATAAAGGAAACTCAATATAGAAAAATTAGTGTCAGGTTGATGGTCAAAAGTTGTTGGAACACGTACATAAGCCAGAACCTTCAGAGAGAGAACATTATGATGCCAGTTCTCCACCAACGACGAGAAGAAAGACGTACTGATACCAACTCTTCTAAAGATGAAAACCTTCTGTTGCCCCAATTTAGACACTTGCATGAAGAAAATGCCAGTGCAGGTGATAGCCAGTGCAATCCAATAAAATTGAAAGCAGGTCATTGCCCTAACTTTGACTAGCATCATTCTTGTGACTTGCACTTTCGTCAGTGTTGGCCTTTTGGGTAAGATCAAGTGTAGCACTTTCGTCAGTGTTCAGGCTCTCAACCGTTTTCTTAGATCCCTCTGCAGCTTCCTCATTGGAACAATGGTTCTTCAAAACTGTTGATATGTCACTTTCTGAAGCTCCAGCAAGCTTGAATCGCTCAACTGCTGTATCAAGGTTTTTCTTCCAGCCAGTCAACGCTAACTTACATTCAACTTGGGATCGTTCAAAGAGCATATTACCCCAAAATAAATGGATCTGTGATCTCATAACAGCAGCTTGCTCTGCGGCCTCATCAGCCGAAATTTCAGCTGGACCACCGGCAGCTGACGCCTCACCTTCAGGACCACTTCCCTGCTTCTTCCTTCTCCTTAATAGTTCATCCTTCTTGCTGGAACTAGGATCCTTCAGCTCCTTAGCTCTCTGCTCCTCCAGCTTTTCCCACATCTCTGTTGCCGCTTTCATTTTTTCTTCTGCACTGTCAAAGAGGGCAAGAGTCTCAGCAGGATCCCAGTTTGATAGTTCCTCTTTCTTAGCCAAGATAAAGGACCAGTAAAGTTTTGCCATTTCAAATTGCTGCTGTCCCAATGCGAGCAATCCCTCATAAAAGTCTGGTTTGATTAAGAGTGCCTCCTCATACTTCTCTTTGGCCAGAGAATATTTTTCTTTTACCCAATCATATGCTGCTTGGAGCTGTGTAGCCATCATCTCCTTTGAAGCAGAATCATCAATCGGAATTCGTTTCCTTGCAGCGCACATGTGCACATTTCCCCAGTTGAAGAAAGCAAGAGCAGCCACTTCCTGAAATTTCAAGGCAGCCTTGTCAAAAAGAGCTTGAGCCTCTTCACTAGTCACAGTCTCCTCAAGGGCTTCAGAGCAAAGCTCCATTCCGAGCTCATGCAGATCTATGTGAGCATCTGGATCGATGCCCACATGAGTTCTGAATAACTGAGCAAACTCGAAAAGCCAGTCATCCATTTCAACCTCCTTGCTGTCAGGATTTTCTGTTGTTGCCGCTTTCTCTTTGGTAGCGTCCTTCTCGGCCTTGTTGCTCTCATCATCCACAGTTTCAACCACAGAATCACTTACTGAAGAATGGGATCCACTATCATCCCCTTTACTCGGTTTGCTCTCGACAAGCTTCTCCTCCTCTTCTTCTTCCAGCAAAGCCGGCTCCTGTTCAGGACTCACCTCAACGACATGCAACCTTAACATCCCAATGGAGTCTGTTTTATCTGCGTCGGGGTCTTTTGGTAGTAGACCATCAACCCAAGACTCTGCCGACCTAAGCTCACTCGTACAGGTAATAGTTACTAAATCACCATCACTGTCCTTATACTTAACAAGAACAGACTTTGACATTGGGAACCGTTTGCTAACAATATCCCTCAACACCCTAAAGCTGCAATTCACAGGCATTTCGGCAAGCCTTATATCATGATCATAAACAAGCTTCAACGGCCTCCAACGAATCGCAACATCTTTGGAATGTCCACTAACAACGTTTGATACTGATAAAGATGCCTGCTCTCTTTGGTCATCCTTATTGTGATCTGGACGTGGTTTGGAAGGACCATTTGAGGGCTTCAAAACAACCTTTGGCAACTGAACTTTAGGTTGAGTACCATTTTCAGCTAGTGTAACTTGATATGGCTTCTCTGGCTTATTATTAACTGATATAGCTGAAGCCCCAGTTGAAGGTGCTGGCTTCTTAGACATAGGCCGAGCAGGTAAGCATGGTCCTAACCCAGCAATAGGAGCCGCACCCACTGCAGAAGCACCAAGTGCAGCTGGAGATGGACGGCTCTGGAGGTCCTGTTGGGCCTCTGGACGAGGACCAAGCGCCATTCTCAATCGTCCAGTAATCTCCAAAGCATCTCGGTGATTTGGATCAGCACCCAATAGTATCTGCACATCTTGCATCGCCATCTCATACTTCCCCACGGCCTCAAACGCACGAGCCCTTCGTAGAAGGGCCCGAACATAACGAGGCTGAACCTGAAGTGCCATCGTACATTCAGAAATAACAGAATCATAATCAATGGGCTTCATTTGCATCAAACAGGCTGCCCTATTGCTGTGAAAAACAGCTCTTTCTGGGTGTGTCTTTGGGGTTAGTTTGAGAGCACTCTCATATTGTTGTAAAGCACCCACATAATCCTTAGCCTGAAACCTTCTGTTTCCCTCTTCTTTCAGCTCATGGGCTCTTTTTAAGAAAATTGATGAGTCCAAATCAACACTACCATTAACAACAACAGGTTTATGGCTCTCGCCTACGGCCCCTTGATTCTGGTTTTGGTTTTGGTTTTGATTTTGACTAACACCACCCTTTTTCTTCCTACCACCTGATTTCCCCATGTAATAATTCGCCTAAGAACTTGTAAAAAGGTTCAATCTTTACTACCAGTGAGCCAAAATAAACCAATATATCACTGTATTTCACCTTTTTTCCTTTGGATAAATAAAGAATTTTTCACAGAGTACTGGTGAAACGAAATGAGAACAGAAAGAGCTACTTACCGATATAAAGTTCACACCTTTGGTGCAGAATTTAGAATTTTCTGATTGAATCTAGAAAACCCAGAAGCTGAATTGAAGAATCGGATGGTTGGATGAAATGGGTGTTTGAGGAAAAGCACTGCAAGGGGTGACAAAAGGTTTTGGGTTTGAAAACCCTAGATAGATAGTTCGGTTTGGTGCTTGGATTGAGTATCTAATTGTAGGCCCCACTACTTAGGTCTATTATGAAACCATGTGAAGGCTGATCAAATTCTTGAATCATCCAAATCTTTTTCATTTGTTACGATGATAGCATTCGAATTTTCTTTCTGTAACCGTTTATTAACGAAGACCCAACAAATTAATTTTAGTTACTTTTCCCTTTCAATTTAGACGACAAAGTATAAAAAAAATTGACAAACTAAATATTAATAATATAAAAAATAAATCTTAGCTAAACATAATTAATCTCATATCTAAATATACAGAGTGCGAAAATGAAAGAATAAGAGCGTGTAATATTTATTATTGTAATAATCGAACATCAAATATGAGAGATAAGCTTACATTGAGGACAGACCTGCGCATAATCATGGGAGCAAGGAAAAGGAAGGGAAGGAACTGTAGATGATGAAGAGATTCCTCTTTTTGACTCTATCATGGTAGCTCTCTCCCAAAAATCCTCCCTTTCTGGACTCGGATCTCCCTATATATATTAGTAAATTTCCCTTTTTATCCAATGGTCTTTAACCGGCATACTATTCTATGACTGTGCCTCTTATCGCTCGTCCAAATATCAAGCTCGTTCTGCGGCGTAAGCTTCCCGACGATTTGACCCCGACAAATGACTGAGGTGCTCTTTACTATCATGCCTCATGGGCGTGGTTACGGGTCGGTTGGACCCTTATTGTTCCTTTTAGAACAACCATCCTATGGCCATATTTGACCCATACAGTTAGTCACTCCGTCTGTAGGGGTCGCCTCTTGGCGAGCTCAATGGGCGGACTTTGTTGATTCAAAAGTTAGGAGAAATCTGAATGTTACGCATTGAACGAGATCCTTAGCGCGGGGCGGTGACGTGATACTTTAATGGTACCATCGAACCATTACGTCAACTCAGAGCTGAATCGTTGCATCGATCCGAAACATCGAGAATTCCCATCGTGCATCATTATGGCACACGTTTCTTAGGCATCGTATCGTTTCTCGTGCCCTTTCGTTTTTTTTAGTGGCTATTGGGTTTCCCGCTCAAAACATTTGTGCCTCTATAAATAGGGGAAACCACCATTTGATTGTTATGCTTTTTGATTTATCTGAGGAATTTTGCAAGCCTCCACCTTCTTCAGTATTTCATACTTCTGATTTCATACTGCTATTTGTCAGAACTTCACGCCGCCATCCTCTCTTTTTCTTCATCATACTCCTCTGTTCCGATCAATTCAAACAAATGGCTGGTACTTCTTCCCAAACTAACAGGCTCGCCGAAGCTCGGTGCCAAAAAATGACGCACCTGTTATTGGAGAGGGAGTGGAGGCGGCGGAAGATAAGGGAGTTCCATCAGCGGCTAAGATACTGCCCCGCCCGGGGAACTTATAGACTGAGTTTAACAGCACTGCCGGAGAAGAATCGGATCCTGCATCCTTTACCATGGATGATGCAGCGATTACGGCGCTCAAGACCAAGTGGGGACTTCCAAATCATATTGAAATGGTGGCGGTACGGGGACATATATTGTTCATTTTCACCTCCCAGGGTACTGCGGATTCTACATGTACCCTTTTGTTGTCGGGTATACGTTTCCTCTCCCCTCCCTAGTGATAGACTTTTGTCATTTCTACGAAGTGTGCCTGGCTCAGCTTTCTTCGTATGTGTACAAACTCTTCATCATGCTACTCAAGTATTCCAAGCTCGCTCGCCGAGGGGTCACTTTGGGGCACATGCTTAATATTTTTGCCTCTCAACTTATTCGAGGCATGATGATTCGCATGCGCCATCGAGGAACAAAGAGTTTGGTTGTTAAGATGGACGATGAGTCTAATCGCCATTCTGGGAGAGCTATTTTTACATGCGGATTGAGCACCTTGTGGCGGACTCGACAGGGTTCCCCCGAGACGTGGAACTTTTCCCGTAAGTCTTTCTTTGTTTATTTTGACTCCTCTCTAGGCGGTGGCCAACCATTCTTCTTTAGGTGGCATTGCTAATTTATTTCTTGCTTTAGCAGCCGGGAAATTGCCTCCCCCGCCAATCGACGACATCTGTGAGTGGGTGAATGCCATTCTTCCCCACATAGTTGGGGTTCGCAAGTGGGCGGCCTTCTACGAAAGATATGAGTGTAAGCCTCTTACTGGTAAGTCGACCCGCTGCAAATGTTATTTCATTGCCTTATGGTTCGATCTCGTCATTGTATGAATTTCTTTCTTTGTTGATAGGGAAAGTGCGAAGGGCGAGGGCTCCTCCGCTCGCATTTCATCAACCGGTGCCTCCTAATTGGCCCGCGCCAAGAGCTGCTATCCAGCATGCATCAAGATCTACTACCCTATCTGCTCCTGCGGCCGGGGCCATGCGCACGGAGGTAGCTCCTCGACCTGAGACTCCGGCCCCTACCATCCATTCAACAGGCGAATCTGTGATGCTAGTGGAGAGGGCCCCTCGAAGAGACGGTGAGTAGAGTTAGAAGTGGCTCCTCTAGTTGAAGCATCTTCGGGGGTCGACCCTCTCTTGGCGATATCTGAAATGGATGGTGGTGCTATCCCAGTCGCAGAGGTCAACCTGGTGGCTGAGGTTCTGCCTGTCGTGAGCGATCAACAGACTAGTGTGGTAGAGAGACGGAGCCCTGAGGCTGTCATTGCTATCTTGGGAGGCCCTTCGTCATCCAGGATGAATCGCGCCTCTGCTTCGGACGCAAAGAGGGGAAAAGGTGTCGTGGTTGATGATTACGTGTCTAAATTCGACCTGGATCCTAATGATGTTAGAATGTTCGAAGAGGGTTTTACCCGAACTGTGGTAAGAGTGGGAGGTCCTTCCCGAATACTCAAAATTTCATCGGACCTCAATCTTCTACGTGACACGGTGGATTTGTTGTCGTAATTTGACCTTGTATGATTTGCTGTCGAGTGTGAGGCTCTCCAGGACGTTAGTGACGTCGAATTAATGCATGAAATGGCCACGATGGACCTGAGGGTGAGTTCCTTCTCTCTTTTTTCTTCCCTTCCCTTCTATTTTTTTTGGGCCTTGGCCTTCACCGACTTTTTCCTTTGTTTTTAGTCTTACATGCTGGAGATTGAGAGAGCTCGGAGGGCCGAGACTCAGGGCAAGATTTTTCTGACGATGCTTGAAAAGTACCGGCGGTATCGCAATAAATGTCGTGAGATGTATGAGCGGCCCAGAGCGAGAAATGGCAATCAATCTATCGGGGAGGAGATGGAGAAAAGGGATCAGGAGCTGATGCAGTATATTTACAGGTGTAGTGAGCTCGAGGAGCTACTTCGTGTTAAGGATGAAGAACTCGAGTTGGGAAAGAAGGTCGCTACAGAGTGCGAGCATCTTCAGGCGAACGTAATATCGTTGCAATCCAAACTCTATCAAAATGCCTCCAAGGTTGAAGCTTTGAGTACAGAATGGATGGGGAAGTTAGCCGAGCTGGAGAGAAAAGTGTCCGAGTTGGAGAATTCTGGGAATGCACGGGCAACGATTTTAGTGAGAGCGACGGCCTTGGAAGACACTATTCGAGTCCTTCAATCCAAGCAGGAATCTGAGAGGGCAATGAACACACTAAGGGAGGCAAGGCTCGAAGAGCGCATTGGCGAAATTGATCAGGAGGCCTCAAATTTGGGAGATCAGGTCGCTATCCTCGAGGCTGAAAAGGCGCAATTGTTGGCCCAAGTTGAATCTGCCTCTGCCTTTGTTCCTCGCCACTTTCATGAGCTTTGGGTTCATGCAGAGGCCCAAAGAGACATAATACAAGGGTTTGTGGGATGCAGGTAATGTTTCTGAGGCTGCTTATGAAGGAGCTCGGGCGAAGGCACGACAGGCTCGTTTCAACTACGGCTATGACCCCGTGACATCAGAGGCCGGCGAGGATGTTGATGTTAGGGAGGAGTTTCTTCAAGACAGTGGTGGGGAGAACGACGGTGACGACGCCAAGTGAAAAGTTGTTGTTGCTTTAGTATATTATTATTATTATATTTATTTTTATCTTTTTCTTTTTTTCTTATTGGACATATTTTGGCCTTGTGTAAGGTGCGGTTGTTGCGCACGTATATATAAATAAAAGAGTTGTTTCGTCTTTGTATATCCTTTGATTTTAATTCCCTTCCCCTTGCTTGTTACGTCTTTTTATTTTGGCGCAGGCCTTCAGGCTTTTGTATGGCGAGTCCCTGATTTTTTTATTTTGGGAGTACGATTTTGACCAAATCGAGTAGGATCTCATCGTGTGAATCCGAATGGAGTTGCTGCGGACTTGCACATTTGGGGTGAGACAGACTTCTAGTTTTTCGTTTTAGGCAGAATCATCTTTTATTCGAATGAGTTTGAATTCAAATTCGTCATTTCGGATGGAGTCAGTTTTGACTTGAACCTTCGAGTGGAATTGAGTTCGGACTCACTGATTTAGGCGATGTCAACTCTTTCATATGTATTCGAGCGCGGTCAAGCTTGGAATCTGGAGCAAAGTCAATTTCTGACTTATTTGAACAAGTTTGAAAATTTTTTATTCGACGATGGTCGGTGGCCGTAAAGGTGTTATTTCGAGTAAGATCGAAATAGTAACTTATTTGACTTGGCAATGGTCAGTGACCGCAAGGGTGTTATTTCGAGTTAAGGTCAGAAAATTAACCCGTTATAATTCGAGCGAGGTCAAATTCTTCCTTTGGCGATGGCCTTTGGCCGTAGGGGGTGTTATTACAAATTTAGGTCGAAATGTTAACCCGTTATAATTCGAGCGAGGTCGAATTTTTATTTTGGCAATGGCCTTTGTCCGTAGGGGAATAATTTCAAATTTAGGTCGAAATGTTAACCCGTTATAATTCGAGCGAGGTCGAATTCTTATTTTGGTGATGGCCTTGGGTCGTAGGGGAGTTATTCGAATTAAGGTCGAAATATTAACGCGTTATAATTCGAGCGAGGTCGAATTCTTCCTTTGGCGATGGCCTTTGGTCGTAGGGGTATTATTTCGAATTTAGGTCGAAATATTAACCCGTTATAATTCGAGCGAGGTCAAATTCATCCTTTGGCCAAAGGGGTGTTATTTTAAATTTAGGTCGAAATTTTAACCCGTTATAATTAGAGCGAGATTGAACTCTTCCTTTGACGATGGCCTTTAACCGTAGGGGTGTTATTTCAAATTTAGGTAAAAATTTTAACCCGTTGCTTTGTTGTTGTAGATTTTGGAGACCTTTTACAGGTCGCCATACTATTTATGCGTACGTCGGGGTGAGTCCTAGCGTGCTCGCTGTGTTTTCACTAGAGAATATTAGGTGTTCCCTATGGGAGACCTAGCTTTACTTAACTTTATCGTTTCCTGGGTGAGTCTCAGTTAGCCTTTGTGTGTTTCCTTGGCGAGTCCTAGTTTGCTTAACTTTGCTTCCATTGGAGAGTAATATGATAGAGAGTACAAAATATTGCTCTGTTTCATTCACTGGAGAATGCTATACAGGTTCGTTTCATACATATATGGGAGAAGTCTTCATGTATCTAGTCTCTTCACCGCCCAGCCTGGGGAAGCAGTCGACGGGCGAAGTGATGAACCATTTTTGAACTTTGAGACGTCCCTTTCGTCGTCTTATTAGAAATCTCCCCGAAAAGACCCAACTTAGGCAAAACTTGGGTGAGGGAAAAAGGGTACGACTTGAGGGATGTCCTATTCCCAAGGTTGAAGTAATTGGGGTGGGCGACATTCCAATTATTTTGCAGTAGTTTTCCTTCCATTATTTCTAGTTGGAATGCTCCTTTTCTTGTTTTCCCACGCAAATTTTTGCGTTCCTATTTAAACCAATAAAGAGTGAAGATAAACCAAAATGAAATTTTTCATACCTCGATCCAACGAGTCAGGGAAATGAGTGACGTTGTAATATTACACGTTCCGCCTGGTGTTCGAATGATGGTTTTTCGATTTGGCGGCCATTCCATCTCCGTCATTAACAATGTCTAGGTTTCACATGTTGAAGTTGAGTTTTGATCCGACCTCGTCCGGTTTGTACAAACATCAAGGCAAACATGTCATGCATCGGCCATAGATCATCTAATGTATGGGGGAATGTGAAGATAGGGCAGGATGTGCCCATTCTTTCAAAATATTCACAGAAAGCTGCCTTTCCACCCCCCTTCCCCCAAGGGGTGGGAATTCTAGTCAATATATAAGGTAGATACGTCAAATGGGGTTGTGGCCATGCCAGATGACCGTGACTCTATTTTGAACGCGTATCCGTCGTGCAAAACCTTATCGTTACATGTGAGACGGTTTTTGAGACGTTGATTTTGCATAGACATTGGTTATAACTTTTACTTTATGTAGCAACCTGACCTATATCGGTACGGTTGTCTCGAAGGCTTACTTACCACTCTTTCGAGTGAGTAGTGACATTTCATCTGTTCCGGATCTAAAAGAAACTAAGAAATTTAGCTAAGAAATTTATTATTGTAATTATCATACATCAAACATGAGACATAAGCTTACATTGAGGACAGACTTGCATCATAATCATTGGAGCAAGGAAACGGAAGGGAGGAAACTGTTGATGATAAACATATTCCTCTTTTTGACTCTATCAAGGTAGCTCTCTCCCAAAAATCCTCCCTTTCTCGACTCAGCTCCCCCTATATATATTAGCAAATTTTCCTTTTATTCAATGGTCTTTGACCGCCATACTTTCTTATGATTGTGCCCCTCATCGCTCGTCCAAATATCATGCTCGTTTTGTGATGTAAGCTTTCCGACGATTTGACCCCGGCAATGACCGAGGTGCTCTTTACTATCATGCCTCGTGGGCGTGGTTACAGCTCGGCCGGCCCCTTATCGTTCCTTTTAAGAACAACCATCCTATGGTCAGATTTTGACCCATACAACACTTTCCTTATTAGTCCATTCCAAAAAGAATAACATATTTCTATAATTGAAAATAATTTAACTATAAACTTTTCATTTTACCCTTAATGAGAAGATTTTATAACCACACAGAGTCATTGCCCCACGAAACTTTTACCTCTTAAACTTTTAAGATCACAAGTTTCAAAACTCTCTCTCTTTTCTCTTAAACTCCGTGCCGAGTCAAACTATCCATCTAAATTTAAACGGAGATACTAGTACTTAATAAGCCTACTAAAAAGATAAAACACTTCCAATATGTAGTAATTTGTAACTCTTGAAATGACAAGGAACTTATACAAGGGGAAAATGAAACCATTCGACAAAATTACAAAGGATTTTCAAGTTGGTTTCACCTTCGTTCGGGACTCGAAAAGGAGATTGTGGATGCTAAGATCCTTAGTGTTCAATGGTTGCCTACAGCTCGAATAAAATTGATGCATCACTTTTGCCACCACTTTAACTTTAATATATCAGAGTCACATCCTATATTAAAAAGTATGGAAAAATAAATAGTAGAATAAAATTTTAGAACTTGTTAGTCAAGAAAGAAAAATAAAAAGACAAAGTTAACACAATCCGTGAGTATATCTAAGTAAAGTTATATATGTTAACTATATCTTCAAAAAGAGAAAACGTACTCTAGGTGGAGTTTGTTACAAATATTCATAAAAGAAAAAGAATAAGCCCAAGGTTTCATAAGTAACTAGGATAACTTTAGATACTTTTCTTTTAAAGTGTTGAATATTGGAGTATTATTTTTTTCAAATCTCAATTAAATCATGTCTAAACGAATTTTAAAGTCTAAAATTCATGCTTTTCATTGACTAATTGGTGATCTATATTTCATTACATTGATTGATTCACTGGAGGACGAAATAAGTAGGAGCTCAGTGTATAAGCGACCATCTTATGTTTATTTGACCAAATGGAATTCAATTTTGTCCTTCAGTATCATATTGTAACACTGGTGGAGGGTAGCCCGGGCCCCACATGAGCAGATCAATATTGTTGCAATTCTACATTTTCTAATTGATATGACCAAAAATATGTATAGCTTTGCAGCAACAGCTGCTGGAATTACGATGATAAATTTTTATGTCAAATCAGTTGTTGCAACACTGAAGATTGACTGAAAATTCAGAAGTAATATTTGAGCACTAAATGAGCTAAAAAAGGATTCGAGAAAGGAAAGTTCTGTCGCAGTTAGAGAGACTCATATAAAATACATATGAAGGTGTAGAATGTGGTTGGCATTCCATTGACAACTGAAGCAGCCACAAGGTTTCCAGTGACATTGAGATCACGCCAATTTCTTATATCAATTTGTCCATTTGTATGCTTTCCTCCTGTCATATGCCAGAGAAATGAGAAAACATCAAAGAAATCTCACTAATTAAATGGATGATAAACAAGAGCAGACTGATCTGAAAGAGCAAAGATCAACTTAAACACATCCTCAAGTCTAGTCTGAATTTCAAAATTGAAAGATCACCAAGATAAAAATTAGTCTAAAAACATACATCTCGCGGTGTAAAAACTCGGAGTGTCTAAAAATCTATATTTCTAATAAGCGAAAAGAATTAAACAACAACAACAACCAGTATAATCCCATTTAGTGAGGTTTGAGGAGGGTAGTGTGTACGCAGACCTTACCCCTACCCTTGGTTAGAGAGGTTGTTTCCAAATAGACCCCCGGCATCCTTCCCTTCAAGAACTTCCCACCTTGCTCTTGGGGAGACTCGAACTCACAACCTTTCGGTTGGAAGTGGGGATTGCTTACCATCAAAGCAACCCCTCTTGTCCTTAAGCGAAAAGAATTAACTTCAACGAAAACTAATAAATGCATGGATTTCGCCGTACAAATTGGTAGAGGAGAAACTGGAAATCTATAGCTTACTTTGAGCTTAATAGACTGTAGTATCCAATCGATGACTTTTAGCATGAAGTGAACTACTTCAGTGGTAGAATTCGTTGGGAAGCACTGCTCATGCTTATCTTTCAGAATACAAGAAGGCATGTAAAAGACTTAAAGGTAAAGTAGATGCAGTTAGCCTGCAATTTAGAGAGGTGAAGCAATTTCAAGATAGAGCTACTTGCAATACCTGAAGGGGGTGTAGCTTACATTGACTCAATCAGTTCAGCAAACTTCAACATCTCATAAATGGCAAACAAATGAAACAATGTGCTTTAACTAACTATATCTGACTTCGGAAAGAAGAACCAGATTTTTGTCGCATAATCAATGGGCAACAAAGATTATATGTTCCAACAGACTAAATATGTTTGTCATTGCATGTTATCCGCTGTGTCTTTGTGTATAGTCTGTAGCCTGGCACAATAGAGAGTAAAACCATAAATTAGGATCTACCTAAATTCCATTGCATTTCATTTATATTTTCCTAGCACATCTCATGTGTAGAGAGTTTTGGGAGAAGTTTTGGGAGAAGTGATTGGTTTGAGGCTTCTCACAAAATATATTGCTTACAAAGGTATATATAGAGTACAGAGAGGTATCAAATCCTATCAACTATAGAACTGTAAATCCTAATCCTATCAACTATAGGACTGTACATAAATCCTAATCCTATCAACTATAGGACTGTAAATCCTAATCCTATCAACTATAGGACTGTACATAAATCCTAATATCATGATCATCAGTTGTTATAAAATTGAATATAGTAATTATCAACAGATTTGAATAATCATGTAGATTTGCAAAAGAAGTATAGCAAAAATATCTCACCTATGGGCAGAATATTATAATCAGGGTCTTAATACGTAATAAAAAATTGTTAAGTCTCTTCGTACTTTCATGCTCTATTAGAAGAGATTAACCTGTAGGTTATATTATTTCTTAAAGCTCTTCATAATAAGAAAGAACATTTAAAAAGAATACCCATGTGCCAAGTCTTTTGATTAGTGAAAAATATAATTTTCCTTTACCTCAGTACTTCCCATCCAGAGGCACACTTGAATTTAAGAAAATAATTTACCAAAGTGCAAAGAAGAAGAAGAAGAGCAAAGGAAATATACACAATAAATATGTTTAAAGGAACTTAAGCTGTCAAATTAACAACAACAACCCAGTATAATCCCACTTAGTGGAGTCTTGGGAGGGTAGTATGTACGCAGACCTTACCCCCTACCCTTGGGTAGAGAGACTGTTTCCAAATAGACCCCCGGCATCCTTCCCTCCAATAACTTCTCACCTTGCTCTTGGGGAGACTCGAACTCACAACCTCTCGGTCTGAAATGGGGGTTGCTTACCATCAGAGCAACCCCTCTTGTCTCTGTCAAATTAACGAAAAGCAGCAAATTTTGATAAGTTAGTTGTGGTTAGCTACAAATTGTTAAACTTAATGCAAGAAAGTGTTCAAAGAGCATGCAGTCACTACAACAACAACAACAACAACCCAGTATAATCCCATTTAGTGGGGTCTGGGGAGGGTAGTGTGTACGCAGACCTTACCCCTACCCTTGGATAGAGAGGCTGTTTCCAAATAGACCCCCGGCATCCTTCCCTCCAAGAACTTCCCACCTTGCTCTTGGGGAGACTCGAACTCACAACCTCTCGGTTGGAAGTGGGGTTGCTTACCATCAGAGCAACCCCTCTTGTCTGAGCATGCAATCACTACCAAGTTATGATATGTCCGTTTGTACAGTCAGTTCTTAGCGTAGATGTAGAACTTATAATGTGCGAGAACTAAATACATATTCAAAATGTTCACTTTCCTCCACCTTGTCAATACTATATGTCCCTGCAATTTTTAAATTTTTAAAGACGTTTGCAGTTATTGCAAATGTAAAGCCTCGGATGGTGATAATTCCCAACTCCAGTACCTCTTCATCAAGCTTCTTTTTCTCACCTCTAGATTAGCAAAATTTTCATGAAATCTGAATAAAGAAAGAACTCATAGCAGATGCACAAACAGATTATTTTTCTTCATGATCAAGAACATTCTATAAGATCAGAAATGCATGCAAATGCTAAATTCCAACACACAGTTGAATCCATAAGGCTTGAATAGATTATATTCAGGACTCAGTCCAAAAAGTCCTGTGAACAGAGCATTGACCATTACACCAATAATGCATATTTTATCCATGCTCCAATTAGCTATAATTAACCTCAAGATGTACAACAGAAAGATAAAGTCAGGAAACCAGCAGGTTGCTCATTAGCTCAGATTATACAGCAGACATTAGATTAGGACAACCCGGTGCATTAAGCTCCCGCTATGCACGGGGTCCGGTAAAGGGAAGGACCACAAGGGTCTATTGTATGCAGTCTTACCCTGCATTTCTGCAGGAGGTTGTTTCCACGGATCGAACCCGTAACCTCCTAATACATCCCAGCAACTTTACCAGTTATGCCAAGGGTATATTGTACAACAGACATTAGATTAAAGAACATTTATCCACATAAGGCTAAGTCATCTACATTCATCCTCAATTTTGTAAAATAACAAACTACTAAGGGTTACCGTACACTTAGAGAGAAGTCCTAAGCTCTTTCTAAGTTTAATATATAGAAAGCAGCCAGTACGGCAGACAAGCTACTTTCTTATTCTAGCACTGGAAGATCCTCTATCTATTAGCATACCCGTACCGGCAGTTAGACTAGCACTCTCTCCCCAATCAATCGCAGTAACTGGCTGTAAGACCCTCTACCTCTACTTCCCTTCTGCTCATAAACAGCCTTCCAGCAAGGAGAAAGAGATAAAGAAGGTGGGGGTAATAAAAAGAGTTTGTTGAAAAGGATATCACCTTTCAGCTCTCAGGTCCACCCCTATTTTGGCCAACTTTCTCTTGAGCTGTTCGTATTCCTTATCATCGGAGGAAGCAGCAGATCTCAGCCACTTCAATTCCTTATCAGCATCTCCCAATTCTCGCTTGGCAGTTTCCAGGGTGACTGCAAGATGTCTATCTTCTGGGATATAACTTAAAGCTTCCGTGATGTGAACTTTCATCTACAACATATTATAATGGTTGAGAAAAGAATAAACAATTCCAAATTAAACCTCTACGTGCCACAAAAGAGGCGAAGGCTACCTGGTCTTCACTTTGAGCCATCCTCATTTTCAGAGATTCCAGTGATTTTTTAGCCTTTTGAAGTTTAGCTGTTGATACCTACTTCCGTGAGAGAAGCAAGCTTTGTTCCTGCTTTATCTTCACACTCTCAGATACTAACTGCACTTGAAAAGCAGAAGTAAACATGACTACAGGTCAATTGCATCAGTCCCTATGAATGACCACCAGGTGTAGAATTTTCATTGCAACAAAGGGAAATATAATACTCCCTCCGTTCTGATTTATGTGAATCTGTTTGACTGGGCACGGAGTTTAAGAAAAAATAAGACTTTTGAAATTTGTGGTCCTAAACAAGTCATAAAGGGGCTCAGAGTATTTGTGTGGTTATAAAAGCTTCTCATTAAGGGTAGAATTGTAAGTTCAAGCTATATTATTTCCAAATTTAGAAAAGGTTCATTCTTTTTGGAACGAACCAAAAAGGAAATAGGTTCACGTAAACTGGAACGGAGGGAGTAATAGATACCTTTATGTTATAATCATCTCTCTCTGCCAGCTGCTGGAGAAAATGTTGGTTCTGTGTCTGCATGTCTTCATAGGCTTGACCAATAGTCTAAAATGTAAATTTAGATCAGAAGAAAGGCAACAGAGAGAAAGTGATGTAATAAATTGTAACAAACACATTCAGTTGAGTACCTCAATCTTGGAAATATAAGTTTCTGATTCCCCTTCTTTTATTTTTATCGCTTCTCTTAGCTCTAAAACACCTCTGCAAGGATACCTTATATGGTTACAGGATAAAGAAGAGTGTCTCTAATAAATTGCTAAGCTTGATCAACATTGGATACACAGAAGAAAATTGTTATATTTTAAATAGATGATGGATGCACACTGGATAAAGCAGATATATATGCATGTGGACATACATTGGCAGCAGGATACCTACTGCTAGTACCTTTTTATTGCTGCTTATTTTTATTTCTAAATAGGTGTTGTCTAAAGCAGATATATACATGTCTAGGTGGACGCAAGCTGGGCGGACACCACCGTCGTCAAAGAAAAATAAAAAGGCATCTGATAGACTGGCCAACTGTTGTTAGTGCATCAAGGTGACACAAAATTTTCATGTAAGTACATAGATATTCCAGAAAGACACAAATTATGATAACCAGAAAATGCATCATACGTTCATAAGCAAGCATCAGAGAAAGGAACCTGCCAGAAGCATCTAGTTCTGCCCTCAATTCTGCAATTTCTGCCTCAGCAGCGGAAAGCCTCTGCTGACAAGCAGCCTCAGCTTCATTAGGATTTCGTGATCCAAGTGTAGTATTGAAGTTGGTATCTGACTACTAATTCAGCTGAGTTGTGGTCAGCAACATCACAAAGATATATTGATCTTTCAAATCTTTTTCAGCTTTAGTTTGCAGTCCTCGCCTAGTTGTTTTATATAATCTATATGTATTACACAGTCAGAGGGGCAAAAATAAGAATTAATAAGACATCAAAAGTGCTATCTTCTGGTGACCATAGTAAAATTCCAGTGAAATAAGTACTCTATATTCTGTTTGTTTAACCAAATCATTTCGTTCAGTTTTCAAGTTCCAAAAAGCTTTATTTCATCAAAATTTTCGCACAGGACCTTTTGTGAATCAACTCTTATTACACTTTGATAGAGAAGGAAAGAGCAAATCGTATGTTGATGCTCAGGCACCTGCATTCTTAATGATTTGTTCGTAAACGATATTAGAGGTAGAATGATCATCCTGGCTAGTTGGCGTCGATGGCCGAATCAACAACTTTATACAATTTGAACTCTTTGCTCCTGATAAGGCTACATAAAGTTGATCGTGTGAAAATACAGGTTCCCGCAAATAAATTCCAACAAAATCTAAAGTTTGACCTTGCGCTTTATTTATCGTCATAGCAAAGCATAATCTAATAGAAAATTGTGTTCTTTTGAACTTAACATGCGTTTTCTCATCGTGTGATGATAATAATGGTATTCTTGGGATAAACACATGCATATTCTTGAAATCACCTACCGTAATCTTAGCGCTAAACATGACTTTTAAAATCACAATAGGTCAATCGCGTACCATTACATAAACCTTCACATGGATTTAGATTTGGTAATAATATAATTGAACAATTTTCTTTTAAACATAATTTGTAAGGAGGCAAACCAGGAGGATTTAAAGTGTGTAGTAGATCGTCAAGTTGTGTTTGGTTGTTAAAATCAACAGCTTCATCAGTAGCAATAAATATTTTTGATTTTCCTGTGAATCGATCAATAAGCATGTCATTAATTTCATCAACAAAATCATTTTTTGATGTCAAGATCACACATGAATCTATACAAGATGAATTAGAATATAACGAATTCAAATTTGAATATGTCGCTGCGAATAATTTATCAAGAGATTCTCTTTTGGTTGTATAAGGAATAATGAAAGAATCGGGAATTTCAATCTTGTCTGCTGAGTTGACTCGTTCTTGTCCATTTCCAATTCTTAGCAAATAATCACAAAATGCAGGAACTGTTTTAGCTCTCATATTCTCGGATAACTTTAATTTTTCAAGTTCATTCCAAATGCTAGAATATAACAAACTTTCACCAATGAAATCTTCTTTTTTTCCGTATCGCACAACAGGAAGAGTTTGTCTGAAATCACCTCCTAAAACTACAACTTTTCCGCCAAATAATGCATTTGTATTCATCAGATCTTTTAACAGTAGATCAAAAACTTCTAACATTCTTCTTTTGACCATAGATACCTCATCCCACACAATCAATTTTGCATCTCGGATTAACCCTGCAAGTGAGCTTTCTTTGCTAATGTTACAACTGGTATTTTCATCGATGTCAATAGGGATTTTGAAACGTGAATGTGCAGTACGTCCACCTGGAAGAATAGAAGCAGCAACACCAGAAGTAGTTGTTGCCACAGCTATATATCCCATAGATCGTACAGTTGCTAATAAAGCACGGTATAAAAAAAATTTCCATGTTCCTCCAAGACCATCTATAAAAAGGCACCTGCTTTATTTGAAAATATCCTTTCAATAATCAGATTATATGCAATGAGTTGATTTTTATTTAATTTCCTATGTAAGAGTATGTCATCTTCACTAACAGTAATAGATCTTTCAAAATGAATTTCTTTTGCTTCTCTTGCTGCCGTAGAAGGCCTAATAGTTTCTGGAATGAGTTCATATTCATTTATATCATGACCCATAGAATGTAAAATATCGTTGATATGATTCAAAGCTTGATATCGAATTTCTCTTCTTTCAGTAATTTGTAACACTTTGTAGTCTTCGATCATTGATTTTCAAATTGCTCCCATAATTTTCTGGGTTTGGCAGGGTTGCAATATACCAATAATGCAACTATATGGCATTTGGTAACTTGCAGCTTCAAACATACACTCTATCAAACTATTATCACATTGTAACAATCCTCTTTTCTCTACGGACTCTTTGAAAGTACTACAAGGCTCTCCATTCAATGTCAAAAGATCCTTATATGATGTCGTCCTCGTACATGCATCAGTAGTAATCTAAGATAATATTGTTCTCCTTCTGTTAGATGACATGTCATAATGCGGCCAACAACACAACACTTTTGTCTACGTGTCCAAAATTTATCACTGGAGGACCATACAAAGTACTCTGGAAATTCTTTATACAGTAAATTGAGCTCTTTAGCATCTTCATTAGTTTCGTTCATGGAGAAAAATTCTGTTAACATTGTTTTTTGAATCATCGGATTATTCACAATTGTATGTATATCCAGTGGCGGATCTACACATTAGATTTGGGTGCTCGAGCACCCATTAACCTCGATGCAGAGTATGTATAGTTATATAGAAAATTTAAGAAAACGTATAAAAATTTACAAAGCACACATTAATTTTATGTACAAAAAAAATTCAGCACCCACATACTTGAATTCCTAGATCCGCCACTGTATATCCGTATTGCTCTTTAAAGAAATAAATTGTTGACCTTCAAGATGTAGTTGAAGCCGAAAGCACTTCTGGCTAAAATTTAAGGTGTTTGGCCAAGCTTTTGAAGGGGAAAAAGTGCTTTTGAGGAGAAGCAGAAGCAAAAAAAGTAGTTTCTCTTCAAAAATACATTTTTTAGAAGCATTTTTAAAAAAAATACACGTAGAAGCAATTTTCAAAAGCTTGACCAAATACTAATTACTACTCAAAAGTGATTTTCTAATTAATTAGCCACACACAAATTACTTCTCACGAAGAGCACTTCTTTTAAAAGTACTTCTCAAAATAAGCTGATTTTTGAAACTTGACCAAACGGGTTTTAAGTTCATGGGCACATATTTGAACAATTGATGGCAAAATTAGGATCGCTGATATTTTAGGATTATACCAGACCTGATTCAGATGCTCACCCTTCTACTAACAACATATGCAGTTATGATTAATGAAGGTGAACAAACTGGAGCAAAACTGATTGATACCAATACATGGTCTGGTCCCCAAAATGACGACCCACTCTTGCACAGCAAACTTGAAGCTGAACACTTGCAATTCACAGTTTCAACTGGTACAGTAACTGTATATAATGAGTGAATTCCAGAGGCAAAAATCATACATGAGACGCAACCGCGACTTGGAAATGGTAATTTTACAAGAGCATAAGCTCATAAGCATGAAGTTACAATATTTAAATTCATGAGAACACATTTGAACAATTGAGGGGGGAAATTAGGAAAGACTAAAGATGTGCTTTTCAGCTTCTGCCAAAACAAGGAACAGCTACATTTGATGTTGTTTCTCTTCGTCCAGACATTTATTTCGAGGGTGATTGAATATGACTCTTCAAAATTAGTAAGGCTCAGCCTTAGCAGCCTCCTTGACTTCGTGCCTTTGCTCTAGCAGAATGAAAATCCATACCAGGCTTCCTTTCTTTTTAAGAATTCGAGCATCAGATCCCTTTGTTTGCTGGCCAGTTCTTAAGCATTCTCCGAGTATCAGCAAGTACATCAGACTCTTCTCCAAGCCAAAAGAAGTGTGATCACAGGTCCTTTATAACCTCTTCCAGCCCAAAAGAAGTGTGATCTCAATCAGGTCTTTTATAACCTCTTCCAGCCATGCCAGTTGGAGCGGTGCTGATCGAGTCAGACGATCCCCAACTGCAATACTAGGACTTCACAAAACCTAAATCAGATGCTCCCCTGCTACTGGAAAATATATGCTAATGAGCTAAAGCAAACAACAGAAGGAAACCAGCTACAAGCAAAGGCGGGTTCGCTGATCTTCTCTTTCCTCACCACTTAGCGTTGAGGGATTAGTGCCCCTTTCTGCTAAGCATCTCTTGTAAGGAACAAAGTCCTTAACGCGCTTGGTGGAACTTGCTCTTCACGCCAAGCTAGGGGTTT
Source organism: Nicotiana benthamiana (assembly GCA_034376525.1). Lineage (NCBI taxonomy): Eukaryota > Viridiplantae > Streptophyta > Magnoliopsida > Solanales > Solanaceae > Nicotiana > Nicotiana benthamiana. The sequence goes on from CM067341.1 coordinate 91,171,302, forward strand.
CGCTAGGTCTAGAGGAAAATTTTTTCCTCGCCTTCTCTATTGGACGTTGGCTACTCTGAGCTTCGATATCCATATTTTTATCTCCACCCATTTCCGCACTTACTGGTTCAGTGTTAGAGCCAGTGGAAGATCCTTCTTTCTGATTTTGTTTATCTTCAGATCATTGTCATTGAAGAATGGACGCCCCTTTATTGGAATTGAGTTAAGCACTTCAATGCAAGGAAATGAAACAGACGCACATGATGATCCCCATGGCAAAAGAGTGGCAGAAGCACATCCAGTAGGCCATTGGTTTTCATTTTGTGATGGCGAGTAATAAAATGGTGGAGGGGTTCCCATAGTTAAGGTACTTGACCCACAATATGAACCAGAAGCAGTAAATTTCATTGGCGTTAAGTTCCAAGATGCTGTTGGCAATGCTGCTTCATCATTCACGTCTGTCTCTATTTTGCACGTCCCAGAAGTTGGACGGGGTCTCCGAGATTCAGTGACTAGTACACAGTTTTACCAAATAGCTTCAGACATGGAGTAGAAGACGTCTCAGCTGAGCCTTCTTTAACAAAATTAACTTCTTGGGGAAGCAACTCTAGTTTCTGAAATACGAACCAAACCAGAGAACTATAAGTGATTTCAAATAAAAAATTTCTAGCAGCATCATGGAAACAAAAAAGAAGCAGTAGCAAAGGCAGTCGTACCAGGCAAGCTTGGTTTTCTGGATTTGTACTAGCATTTGCTTGGCCAAGCGAAGAGCTATCTTGTAAGATGAAATTGGGCGGTTCAGAAACTACAAAACCATCAGATTTTCCACCACCAGATGCTGAAACAGGTGATGCGCTACCACTGCGCTTACTTGAATCCGCCGTGCCATGTGCATCCGAACCATGTACAGAAAACACTGAAGTAGGAGATTGGTTCTCTTGTTCAGACATAGACATATTAGGTGAGATCGACCTTGTCAATTTCTCACGGACTAGGGTTCCCCTTTTAACTGGAGTAGCCAATTTACGTGGATAAGGATGCATCAGTTTTCTTTTAGGTCGAGGAGGAGGGATCTCTATGGGTTTCACAGAGCTAGCATCACCACTATTAGATTCACGAACAACCTGACCACCATAAACACATTGGAAATCAACAAAATCATTCACGTAACAAATTAACCCTTAACGATGACTACACGCCTTAGAGTCATAAAAGAATATGACTTCCATCAAAAGGCGGCATATAGATATAATGGGGGTATATAAGAGCAGTAAACCTTGGAGAAAAATTTCTGAGCATGGCTCCTCATCTGTACTGCAGTTTTTGTGCCCACATGCTCTGAAAATTAAGGCTGTATGGAGTAACGGTTCCGAACCGGAACCGGGACCGGAACCGCGGTTTTGGCGGTTCCGCGGTTCCGGCGGTTCCGGTTCCGCGGTTCCGGTTCCCGCGGTTCCGGTCCGGTTCCACCCATTAGAACCGTGGAACCGGAACCGCCAGAACCGGAACCGGAACCGGAACCGTATCGGTTCCGGCGGTTCCGTACGGTTCCAAACGGTTCCGCCAACGGTCCGATATTTTAAAAAAAAAATTCTTTTTTTTTAATTCGGACCATTGGCGGAACCGGATGGAACCGCCGTAACCGGTCCGGTTCCGGTTCTATCCGGTTCCCAACGGACAGATTTTTAAAAAAGAAATATTCTTTTTTTTTTAAAATCTGAAATCAGAACGTTGGTCTTGCAGAAATAGCCGTTTGGCATTTTTAAAATTTAGCCATTTGACCCCTCAAATTTAATTTAACCCCAAACTTTATATAATTACACAATTTCTCATTTCTCAACTTTAAATACCCCCTCATTCTTTCATTTTAATTCACCAATTCATCTGCAATAGGTATTTTAACTAGAAAACTTAATCCTGCTTTTACAAATATTTTTCATGTTAGATGTATATGCCATATATATCATTTAATTGTTGGAGATGGTATGAGAATTTTAAACATAGAAATTGAAAAAGTTAAATTCGCTCTTAATTGGCTTTTTTATTCAAACCGTAGAAGTAGACTTAGAGAATATTATAAAAAATGTGACGAAAGTGGCCTTAGAGAAAGAAAGGTTCCTAAACCTTGCCCGACTAGGTGGAACTACATGTATGAAAGCTTAGTAGTGGCGTACGAATATAGAAACCCAATAACCGCTACTTATAATTCTAGGGATTGTGAGGATGAAGATAATGATATGCTAACTAATCAAGATTGGAATAACGTTAAGATTCTTTTAGATTTTTTAGAACATTTTAGTGTGGCTATAACTGCTTTATCTGGCCAATATTATCCTACAATTTCAAACTGTTTAGTATATATTGCCGCACTTGCTAATTTATTTGCTGATTTTAACGATGGAGGGGAAATTTATGAACATGCAATATTTGAAATGAAAAAGAAATTTAAAAAATATTTTTTCCAATCCCTCCTATTTTTGGTGTGGCTGCTATGTTAAACCCTATTATGAAAGCAGGAGGTCCTAACTTTTGGTATAATAGTATTTATCAATCTTTAGATCTTTCACCAGAAGAAATGGCTACACTATCTGATGCGAAAGCATCAATTACAGTGAATGCTCAAACTGTTTATAATGCTTATAAACAGGCGTTAGAGCATGCTAGGTCTACTATTCCAACCCCTACTTCGTCCACATCACAAGCGTCTAAAAGAGTTGCTGGCTTAACAGCTCTTAAATCGTGGACGGAGTTCAGGGGTACTCAAGGTGAGAATTTAGATGATATTTCCCATCTAAACGAACTTCAAGTTTATTTGTCGCAGGGGCTAGAGAATGATAATCCAGACGGATCTTTCGACCTTTTGGATTGGTGGAAGACAAGGGAAAAGCATTTTCCCGTTCTTGCAAGGATGGCTCGGGATGTTCTGTCCATTCAAGCGTCAACTGTTGCATCGGAGAGCGTATTTAGTCAAGCCAGACTACAAATAGGAGATCATAGAGCGTCGATGCGGGACAGCTTGGAAAAATCAGTGCTCTCCCGAGATTGGATCCGCTCTGAAAGAAGGAACTTTGGGCTAGCTGAATCTCAACCCGAAATAGATGAGTGCTATGAAGAAACGCTAGCAGAACATGCTCAGGAATCATCTTCACCTGGAAGTGGTGATGAACAAGCTTCATTTCCACCACCGCCAACACAACCACCTCCAAACCTTGAAGGTTTTATGAGATTTGTTAGAAATAATACATAAATTATGATGTAACTTGTATATTGGCATGTCTTCTTTTAGTTTTTTTCCTTTTAATGATGGTATTAGTACCATGTTGTGCTCATTCCATTGGGTGAAGGAAGACTAAGAAAAATATGCCATTTTGGTCAATAAATATGCTTTTTATCATATACTTGAACATATTTGTCTCAATATTTCTTTGTCTTTACTTCTATATCAATCCTTGAATATAAAATATTTATATAACATATAATATAACATACAACACATAATACTATTTATACCAACTACTACACAATATACACTATTTATATACAAGATATACTACTTTACTACAACATATACTACTTATATACAAAATATACACTACTTATTTTGAATATATACTAATTTCCAAGCACAATATATGCTATAGTAAGAACATAGTACACCATATAAAAATATATTCTACAATATACTAATCACTACTATACAAGATATTAATTTAAAAAATAAAAATAAAAAATAAGGTCGGAACTGCCGGGAACCGCCTGGAACCGCCAGACCCGCGGTTCCGGAACCGCCAGAACCGGAACCGCCAGAACCGGGAACCGCCAGAACCGGAACCGCCAGAACCGGGAACCGCCAGAACCGGAACCGCAGACCCAAATAGACCCAGAACCGGAACCGGATACAGCCTTACTGAAATTAATCAACACCATTGTAAATATGCGATGACAACCAAAAGATGCCTCTAACAAGCCATTAATCTTTTCTGTTTCTACCTTCTATACGCCTCCATGCCCTACCATACAGCTTTATAGCCTCAAGAACTTTTTGTCTCTTCTTCTGTCCACCATTCCCTTTGCTTTGATATGGTGTATGGTTTCCTGACCTATTTTAAGCCAAAAAGAACGATGGACAAGACACAGATATGAGATTTGTATGGAAAAAGTAGTTGACACAGAGAATGTGGAAAACAATAAACCTTGGGAGCAAATTCATCCGCAGAAGCAACCTGCTCTTTCAGCTGGATGCTCCTTGTTGATGATTCTCCCACATCTGATGAAATTCCATTCCTGCTGGAACGGATCGAGTCCACCCCGCTTTCTCCACTTTGATCCTAAAATGACAAAGAGAGAAAGATAAAGCTTCACCAAAAAGAACTCCAAATACTTCAATCCATTGTAATTTAAATAGGACCATGTCTACTAGCTATCTTGTGATATTCCCAAGTTTGCCAAAGTTTAAAGTCAAATTACATCACATGTTGCAGTGTATTTTCTTACACTCAAGGTGTATTATAAGTTGAATGCAGAAGAACAGGACAAAATAAGAACATTCAGTGTTGTCTAGCAAACATTTGTATACGGCTAAATACTGGAACTAAAATATAGAACTGACAATCTTCCTCCCATCCTGATGTTTAACAGTCTTTATACATTATCTCCTAGCAAGACTATGTACAAAGTATTTGTAAGCATATAGCCACTAGCTTAAATTCTTTTAATACAAACACATGAACAACAGAATAACAAGTGACAACTATTAAAACCTGCAAATTTCTTCTCCTATTTTCTCTATTTCTACAGTCAACATCAATGTCAAGCTTGCCGTTGATCAGTTTGAACTGGTGGAAACACAATGCATGTTATTATACTACTGGACTAACATACTTAAGCCCGTACACAACTTTGGTATCAAAATCATAGTTCATCCACTATAGATTAGTTAGGCACTACAGTTAAAACAAATTGCAGTTCAATCCCCCACCCAACAAAAGAAATAAAGCAATGGCGACGTATTCCACCGAGGACATCTCTGAATTAAAAATGTCTAATACTACCTACTCTAATTCATCACGCTAGTATTAACTCTTCTCCAAAACATTCAACTATCAAAATTTCACCATCTCTTCGTCTATTAGAAAATTCAAAATCTTTCAACCCATTATACTAATGAAACCCAACTCTAAAATAAGTACTAAGCAAAAAACACCTATTTTAAACATAAATAAAACAGAGAATCACACAAGATATCATCTGAAAGTTACTACTGTACTACTACTACTACAACAACAACTACAACCCAGTGTAATCCACAAGTGGGGGGTATGGGGAGGCTAGTATGTACGCCTTACCCTATCCTGGAGTTGGAAAGGCAGAGAGACCGTTTTCGGTGGACCCTCGGCTAAAGAAGGGGAAAAAAACAATGATAGCAAGATAATATATTCAGAAAACTAAATTGAAAATAGCAATAGCGAATATGAAAGAAGTACTAATAGCAAGCAATAGCAAAACAATATATTTAGAAAGCTAAATCATGTGATAATTACTAGAACATGAAAAAAATTGTCACACCTGATCAGCCATTTCTTCAGATGCCATCAATTTAATCTGAAGATGCTAAAACTTCTCCACAGCCAAAATCACCACCAACTGCTAAAATATCTAAGCAACAAAATATCCTGAGAAAATCTATCCTCACACTTTTCCCAAAATATGAATAGATAAAGAAAAAGAAAAACCACTTTTTACTGTTTAGCCAATCAATTCTCTTCAGTTTCAGATCCAAAAAATATCAATAGTCACTCTCACTGATTCACAATAAGTCTTTCAATACTCCTCTAACTATGTTCACACAAAGCAGTCACCACTACAAGGCATTAACTTTCCCCAATGAAAAACAAACCAATTACCATTTTCGCCAAAGACAAGAATTACAATCCTTGATTCAAACATAAACTCAGAGAAAACCCAAGAACCGGAAAATTCTACTACTAATAAATATTGCTTCAATTCAGAGAAAAATTGGTCTCCTCAATAGCAAAGAACACCCTCAAGAATGAGTAAAGTTGGAAACTTTAATAAAAGGGTCTGCTTATAAACAGCATAAGAAGTGGAAAAAATGATTTTTTTTAAAACCAATAACACCTCAAAGTCTCGATCCCGCAAGCTGGTAGTCTAGAAAACAGAGTGCGCTGACACAAAATATAGAAAATTTCCCAAAAGAAACACAATAGAAAATACAGTTTTACAGAACAGAAGGATACTGAGAGTGTAAAGATGAAGAGGAAGAAGGAGAAGCGACAAAGGCAAAGATTGAAACAAATATTTTTGGGTTATGAGAGAGAAGGAGGAGGAGAAAAAGGAGGAGGGAGGGCTGCCACGTCAGAGGGTATAAATGGAATTCCCCATTTATGTTTTAGAAAGCTCGAGGGTTTAATGGAATCTTGTGGCTCACGTTCAAAGACAACCCCGACAAATTAATAATTTAATAATTTAATTAAATCGTCAGTAATTTAATTTAATTTATTCGTATTTGAATCTTAATATGGGGAGTTAAATAAGATTTAATGGATGAATTCGAAATTGAATAAGGAGTGTAATTATGAATTTTTAGTGGAATAATTCGTAATTAATTGTGGTAGATATTAATTTCAAAAATTATAAATTAATTTCATAATTGGAAGCTTTGTTCATTAAATTCTATGGTCTCTACTGTGTCTAAATAAAAGGAAATAAAGGAATCCTTTTTCTGGTGGAAAAGAAAACTCAACAGGTTTTGGAAAAGGATTTTAACCCTTAAAACTTGTGCTATAAATACATAAGGTTTTCCACCTAGAAGGAAAAAGATATGGTGGCTGAAATTTTCAGCCAAAATTTCCTAGAAATTTCGCCAACATAAAATTGCTATTTCCGGTTATTATTTGGGTAACACAGTAGAAGACCGTGGAACGTTGGAGGATCATGATTGTGGGGGTGATGGAGATTCCATTGAGAAGTTATGGAACAGAAGGCTCACGTGGTAGAAGAGATATGTTCACGCCTCAAGAGGTCGCCCGTGAAATCTCGTTTATGCTAGTTGTCTAGATTATATGTGATTTTGATACTGGATTGCTTCCGCTGCTTATTATAATCCATCAATTGGTATCAGAGCCCACTCATATCTAATTGGATAACTAAGTTTTTCATGAAACGAGAATACAGTGTTTATGTGTGTTTTTTTTTAATTACATAAATATGTGATTTTCTGAAACTGCATTTTGTTTTGTGAATTAACTATGCAAAATTTTTTGATTATTCTTGTAATCATGAGATATCTGTTTTCTTACTGATATTTGATTGAGATTATCTGAATTTTTTGGGGTAAACCCTAGAAAAACGCAAAAACCTATTTTTGATCGAATACCGGTATTTTCGGAGGTCAGCGAACTTGGCGGACTTCGATTGAGCTGAAATTTTGTGAAACGACGTGGTGAGAAAAACTCAGTGCTTTAGTAGTGAGCCATGGTGTTTTTCACCGTTTTGAGGCCGTTTGGACTGTGTTTTGGATGTTTTTCTATTTTCTGGAAATTATTTCTTAATAATTTTAATTTCTTTTTAATTCAATGGTTGTGGGGTGACTCCCCATGGTCTCCATGATTAAATACTAGTCATATAATAGGTTTACACATTGACTATTAGCAAATAGACGTGTTGTTGTAGTAAATTCAATAATAAATGTGTAGGATTTTATTGACTAGGTCTTACAGGGTATAATTGATATTGTGTGATGATATAATTATTTTGTAAGAAAGTAAAATTCTCTATTTGATATCCTGGATGACTAATGATTGGAGCGTTTGGCATATTTGTGCATTAAAAGAAATTCTCAAATTTAAGTTTATGTTTTCATGCTCTACGTGATTACTAGTTTGGATTTTCGATGAAGAATTTTGTTCTCTGATTGGAGGTTCTAATTAAGTTAAATATGACGGTATTTTGTATAGGTTTTATATTGTTGGTATGACTTTTAAGCTATGGTCTACTATAAAATAATTTTATGAGCTAAATATATATTCACTTGTAAATTGAGAATTTTATGAGTAATAAATAGTTACTGCTGAAGTGGTTTGTTTATTTGAACTCATGAAAAATTCTTAGTAAATTTGTACTTGTGAAGTTATATCTATTCATGGATTGAGCATTATGATCAATAAGTAGGATCCACAAAATGGTCTATTTATTTGAGTCATTGAAATATGTTTAATATACCATGTGAAAATTATCCTTAAGAAATCTACATTAATGGTGGAGGTTTTTAATTAGAAAAAAAATTTATCTTTGGGTACTAGTGAAACTAACTCCAACCATGAGAAGAGATATTGAGGTTTTCACTGAACGGGAGAAAATATTATATCTTAGGTTCTTATGTGTTTAATAAAAGGATAATTTATTGCAAAACAAAATATTATATATCCTAGAAATAGGAAAAACATAATATATGCCTTGAGCGCATAGTGTAATTATAAGGAGAATGAAAATCAATATCATATTTATTTTAATTCATGAGACTACTTAAAACGGGTATTCTTCGAGTTTGGTTACAGGCTGGTGGTAATGAATATGACGGACTCCGATTGACCTGAAACTTGGTGGGTTCATCAAAAACAATCTAGTGAGAAAATCTCGCTGATATGCAGTGATTCATGTTATTTTTTGGTATTTTGAGGTCGTTTAGATGGGTTTTCAAGCAGTTTATTAAATTGAATTTGTTATAAATATGAAAAATTATTCCTTATATATCCTATATTTGTGTTAAATCTGAAACATGTGATTTAACTTGATATGATATATATCAAGAATGCAAATCACATGGATTTAGTCCTAACTACACCAAAAATAATTTATTCGAATTTGGTCCAGTTTTGGCGATCATAGTTTCAGAATCTCCAAATGACCTGAAATTCAGTAGGATCATCGGAAACGGTCAGTTAAGAAGAACCCACTGCTATGCAGTGAATCACATCGTATTTTGACAATTCGGGATCGTTTAGATGAGTTTTTTGGAGGTTTGACAGATTGAAATGTGATTTACATACGAAAAGTCATTCTTTCTATCATTTTATTTATGTCTAATCTGGAACATGATAACACATGTTGATTTGACATGAATTGATATATGAAAAAAATACATATTATATTTTAAATTCAGAAAAATCCTTTAAATGATAATTTTCTAAATTTGGTCGTAACTATTGGAGATTGTCACTTTAAATGGGGCATTGAGCATTTTTTTAAATTGTGAAACTTAATACTCAGAGAAAAGTTTGTGGTTGTGATAAAGTGGTGATAGGAATTAACCCCTATGGTCTTCATTTTTTTATTTATAGTGAGATAGTAAATTTACGCGTTGACATTACGTCTTCCTCCATATCAGATAAATTTATTACGAACTCACTGGATATAATTACTAGTTATTGATAACATATGTTAGCTCTCCATCTGAGTTTAAGGGTTAAATCAATTTTGTAACTAAAACACAATTATGATTAATGGTGATAGAATTATATTTCTATGGTCTTTCACTATCAATTTCAAGTGAGTAATAAATTTACGCGTTGACTTTAGGTCTTCCTCCATATCGGATAAATTTATTATAAGCTCACTAGGTGAAATACTAGTAATTGATATCGTGTACTTACTCTCCATCTGAGTATACATGTTGGATCAATGGAATTAGAGCTATTAAATCTCCATCTGAGTTGGGTCTGTTTTTATTATTAGAGTGAATAATCTGGCATTGCATATGTATCTTGCATGAATAGTTCTTTTCCCATCGAAATTGCTATTCAAGATGCATGATATATATGTGTAGTGTGTTTGAAATTTTTGTTTTAAAAAGTTATATACAATTGACTGAAAATAATAGTATGCGCTCCATCTGAGTTGGTTCTATTTATTTTTGGATTGTATAATTCTTGCATTATATAAATATACTTTGCATGAATGATTCTTTTCCTATCGAAATTTATTATTCTGGATGCATGTATATGTATAAATATTGAATGCAGTCTGAATTTTACTATTCAGTGTTTTGACTTATTATGATCTATTTAATATTTTTATCTCAACTCCACATGATTTTATGCAACTGATCATATTACTTGTTAAAATACTTTTAGTGATAAGGCATTAATTTTAAGGATGCGATATATGTACTTTTGTTAGAAGGAATTTAATTCCGGTTTCTGGGAAAAATAGGAGATGAATATTTGTTTTATTTTTCGAATAACTCTTGAGTTATTGAGCTTAATAAATATTTTATATGTTGTGGTACATGAATGCATGAGCTTGTTAATGTATATTGATGTCTCTCTTGAACAGTACAATATTAGTCTACCTCATAAGAGAATATGTTCTTCAAAATTGAGTAAAACTTATCTGTGCACTTTTGTCTAAGTCGTATTAATCTCGATAGGATTTCAAGTTGGTCAGGGATGGACCTTAAGGTTAATTGAAAGTAAAGGCATTACCAACTTGTGGATCCTATTTGGAAGAAAATTTGACTAAAAGATGCTTCCTTTTAAAAGGAAATAAAACTAGTGATAAGTTAGAATGAATCCTTTCTGATTTGTATGGTTAAATGAACATACTCGTAAGAGATAGATTTTGAGTATTTTGTAACGTTCATAAATGATTAGTCAAAATATTAATATATTTATTTGATGCACTGTAAGTCTTAATGAATTAAATAATTCAAGATTTTTAAGACTTGAAACGGAGAAGCATCAAAGAAATATATTAAGTTACTACAATTTGATTGTAGTGGCGAGCACATCTCTAAAAAGTTCTCTTGTTACATATCAGAATAAGGGATTATATCTCGATTGACTACACTGTAAACTCCATAATAGAGTGGTGTAGTAGAAATAAGAAATAAGTCTTTTTTGGATATGGATAGACTAATGACGTGTTATTCAAATTTGCCTTATTTATTTTTGGAATATTTCCTGGAAACTGCAAATTACATTTTGAATATAGTTTCTTCTAAGTTAGTACCTGGGACACTTATAGAACTGTGGACTGAATGTAAGCTCGGTCTGTGGCATATTCGGATATAGGATTGTCTCACATATGTGCTGAAAGGGAAATCAGATATGTAAGTTGGAATTATGAATGGATAGGTACATGTTTATCGAATATCCAAGAAAACGAACGAAGCTTTATTTTATTATCCTAAAGAAAATAAGGAAATTGTTAAAACAATTGCATTTTTCTAGATAAGGACTGTTTAATAAAATATGTTTCTAGAAGTAAACTATTTTACTGGAACTGGGCAAAGAAATAACTAGATGTTCAAGAACATCCAAACTCACACGTCAGAATTGACATTCCATTGCATTTAAATAATGGGAGAACGTTAATAGACATGATATGTCTTTATCGAGGGAGAGTGATGTTTGAAAATTGAACACTACAATAAGAAGTTACTAATATTTCAATGTTGTGAGGTAATGAAGGTAATATTAGTAGTACTTCGTCGTAGTAGGAGAAATCTAAATAAAATCATAGCTCAGTGTACATTCTTGGGATAGTTTCGGTAACAGCATCCCTGGAGAGTTTAATACCAAACTAGATAGTTACGACAAAGCACTACAGGACAAATATTACATTAGATATAACTTGGCAAGATTCTTTAACAAAACCTTATTTGGTGAAGACTTTTAATAGTCATGTAAAAGAATGTCTGAGAAAGTTGTGGATGCATGGTTATGACTCTAAGTGGGAGATTGTTGGGGCATATACTATTAAACCATGCATTTGGATATAGTATATTCTAACAATTATTATGGTTAAAAGTCTAAGTGGGAGATTGTTGGGATATATACTAGTAACCATGGGTTTGGTTTAGATATAGTATTTATTATGAAATAATTGTTGTAGATGCATGGTTATGACTCTAAGTGGGAGATTGTTGGGGCATATACTATTAAACCATGCATTTGGATATAGTATATTCTAACAATTATTATGGTTAAAAGTCTAAGTGGGAGATTGTTGGGATATATACTAGTAACCATGGGTTTGGTTTAGATATAGTATTTATTATGAAATAATTGTTTATTCAGTTTTAATAAAGTTTTAAATTGATCATATAATAGTCTGTGTCATTTGCTTATATAGTAGATGATTTAGTGGATAATGTTTAGCTTATACACGGAAGATTAAATCATTGGTTCTTATAAGTATAAGTTTGAGTTCACAATCTAATGATGGAATTGGACAAACCATCAGGAATGATTGTAGCACAAGATTAAATATAATTTATCTTGATTATGGGAATGGTTTAATTCCAGCTTCTTGTACTAGTATATTTTGTATGTATTGAACGGACCAGGTATAGATAAGTATTTTACTGACTTAATAAAATAAAATCTCTAGCCATTAAATGTACTTATACTCGTAATCTTGATATAATTATTATTAGTTGTGTATAGTATTATTATTTTGGTTTATTAAAAGACGAGATTCTTTCGTGGGTCAATATGCCTGGTAAATTGGATAATAATAATGTACATTGGCGAAGTAATAGTTAGTTGATGAAATCCATGTCTCGATTTAGAGATTGATGATACACCTTTATGAAAGCTTATAAGTTTTCTTGTGTAAACCCGGCCGGTGAATTTTGTATCCGACACATGAAATAAGGTAAGCGAAAGTCTAAAGGAAATAATCAATAAATTAAATTGTCAGTAATTTAATTTAATTGATTCGTATCTGAATCTTAACATGGGGAGTTAAATAAGATTTAATGGATGAATTTCGAAATTGAATAAGGAGTGCAATTATGAATTTTTAGTGGAATAATTCGTAATTAATTATTGTAGATATTAATTTCGAAAATTATAAATTAATTCCATAATTGGAAGCCTTGTTAATTAAATTATATGGTCCCTACTGTGCCTAGATAATAGGAAATAAAAGAATCTTTTTTCTGGTGGAAAAGAAAACTCAACAGGTTTTGGAAAAGGGTCTTAACCCTTAAAACTTGTGCTATAAATACATAAGGTTTTCCACCTAGAAGGAACAAGATATGGTGGCTGAAATTTTCAGCCAAGTTTTCCTAGAAATTTCGCCCATTCAAAATTGCTATTTCCGGTTATTATTTGGGTAACACAGTAGAAGACCGTGGAACGTTGGAGGATCATGATTGTGCGGGTGATGGAAATTCCATTGAGAAGTTATGGAACATAAGGCTCATGTGGTAGAAGATATATATTCACGCTTCAAGATATAACCCGTGAAATCTTGTTTATACTAGTTGTCTAGATTAATATGATTTTGCTACTGAGATTGCTTCTGCGGCTTATTATAATTGATCAGTCCTAAAATGACTGTTTAAGCAAACATTTAGATTTTGTTTATTTCAATTCAATTTCAGGTTGTCAAAAAGTTTTGGAGAAATAAATTTGAAAGTAAATTAATATATGTTTGAATTTTCCTTGACGTAATATCTTCGACATTTTTATAAATTCTTTTTCTATTATATAAGGGGATAGAAGATTGGACAGGAGCATGGAAGAGCGTAGAAGGAAAGAAAATAGGATTTTTTTAATTTTTATTCCACGCTAAAATTAATTATCTAGAGAGAGAGAAAAAGGGGGGGGGGGGGGGGGGGTTTAAGTATCAAATGTCATTTTCCCAAGAAAATGGTAAATATCAAATGCAAACTTATCATATAGAAAACTCTTATAAATATAACTAAACTATAATTTTTGTTAATTTCATGTATCGAACCCTACTCTACTTTCTTTCTTAAATCTTTTTGGCGAATTTGGCAAATATTGGTAAAGTGACTTAAAGAGTCAGATTCGTGACAACACTAATAATACACTAATTTGTATAAATGGAAGAAAAAAAAAGTAGTGGCTAGGAATTCATACCAGAGAGGAATTTGTGATCATCAAAGATGTTTCTAATTTATCTTTGACCATAATTTCAATATCTGCTCCAATTAAAAAGGTTGGCCTGCTTACCTTATATGTAATACTCCACTTACCCGGGCACCACCAATGGATGTGGCATAGCATATGGAGCTACTTTTTCCTTTACTAGAGATTTAGAGCTCTAGCTCTGAGTATAAAAATACTTTTAATAGGAAATGTTTTTTGAATGGGCCTAACGCAGTGCGAATTTAATTATAATAGGAATTTTTACTTATGTATACCATATAACAAATTTTATTATCTATTATGTTTAAAGTTTGTGTTTATTATATTTAATCATACCAAATTTCAATTTATGTACCATACTTCAAATTAAGACTTTAATTATTGACTCATTTATTGTAGGCTTTAATTTAGGGACCGTATCTTCCAATTTTTTTACATTACCCGCTTCTCTTTCCTCCCCACGATTTACCTACAGTTAATTCCCCCCTCCCCCTCCCCCCCCCCCCCACATTTTTTTTTCATTTTTTTCCTCCATTCTCGTACATCTCTTACCCACAATTCCAATAATTTTCTGTTGAATCTCCCACCATTTTCAACACCTATCCCAACTTTGTATTCAACTCATAAATCATGAAAAATCCCAATAATCCACAAAAAAACCATCAAAAGCTATATTAGCAGATATTTCGTTTTTTGATTTGGGTGTTTTAACACCGAAATCACCACCCAAAAACCCACAATCTACACATGCAAGTGAAAAACTACAGGTATTTCATCTCCAAGATAAATTTGTGCTGAAATGCGAAGCAAGCATTTGCATGATGATGATGCTAGCGGAGTAGATAAACCAGTCGACAAACAACTAAAGCGCAAGGGGAAAGAGTTGAGGGTAGATGATGATTTTGTAGAAGATTCACCAAAACTTCCATCCGGGAAAAAACCCAAGGTGTCTCCTTCATCGTCAAAAAAAAAAAAGAAACCCTAAAAAAAATTATCAAAATTGGTTCCTCAAAAAAATTCAATAAAGGTAAACATTATTTATTTGTCCTCACTATTTTGTAGTTTGATTTTGGTTTCCAAAAAATATTCTTCAAGTGCTATTTTCGTGTTCAAGTGTTTTTTGGCAAAATGTGATATGGTCTCAATTTTGTAGATTATTTGTCGCAATTTTGTAGGTTTATTTGGCACTTTGATTAATAGAAAGTCTATAAATGTAGTTAGATTGTAGTTGATTTGTAGTCTGCTGAGTAAATTGTAGTTATGATTTTTGTATTGAAACCTGTATAGCTGCTACAATTAACTTCAACCTAAATACAATTAAACTACATTTTTGAAGGTTAAGTAACTGTTACATTGTTCTTCTTTGATTGTTCAAGTGTATTTTGGTAAAATGTGGTCTGGTCCTAATTTTGTAGATTCTTTGTCTCAGTTTTGTAGTTTAATTGGAGTCATGCCTCTTAGACAGTTTAAAAATGTAGTTATTTTGTAGTTAATTTGTAGTATGATGAGTAAAATTGTAGATATGATAAGTTCCATTATATGCTGTATTGCTGATATATATAACTTCATTTTAACCACATTTAATATACATTTTGGACTTATATATGTAACTTCTTTTATTTTTTTGTAGATATAGGTGTGTGTAAGCTGTTATTATTTTAGTTATATTATATTATTGTCATGTATTTATATGTAGATACTAATGTTCAACTTTTCTATTTTTTGGCAGAATGACCCTTACTTTGCTCAACAAAATGTTGATTATGGTGTGCTTCGATTCCATAGCTTGTGTGATCCTAGCATACCTAGCCAGATTCAGGCTTTACTCTCTCCAAATCAACTACGTGTTTTAAAAAAAAATATGTTTTGGTTACTTATTAGGTCTGCCCCCAATTTGTATGCAAAATCAGTCCCTTCATCTTCTATTAAAATATTAGTTGTCAAAGTCTACTGACGCATACTTTTCTGTTCTTTTAAAGGGTTAAAAATTGATTTTTTCATTGAGAGAATTTGAGTTGGTAACTGGTCTTAATTGTGTGAACCATTTCTCAGACTATGGTTACAATTCCAACTATGTTAGCACTTTAATGAATACATATTTTCCTAACAAAGAAAGGGTTGAGAAATGACATCTGAAAAATGTAGTGACTAACAAAGCACGGGCAACGATGTGGATGTGGTGCAGTTGTGCATCCTTTATATGTTGAAATTTTTTGTTTGTCCTTTCGATAAGGACCATGTGACTTTCATAGACAAGTTTATGTTCTTTCTAATCGAGTCTGGTAATTTTGAGTTGTACCCATGGGGTACCAAATCCTTCAAGCAGGTCATTGAATCTGTCAGCCATCGTCTTAATCCCAATGTACATTCTTATCTTATACGGGGATGCTCATTAGCCTTGCAAGTGTGGCTATATGAGTATTGCTCGTCCGTCAGCACCGAGCTTGCTACACGGTGTTCTAAATCGATTTCTCGGATTTTAAGATGGTCAGCTACATTTGGTTAACTGCAATTGAAGATAAGATGATCAAGCCTGAGTGGCTCAAGGTATTTTTTTAAACTTTTCTATGATTCTACAATTACAGTTATAGTAACTACATTTCATCTACATTTTACTTTTCACTTAAATTAACTGTCATTTCCATCATTCAGTTCACAAACATGGATAAAACTGGAGAAGAGCTTGGTGTGCTTAATCTCTCAGAGAAGATTCAATATGAAGATGAAGAAGTTGCTCAACCATCAAATATTCCAACTGCTGCTTCTCCAACAGTTGAACCCAAAGAAGCTAATTCTCAAAAGGACATGTAATCTGCCAGTAGCATGCTTAGCCAGTTGGAAAAGAGGCTTGAGCAGGTATTGTTAGAAACTACAATATTTTTACATAGTTTACTACAATTTTAATTCATTCCTACTATTTATAGTTTCTTTGTAGTTTAAGTGTAACAAATAGAATATGCTTACCAACTAATTAAACATATTTAATTTTTAGGTTGATGTAAAGTTAGATGGGTTTAAGAAGGATGTTTTTGATGAACTCTCAAGCCTTCGAGAGTTCATAGATCAATCTTTGAAGAGTGTTATGACTGCGGTAAACATGAGGATTGATTTGGATGAGTCAAAGGTAAGAATTTACATATAATTTTATGCTAAGACTATATAATACATATGACAAAAAAGCATTCTCAACTATTCCCCAAAATTATAGTTTGCTGGTAGTTCAACAAAATATAATGACCAAAATCAAGGAGAGGAAAACCATCATTTTCAGTACAATGTTGGTGTTCAACTTAATGCAAGCACAAGTAATGCTAGTTCACTGCCTCATACCACTCTTAATAATTGGCACCGCACCCTAACCCTCTAGTCACTTCACTTGGCTATCATGTAGCTACCCCCGGGGGGAATACGTGTAATAGCCCCGTGGGGAACCCCCGGTAGAGGCGGGAATCTCTTTGAATTTGTCTATGCGATTGGTCTTTCCTGCAGCTGGATCGCACCTTCGCTTCGCACCTCTGGTTTGTATGCAAAATAAAATATTGAATAAGGGTTTAATAAGGAGATCTCTTAATTACTTGATCAAGTAACAGTGCTTTCGAATAATTGCTAATCACCTTTTCACTATGTTTTCAGCTCCCACTTCTCCACAACATGTTCAACCACAAGTTGCCTTATATCCTGACTTCCAAGAAGCAGCTGAGACATTTAAAGCAGGTATAGAACCATAACTGCATTATAATTACATTTTATGCAATATTTCAATAATTTACTCCTAAACTACATATTCCTACATATGACTACAATTCTACTGTTGAATTATTCATTCAACCTGTAGATTCAACAGAGCATGTACAAGGAAATGTTGCGGAAGAACCCGTTGATAAAATAGTTGTGGAACAACAAGCAGGTAATGTAATCTCTAAATTTAATCAGCAGTTCTATATATTGTTCATAACTACATAGATCTACACTTATCTACATAAGGTGTACTTACTCCAGTGGGTGTGCCAGCAATAGTTATTGGTTAATGATAAACCATCAATCCAGGAAGTATCTGAGGTAGAAAAAGAAGGTATTGTTTCATAATGTACTTTTTAATAGAAAATAGTTGATTATACAATGGTAGAATGCTATAAAGTATGTCATTTTATCTGTAACAGATGTTGAAGATAGCATTCCACAGTCTGCAATTCACGGTGTAACAGTGACTGAAGTTGTCCATGAAGGCATTGATAAAAAAGAGAAGGCTGTAGTTGTACCTGAAGGCATTGAAAACAAAGGAGTAACATTGGATGATTTTGAGCTGCCGGAAAACTTATCACAGTTGGTCATGTATGGAGATCCCATAAAAGATGAATCAACCCCCATTCATCCAGGAAGAATAAGGATAGCAGGAAAACATGCACGATCACCATTCACACCCATGTATAGCACGGAAGACAGCACATCTGTTGGGCCCAAATATTTTTACCTAAAGCAACCCTTCAAAAGTGTCATAGGCGAAGATGTAGATCCTGAATTGATAGATAGGTTCACAACCTGGTTATACCATCGCATTGACAAAGTATCTAGGAGGTATGGTTGGTTAAATTTACACTGTCTGTTCACCCTTTTTAGACTTTGAAGTTATAATTCTTTTTGTAAATTTTTTGCATTTGATTCATTCTTTTGTTATTACAGGAGGAAAGATTTATTTTCAAAGAAGGATAACCAAATCAATCCTTGGTTGGATTTGGGTTGTGAGAAGAATGATAAGAAGGACTAGTTCTATGGCCTTGCTCACTCCGGACAAGTCATCAATAGCATAGTAAGTATTTAGTGTCTAAAATCATTGACAATATCTGTTTTTTCTTCAACTGTGTGGTGCAATTGTAGTTTTGTTTTTATCTATGATGTGTAACTATAGTTATATTGTAGACATCATATATATGTTACTATATTTAGTCTTCATTTGTAAAATTTTGCTTTTTTGGACCTTGTGCAATTAGTGTAAAATTGCAGTTAATGTGTAGTTTTTTGTAGATATGATGGGTCAATTGTAGATATAGTACCTATTCACTATGGTTCATGCTAGATATCATTAAATTATATTTGGTCATGCACTTGGTCTAACGGTTATATATCTGTAGTTATGATGTAGATTTTTTCATAAATTCTAATTGTAGTTAATATGTATCTGTTTTTAAGATATGATTGGTTACAGTGTAACTTATTGTATATTACACTTTTACTTTGGTAGCACGTTGATGTTATTATGTACTATCTGAGAAAAAGGGAAAATATGGCTCCAACATCCACACTAGGTTAACAATAACTGATTGCTTGTTCAAGACAAAGATTGAAAGAATCTATGAGAAGTTCACTAGTTCTCCACCGGATCAAAGGAATTCGGTTGTTAAACCCGAGGATGATATTGCTGAATATATTCTGGGCTATAGAATGCTTGCTAATGTTGCTTGGGATCTTGTTGACTATGTTCTCATGCCTGTTAACCTTGTGGAGAACTTTCATTGGTTGTTGCTAGTTTTTGACATAAAGGACCGGCAACTTTATGTTTATGATTCACTGGTGAGAGCAAACCGTAATCAAATAGTTCGGACATTGGTTCACAAATTTTCAATCATTATTCCTCTTTATTTGTCATGCTTTGGTTTCTATGGTAAACGCGAAGACATTGACTTCAAGACTACAAAGTCATACATAGAGAAACCAGTTACGGACCCTCTCGATATACAATGGATGGTTGCTGAGATACCACAACAAAAGGAAGGCTCACTGTAAAAAACTAATCTCCATTTCTATATGTTTAATCATTTTTTTAATCGTTTATTATATAATGAAACATTCTCATATTATGCAGGGATTGTGGTGTATTTGTGGCTGCCTTTACGGAGTATGTTAGCACTGGTGATTTGTCTAAACCAAAGGAAGATCTTACTGATATTGACCAACACTGTAGATACTATGGAGCTCTACTGTGGGACTACGCCACAAAGAAGATAGAAGATGGCTCAATCAGTGAGAGTGAGGTTACTGGCAGACTTGCAAAAAGGAAGGGTGCACCGGCAAAGATGAGAGGACTAAAGTTCAACGAAAGAAGAAGTAGACTATTTTGTTCCTAGTTGAGTCTATGTAAATTGGTAGTTGAATTGGAAAACAATGTAGGAATTAAGTCGTTTTGGTTTTCTATAACACTTTTTCTTGATTACATCATACTCGAGTACTCGAGTTCTGTGATTGCATTTTTGCAGTAATAGCTTTGTCTTATAATTTTACTTTAATCTTCAAGTTATTGATACCCTCATGTGCCAGTTAATATCTTTATATAACTGTCATTTATTAAACAATATAAAGATTAAATAAATACATGTCTCATATAAAGTATTTAGCCATCTTTTATCAACAATGATTTTTATAAAAAAATAATTTATCTACAATTAAACCACATTGAACTACATATTAACTACAAAGTCCCAATGAGTGCTTGACAGGACTACATTTATACAACACTTGAACTACACTTTAACTACAATCCGGAAACAGTTTACATTCAGTGTTTTCTTTATTAATATCAGATGTTTTGTATATAGTATATAGCAAAGTTTAACTATTCAATAAAAAACAAAACCATTGACGCTTGACATCATACATAAAAAATGTAAATAGTGAAGATACACAAATATATATTTATACTTCTTAATCATCTTAAAAAGGTAAAACGGTTACATAATAAATTCCGATAATTTGAGCTCAGTAACATTTATTTTGAATAACTATACTAGCTACATGATATTCATTTCTTTTTCGGCGCATTCTTGTAAGTTCTTTTGTTATGCCCTTCACCTCCACAATTGCCACATGACACCTTGTACTTCTTTGACTTTATTTCATCAAATATTTTATATCTTTCCTTGTGAGGTCTACCTGGCTGCCTTTTATCTCCCGCTGGTGGCTTTACTACCTCATCCAAAATATATTGTGGAACATCCCACTTGGCTTCATCAGGAAGAGGATTTACTGGCATTTCATAGGTAAGAAGAAGACTCTTCCTGGTGTAATAAGGAGAGCAATAGTTGTCAGGCCTTTCATTCCTATGACTTAATGCTGCCAAAGCATGCGCACATGGAAGTTCATCAAGTTGGAATTGTCCACAGCTATATTTTTTGTTTTCTAGACATACAATGTACCGTTTCACACCATCTAACACAGTATGTATATGATCTGTTGAAGCCCTCACCTACAATCGAAGACCAAACAGATATAACAATACATCAATCAGTTAACTAGATTATCAATAATTTACCTACAAATCTGCTACAAATAAACTACATCTTCAACAATAACTACATTTATCCACAATTTGACTACATTTCAACTACAAACTGGAAACACTGCGTCTACTAATATTTTTTTTTCTCATGCACCAAACAAGAATATCTTACCTTTAGTTTCTGAGATAACATATTGTTATCTTCCAATTCTTTGTTGAATTTGTTACCAAGGAATGTAAAAGTACCCTTTGCCTTCAATAACTTTTCTTTTGTCCAACGTTCTAGAATAGTCCTCATATACTCAAATAGATCAAATATTGGCAGCCCTCTTGCCTCTTTTGTTACAGCATTCAACGACTCAGCAATGTTTGACGTCATAGTAAAAGTTCTATTCACCGTTGCATGTACTCTTGACCATATATGATAGCCAATATCATATATGTAAGAAGATACACGCGGGTCTACCTCTTCAATCTTCATCATCCTTTCATTGAATTCATCCAGGGTGTATGACCGGGCTGTAGCAAAGTACAATTCATGTAATTGTAGATGTGCCTTCTTGCATTTTGACCTTATATTTGTCCATATATGCCACATGCAAAAGTAGTGTGCCATGCCCGGATAGACAACTGATGTTGCCTTCGATATACTCTCATGCCTATCTGAGACAACAAACATTGAAGTTCTTTCACCATATGCCTCCTTGACTTGTTCAAAGAACCACTTCCAAGACGCGTCATTTTCAGAATCAACCACAGTATATGCCAAGGGCAAAATAGTACCTACATTTTTAGACATTAAATAAGATTAAATAATAACTACAAATATATATTGAGAATGTAGACAATTTGACTATATTCATTTATCTAACTACAAATTACTACAGTACAATTACAATTTAACTACATTTTGTAGACTGTCTACAAAATAACTATAAAAATATTGTATTATTTACCTGTTGCATCCATGGTGCTTGCTGTCAGGATATCCCCATGTATGTTGACTTTAAGAATGTCCCATCAACCACTACTACCGGCCTACAATGTTGCCAACTTTTATTGATGTACAAAGAGCAACAAATACATATAAGAAGCAATCATCTGTTGCCTTCTTCAATTTAACAACAGAACCGGGATAATTGTTCTCAAGAACATAAAAATATTTTGGTAATCTGTTGTAGGAGTCACATGGATTCCCTCTCAAAAACTGTAATTCTTTTTCCTTTGCTCTCCATGCTTGCATGTGGCTTAGGTTCAGTCCATGTAAAGATGACATGTCAGTTTGTATGTCCTTTGGTGTGTAAACAGTTTTAGGATCACAATACTTTGGAACGACCATGTTACCAACTACTGCTGCACTAAGTTTGCGCTGTATGAATGTTTTGTCCATTGGGCAGCATGTGTGTTGTCAGCTAAAACTTCTTATCTTGAACATTGCCGAATCATTAATTGATGTTGCCTTGAAATGCCATTTGCAGCTTTCAGCTACACATATAATCCAATAGCTACCAAAAAAAATACAATATTTACACATATTTATGAAAGACTACAATTAACTACAAACGAATTACAATTTAACTACAATTTCATAAAACAATTCTATCTTCAATAATACACTGATTTTGCATATATATGATCCATAAATAACTACATACCTTCTATGACTTGATATTTTTACTCTGAACGAAACTTGTGCATCACTGAATAATTCTTCATTGCAGCAGCTAGTGTTTTCTTGTGCTGATACACTTGTTCTTCTTCAATACATGTTTGCGTACATTCAGTTATTATTTCACTTCTATATTCCTCTATAGCTGGTGAGGATGGAATTTCTAGTAACCTTAGGGATCCTGAAGAACCTGCAGTCAATAAATTCACAAATGTAGTAACTATGTAGGTAAACTTGAAAGCAGCATCGCTTTTTCCTTTCCAGTACTATATGATAATTGTAGTTTAAATGTAGGCAAATGTTGTTATATTGTAGATAACTAGGTAACATAATAACTCCCAGCAATGTCGAATCAAACATACCTGTAATGATGTTTCCATTGGTGATTGCCAATTCCATATTGAAATCTCTTACACTAATACATAAGGGATACGAACCTAAGTTTTTATTCTCCTTTTTTGTTTCCATATATATACTACCCCCCATATCATTCATAATCTTCAATGGAGGATAATTATCATTTACAATGTATTTTATTTCTATAATTTTATCCGATGCATCAATCGATAATTTTTCTGCAATTGTAGAAATGAGAATTCCGTAGCTTGCATTATCATCTACCAAAATGGCATCAACTTCAAAATCTCTAAATATGCCATAGTTATCCCAATTACCATTCGATTTCAGCATTATTGGGATTTTGGCATAATTTTATGTAGTTGATAGAAAAACTGATGAAGAATAGATATAGATTCGAGAATTTTTGTACTGATGTCAACGAAGAACTGTATTCAACAATTTTGAATTTCTACAATTTGATTGCTGGAGATGTTGTAGCCAGATCAGTGTTTAACAATTTTGAATTTCTACAATTTGATTGCTGGAGATTTTGTCGCGTGGAACTGTACTCAAAAATTTTGAATTTCTACAATTTGATTGCTGGAGATTCTGTACAGTGCGTGTTTTTTGAATTGTAGCTGAGTTACAGATGAGAGATCTATTTCTGGTAAAGAATGAGGGAATCACGCTACAATGGATTTGCTTCCGTTTTAAATCTCGAAATTAATGGTGATAGAATCACCACTAAATCTGATTCCTTCTATTTTGGCTCGTTTTTAGGGTAGAATTTACCTTTTTTTGGTTTGGTACAGATTTTGTAGACAAAGTATGGACTAGGCGGGTAAATACAATATTATGAATATTTTTGGTAATAAGATTTGCTATATGGTATAGATAGAAAAAAATACCATTATAATATAGGTACGGAAACCACCGAGTGGACCCCCCTCCTAAAAAAAACGGTTATGCCAAGGCTGAAGTTTTCTAAATAGACAAAAAATCTATCTCCCGAAAAATTATTTTAGCTAAAAATTCATGTTGGGTCGGATTCCAACAAATACTATTATGATATTTGGCATGTCAAGTTAATATTTAAATAAAATAAATAAATAATAATAGATAGACAAAGAGAGACAACACACGAGCACTAGGATGTTTCTAATGTATCCTTTACCATAACTTTGATATCTTTTCAACAAGTGGTGGTTGCTTCTTAGGCCAAGCCAGAAGTTTCTTTTCTTTTTTCCTTTTAGATAAATATTTCATTAAAGAGATGAGGAGAAGTCCTAAGATCATTATAATTAAGGCTTGCCAATTATCTTTTTCTTTATGTGCTGATGTTATAAATATTTGAAAATTTTCAGTTTGTGTTGTTCTTCGCACTAATTTAGTTAGTTGTATAGGTTAAAATTCGACTCGTAATAATTAATAAGATTAATTCACTTTAAGCTCATTCGGGCTAGAAAATAGCACAACCATTCGATAATAAGCACTCGAAGGTCGCTCAGCTAGATCAACGAAGCCATGACCTATTCACTATCGACGGGAGTCCTCTCGACATGACCACGACCATCCAACACCAGCTGGCAGAGTCCACAGCTATAAATACTAAGAGAAAGAACCCTAAAAAGGGGGGGGGGGGGAGGGACTGCTCTTTCTTCTTCACCTCTACTTCTCAAGAAAAGAGGAGACCATTGCAAGGCTCTGAACCTCTCCATGGAGAGGCAGACCAAATCGATACTATCAATAAAAGATCACTACCCTCCCCTCCTTAATAAATAACAATTGTCTCTTGCGTTTTATTCATTTGGTCTTTCGGTTTGTTACTATCTGCTATGATTGGCCCTCAATTTATTTTAGTAGTTTTATGCTTGTAAAATGTATAAGAACTTTGAGCTAAACAATTTGGCGCCGTATGTGTGGATTCCATAGCAGAATCGCATAGTTCATCCATAGACCAAAGAAGAAAGGGAATACCCAAAAGGAAAAGCAACCCAACTCAAACAAGCCAGAGTAGCACAACAGGTGAAGGGAACTCGAAAGCTCCGGCTAGAAGCCGAAGCCTCAACCCCCCCCCCCCCCACTTGAAGAAAGCGAAAGAAGAAGAAGGAAAAGTAGACCCCCCCTCCCTTTTTCGCAGGGAGAACACGTGCAAGATACCCTCATCCTCCCAATACGAGAGCTTGCTGAAAAGTGGCATGAAAGCATCTCGGCCTAGATCCATAACAGAATGACCTCTGCAAACTAGTCAAGAAGACTACATACAAATCGGACAAGATCTCAAACAAAAACCTGACCCCCGACACCCTGCACACAACGGGTCGGGCAAAAAATTGCAAAAAATCAACTACGGTTGAACAACAACTCGGGCTACGCACCCTCGCCCAGGAGTTCAACTATGAGTTGAACTGGGACTCAGGCTATGTGTCTTGGAATCCAAATTTGCAAAAGTTCAACTATGAGTTGAACTGGGACTTAGGCTATGTGCCTTCGACATAAAAAATTACAAAGGTTCAACTACGGTTGAACAACAACCCGGGCTACGCGCCCTCGCCCAGAAGTTCAACTATGAGTTGAACTGGGACTCAGGCTATGTGCCTTCGACATCAAAAATTGCAAAGGTTCGACTATGATTGAACAACAACCCGGGCTATGCGCCCTGGCCCAGGAGTTCAACTATGAGTTGAACTGGGACTTAGGCTATGTGCATTTGACATCAAAAATTGAAAAAGTTCAACTATGAGTTGAACTGGGACGCAGGCTATGTGCCTTAGACATCAAAAATTGCAAAGGTTTGACTACGGTGAACAACAACCCCGGCTACGTGCCCTTGCCAGGAGTTCAACTATGAGTTGAACTGAGACTCAGGCTATGTGCCTTCGACATTAAAAATTGTAAAAGTTCAACTATGAGTTGAACTGGGACTCATGCTACATGCCTTCGACATCAAAAATTGAAAAGGTTCAACTACGGTTGAACAACAACTCGAGCTACGCGCCCTCTCCAAGGAGTTCAACTATGAGTTGAACTGGGACTCAGGCTACGTGCCTTCGACATAAAAAATTGCAAAAGTTCAACTACGATTTGAACTGGACTCAGGCTATGTGCTTCGATATCAAAAATTGCAAAAAATTCATCTATGAGTTGAACAACAACTCGGACTACGTGCCCTCACCCAGGAGTTCAACTATGAGTTGAACTGGGACTCAGGCTAAGCGCCTTCGACATAAAAAATTGCAAAAATTCAACTACAGAATGAGCTAAGACTCCGGTCGCACGCCTTCGTCATCACGAGCCCAACCCCGTTCGGACGGTAAGGCAGAACGCCCTCGTCCCGAAAGTTAAAGGGTTACAACCCTGTTTGAACCAACACTCATGACAAACGCCTTCACCATTGGACGCTGCAAGGCCTGTTCCTCAACAAACGAAGGAACAAATCTACCACTAAAGTCGCTACTCAAGTAAGTACATCTAACTCGAACCACAAGTCGAGCCGCAGAAAGTTCGGCCCCGGTCGAATTACGAGGCACAACCAACAGTTCGACCATGCCTGAACTGGGACTAAGGCTATATGTCGCTTTCGCCAAATAATGGCAACAACCTACTCACATAGAATAAATAAAAACAATAATGCAAAAACATCTAGTCACGACTAAGGCCATCGACGCTAGCAAACAACCTAGTTTTCGACTAAGGGCGAGCAAACGACCCAACAACAGTTGAGGTCACCCAACCGGCCAAGTCCATCAACGTCATCATGGCCAAGGCCACCGACGTTACCACGACTAAAGTCGTAGGGGAATCAACATGTACAATAGAAAACTCTAAAGGCAAAGCTCCCTTGTACGAGTGCAAAAAGAAAAAAACTTGGAAACAAGAAAAGAAACATAAAATTATATATATATATATATATATATATATATATATATATATATATATATATATATATATATACACAACTCTATTTACAACGGGCTGCTCCCGTTCACATACGACCAGGGTCCAAAGAAAAATTATCAAAATGGCAACAAAAACAAAATGGAATAAAAATAACTCTTCAAAAACGTTTCCCTCAGCGCCACCCGCGACACCCTCAACTCCACCTACGCCACCATCAGCGCCCTCGGAGCCATCATCATCCCCCGGAGTGGCCGGGTCAAAGCCATAGCCAAGACGAGCATCACGGCCTTTTGAAGGCCCCCCTCATGAACAGCTTCGGGCACAATGCCGGCCAACCACAATTTCTTGTACACATCGAGCTGGGCCTTAGCAAATGACCAAAGATCTCGAGTGGGGCCATAAGAGGCAGCCTGGTACCTCAAACACTGATTCTCGGCCTCATGAGCCGTAATATGATCTGCCGCAATCTGGGCATTCCGTTCGTAAATGCCAATGCAATCCTCCAGCCCCGCCACTATGAAAGCCGTAGCAGATCTCTCCAGCTCCTATTCCCTCTCGCGAGCACGGAAAGCCGCCTCGAATGCCTCAGCCTTCATCGAAGCATCCCTAGCTTGCCGCCTCGAAGCAGTGAGCTCCTCGTCCAACTTAACCACCTACCTAATAAAGCCCTCAGAGGCCTCCATCAAGGCCTCCAGGCTCCGGTGCTCCTTCTCAGCTGTAGCACTCCTGCCGGCCTCCACCTCATCGTCTTTACGATGAAGTTTCTTCTTAAGAGCATTTACCCTGTTTTGAGTCTGCTGTACTGGAAGCTCCCGCCTCACCAACTCTTTAACAAACTCCCAGCTGCAGGGGTCATTCCTCATGTTCTCGCACATCACGAGGCACATATCCCGGTAGCGACAATACTTCTCGAGCACCCTCATAAAGATTCCCGAGCGAACGTTGGCTCGACGCATGTTCTCTACTTCCAAAAGGAAGGCATGCAAGGCAAAAACAACGATTAAAAGAGGAGGCAAATCTAGGCAAGAAAAGAAACAAAAGAAGACCATCACACGTACCCTAAAAATCATCATGGCCGTTCGGTCATTAGTCCAACGTCTATAACATCCCTCAGCGACCTGCTCTCACCCTCCGAGCACAAAGGCGCAAACGTCGGAACCAGATTATCCTCCTCAAGCAGCAGGTTCTGCTCAGTAGGAATCTCAGCATACCGATATGGCCCCTCTACATGCGCCATCGCATTGGTGAAGTCTTCCTGGATCATGCAGGCGTCGTCGGGATCCAAGTCAGATTCGGAGTCAAATTCCCCTCCTGCGAAGCCCCTTCCTTCCTCAATCGACCGAGAGGTGGAGGCTCCCTCACCTGCCAACGGGTTGACACTCAGTTCTCCCACCAAAGCAGCTGCTGAGGAACCACCTTCCCTCTCAACAACTGGAACTGATGATTGAGCCGCCGAAGCGACGGTTTCATTATGGCCCGAGCTGACCGGGGTAGCCCCCATTATGTTTTTGCCCTCAAGGGCAGGTACATCCGCCTCATTCCCCTTCTCATCCGACAGCGGGGAGTCCAAATGTACCACCTCTACAGTAGACGTGAAGGCGACCCCACACCTAACCAACGACCTCTCCTCCTTCTCCTCCTCCTCATTCAAAGGTGACTCCACCCCGGGGAGAACAACCCCAAAGATGCCTTGACCCGAGACGTAGACCGTGCTGGGGAATGTGCCGCCGCCTACTCAACTGTAGTCGCCCTCAGAATTGGATGTGGCATCGGCACTATAACCAGTCGTGCAGTCGCACCCAGCCTGCGGAAAGCAGGTTGCGGAGCCCTCATACGGCGCACCCTCTTGATCAACAAAAGAGAAGAAATAAAAGGAGAAAAACTCAGCACGACTGAACGGAAACGACACAATAACTCAAAACACTCACCAGAAGCGGGCGTACAGCCATGTCTTTCCCAGAAGGACGGCCATGTACGAATCCCCGTTGTCTGAGGAAGTACAGCCTTGACCCATTCACTAATGCTGGGTAAAGGAGCCGATGGTGCCCGCTCAGCTACAAACACAAGGTAGAGTCAACACTTATCGGAACAAAGAACAAGAAAGAACGGAAGGCAAAATTTCACGAATGGAAATCTTACGTATATGGTTCCAAGTCTCCGGGAACCACTCAGCATTCACAACCAAATGATTGGTCCTGATATAGAAAAAATTCTCGTAAGTATAAGAATCGACTGCATCATCCAACTCCGCAGTCAGACCCTTGGCCCCACGAGGGACCATTCGAATCATGGTACCACGGACCCTATGAGGGGCATACAGAGTCAGCACATGTCGTAGTGTTATTTCTCTTCGGGCCAATTCCGCATACTTGGAAAGCATGGCAAAAAGTTTGTAGAAAGAAGGGACAAGTTGACCAAGGCACACTTCATAATAACGGCAAATATCCGCTACCAACGCTGGAAAGGGATGCTTGAACCCTATTCTGAAAGGGTAAGCGTAGAAAATTCAATATCCATGGCAGTCGATGTGAAGCCTTTCCTCGCTTCTGGAAAGGAAGATATCGGCAGAACGAGGAATACCCCCATTGCTCCCTTAATTGGGCGATGGCCACCTCCACCATTAGTGGGGCCTCATTGACCTGATCCTCCCCCTCATCGGCAGTGAAGTTAGTTGCCGAACCCCTGGGGAGAGAGAGAATATCAACCGCTGATGGGACCCTAACGATCTTTGCTAATTCGGTGGCCCTCGCCACCGTTGAAACCCATCAATCGCCGGATTAAGGTCTGAGCGAGAACTGCTTGCCGTTATTGATTATCGTTTAATGAGCGAACAAGATTCTCCAAAGAAGCAGCAAATATGGGGATTGAGTGAAAGAAAACAAAGAACAACACAAGTTAACGAAGAAAAAGAGTGAGAGAAGTTGCTTCTGCAGAAATCTTACTTAAAAATATGCTGAAAAGTGGGAAAAGGATGATATAACTCGTTATTTATACTGCAAAAGTGGCTTTCGCAAATTCCAAAAGTCATCGTTAACTGCATCACCAACCGCAAAACGGTTTGAATCCACAATAACGTGTGTCATAATGACAGATATCACAAAATGTCTTTGCAACCGTCAATCGACACTTCGCCTTCGAAGTGAGTTTAACGACCTGGATATGTTGGATGAACGTCCAGTATGCCTCCACACACTGAGCATCGTTGCAATGCAAATCGAGTGCACCCATAATCGCATCATCCGCCTGTTGGAATACATTATCCCAAGTTAAAATATCATACGACCGTCTCCTAAATATAAATGGCTACAACCATCTTCCAAGTAAAAATAGCTACGACCATTTCCTAAATATAAATTGCTACCGCAATCTTTCAATTAAAAATGGCAACGATCGTCTCCTAAATATAAATGGCTATGGCAGCCATCTCCTAAATATAAATGACTACGGCCATCTTCCAAGTAAAAATGACTATGGC
This sequence comes from Nicotiana benthamiana, assembly GCA_034376525.1. NCBI lineage: Eukaryota > Viridiplantae > Streptophyta > Magnoliopsida > Solanales > Solanaceae > Nicotiana > Nicotiana benthamiana. The sequence continues at coordinate 91,201,856 of CM067341.1, forward strand.
CGTCTCTTAATAAGTAAATGGCTACGGTCATCCTCCAAGTATAAATGACTATGGCCACCCTGCAAGTATAAGTGGCTACGGCCGTCCACCAAGTAAAAGTGGCTACGGCCATCGTTAAATGTAACTGGCCACGACCGTCGTCAAAGCATAAACAGCTACGGACATCCCGGGTCACGGTCGAAACAACGTCCGATCCATTCTTCCAAATCTATTGAATCGCATTCGGTAAAGTTCGCTCATTGAGTTCGACCGGATCTCGACCTCAATAAGCGGAGGGACTAACTATATGGGTCAAAACTCGACTCATGATAATTAGTAAGATTAATTCACTCTTAATCCCATTCGAGCTAGAAAATGGCACAACCATTCTATAATAATAAGCACTCGAAGGTCGCTCAGCTTGATCAACGAGGCCACGACCTATTCACTATCGACGGGCGTCCCCTCGACATGACCACGGCCATCCAGCACCAGCTGGCAGAGTCCACAGCTATAAATACTAAGAGAAAGAACCCTAAAAGGGGGCTGCTCTTTCTTCTTCACCTCTACTTCTCAAGAAAAGAGGAGACCGTTGTAAGGCTCTGAACTTCTCCATGGAGAGCCAGACCAAATCGATACTATCAATAAAAGATCACTACCTCCCCTCCTTAACAAATAACAATTGTCTCTTGCGTTTTATTCATTTGGTCTTTTGGTTTGTTACGGTCTGCTATGATTGGCCCTCCATTTATTTTAGTTGTTTTATGCTTATAAAGTGTATGAGAACTTTGAGCTAAACACTAACGTTTGGCCATAGATTCTAAATTTATTTTGAAAATTCTGATTGGGGTGAAGTTTGGTTTGAAGATGAAAATGTGTTGGAATACGTTTTCAAAACATATTTTCCAACTTTATTTTGGAAAAACATGTATATAATTCATAAGTTTTGGGATTTTGGCCCAAATTCAGCTCAATAGCTGATTTTAGGATTTAAAATTTGCGATTTGAGATTTGGCCAAAATATGAGCAAAATTTATGGTCAAATACGAGTTTTAAAAATAAATCTCAAATTTATTTTGACAAAATTTATGGCCAAACGGGACCTTAATATCATCTCTTTTCTAACACGACTCGGAACATAAGTACATACAGTAACTTTTGTCGTACAAAATACCACTCATTTCACAAGTGTAACATTTTTCATATAATCTACGATACTAAACAGTGATTGCTATATCAGTTGATCGTTAGATGCTCACTTAATTTTGGGTAATTGAAATATGAACGTTTAAGCATTTTTCAGAATTAAAAGGAATGAGTCGAGTCAGGTACTGGGTCGGTTAAGTGTTGAACTAAGTTCTAGTTTGGTCCAGATTCTTAATTAGTTTTTAATTATTTTTCTTAAAATTAAACATATCACGGTATAAAATCTCACCGAAAATATAAAATTCGGTGAAAACTACAGGTGACTTTTGAAAGACAAAAATAAAATAAAAAAATCGATGACTTTAATAATCAATTATTTAAAATTGAGTGATCATTCGAGCAATTAACTCATTGCTATCTTGCATATTAGGAAGTAATATAAAAATAAATACATAAAAGAGAATAACATGATAGTTTAGTTTCACATACTCTAGGAGTGCAATGGACAAATTCATCCCCGTTACAATTGGGCAACTTACTAAAATGATTCGAAGTGAGTGCTCATTAAACTATGTTGGGGAGGATTCTCCCTATCACAATTAGCTCAGTAGTTGATGGTTATATTGTCAACTAGTATAGTTTTTCACACTTTGTGCGGTTATAAAAAAATTAAAATTACTTAATATTAATACCATAATATTGTTTGAATTGTGATTCGAGTTCTTTTATTATAAAAAACAATATAATTACTAAATACACTGAATAAAATTTGGCTCTCTAATAGAATACACACTCGTGACCACATAAAATCGCATTCGGAGAAAATCAGCAAAGAATAATCACATAGGCTAAGTCTTAAGAATCTAAATGAAACATGGGAAACTTTTTCCAGAAAATACTTATATATTTTCTTTAGGTTTCAACGTACGCAAGTTAAATCTATATATAATAAAAGGAGAGGTAAAAACATATTATCAAGACAAGTGGCATAATCACAAAAAGTCAAGTGGTATTGTTAAGAAAATAACCTACCTTTTTAACTAATTTAAAAAAAAATTGAATTAGTTAGTTACTCTTTTTGAATTAATAAATATAAATATATTATAACTAGATATATTAAAAACGAAAATATAAAAAAAATAACTTCTCATTCAAATTGGGGAGTAGTTTATAGTTGGTGTTTTAAAGTTATTTTAAAATAAAAAATGAAAAATAATAAAAAATAAATTAGATAAAATAAAAAACAAAATATTAATTAAAAAAACCTACCTATTCAAGTTGGGGAATAGTTTCGATTTGGAATTTTAAAATTATTTCAAAATAAAAAATAAATGTAAGGAAATAATAAATAATAAATATCTATATACCTATATATTATTAAAAGGAGAGAACAAAGCTCTCTCCTTAAGCCAAGTGTCATCCTAAGAAAAGGACACATGGCATAATTAGTTACTAATTAGTTATTTAGTTATTGATTATTAATAATTAATAAAGAAATTAATTACCAAAATTAACTACTCAAACATGGGTGAGGGTTGGTTTAGGGTAGTTAATTTCTTCATTTTATTTTTAAAATCATTTTCGTTTTTATATATTTTGAAATAAAAGAGCGTATTTATTCATTAAAATTCAAGTAAATATAATTTAGAAAATATAATAAAATTTATTTAAACAAAATAATTTCAAGAGTAATAAAATGTGTATCTTCTGTTATATTACCAAACAAATTAGCAGACAAATAAACAAGTAACATGCTCATAATTTCTATTAACAATATAATTATACTAAACATTGAATATTATAATAAATAAAAATGCATAATAAAAAAGTTATTTGACAATTATATAAGTCCCTTTAATTTAATAGAGATTATTCATTAAAATTCAGTTAATATCTACCCCTATTTATATAGAATATAAGAAGTAAATTATTGTGATGATTCCAAATGTAATATCAAAAAATTAACAAAGTGTCAAAATTTAGGACAAAACTTCGATAAATTTGGAGATAAAAAAGTATGTACACAAAAATAATAAAAATAACAAAATTAACTGCCTAAAATTAACTACTCAAACATGGATAATCTTCTATATCTATCTATCTATAATTAAAAGCCAAAAACAAAAAACCCCGGTAAAGCCAAGTGGCAGATTTCTAAAAAGACACTTGGCACTTTAAGACATTGCTCCACATTATTAGGAAGTACAATATTTGGAGTAGCCTTCAAACCTTCATGAGTAAACCGTTCCACCTTCTCTTCAGTTTTCTTATTTTTTAATTTTTTAAAATTATTAAATCATTTCATTTGAAAAAATGCGTCGGCTTCCTAAAAAAAAAAGAGTAGTCCATGATTTTATTCATATTTAAAAATAACTGCTATTTTCCTCTCTCAAAATCACGTTCTTTCTGCAAATCAACTGCATGCTTATTCATCTCTCTCTCCCAACAGCAAGCCAAAGTTTTTCCTCTCTCAACCGGTAAGATTTCAGAATGTTTACTGCGTAATTTGGAATTCGGATTCCGCATTTTCATTTAATTTTCATTTTGGAGATTAGAGTTTAAGAATACCCCTTTTGAAATATGAATTGATAACAGACGCATAAAATAAAACCAGATTTACGGGGCCTTATGTCGTTATTTGGAACAGTATAACAGTAAAAAATTACAGTAAGAAACTCTAATGAAAGAGTTGAAAGTATTAATTTATTGTTATCTGCTGGTATGGCTACTTCAATTTTGGTAAAATCACTTACAGTAACTAGAAATATTAACATCGGCTTCGTTCCCTTTTCTTTGTTTTACCTTTCTCTATTTATGTGGCGTTGTTGTGTTGGATGGGATAAAGGCATTTTCTAGAAGACAACAAAAAGATGACCAAAATGTCACCTTTTTTGTTATATGATTATATCATACAATTAATCAAATTAACCAAGTATACATCTAACTGTTTTAGTCATTCATAAAAATAAATTACTTTCTGTTCGGGATAATAACTCCGAGAGGCTGACTCAAAACATCTCTCAATAAAGTTACTCTGTCTTGGATGAGTTGGAGAAGGACATTGTTCAAGTTAAAACAATTGGTTAATTAGTGGAGTCCATGCAAGTGAGTGAACTAACTTGTGTAGCATTAATTCAACTGGTCTTTCATGTTAAAAGTTGCAAAAATGCACATGTTTGTTTCTCTTATTTTATGGTTTGAAAAGGGGGTTGATCATTTAAATATGGAAACTTCTTACATTATATTTATCTTCTTTCTTTGATATTATGAAATAACATCTTTACTAGGTCTTTACATTACATTTCAAGTTTCTTGAAATACTAATCTCCAAGTTGAGCCAAATTTTACTTGATACTTAACTATAAATGTGATTTCATAATGTCTTCTCTCTATATCAACTGGGGATGGGCGGTTGAGTTGGTATATTATTGATGCAACTATATATAGTTTTCATGTTGACCTCACGTGGAAAAATAAAGCAAATAAATGTAATTTTATTTAATTTTTGATTGCTTTCGGCTTTTTCTCGGGCTTTGAGTTCTAAAAATTAAAATTAAGCCAAGGAAGCATGTAGTTTGTAGTGGAATCATGTATTTTATGATTCTTATCAAAAGAAGATTGCGGTACCTGGAAGAACGCCTGTAAGGAAGGTCCACTGTATCCAAGTCATTCCGCTACTTTTTTCCTCCTCAAAGAGCTTTATTTATATATTCAATTATAGGAAAAGGAATAATGTGCAATATTAACAAAAACTACTCTAAAAAGCTAAGAGGTTAAGTTTATCTATGGAGGGAATTTGTGTTTTTAGGGATATGATGGTCTTCTTCAAAGTCTATCACAAGGTAAGAGAACCATTTTGATAGAAATGTTGCGATGACCATCTTCCATGGCATATGTTCTAGGATTTAATGCATGCTTTCTTTGGAGGAAGAAGCAAGAGGGATTAAAGCACTTAATGTTATTGATACTTTACAACAACAACAATAACAACTCAGTATATTCTCACTTAATGGGGTCTGAGGAGGTTATTGATACTTTAACCAATTTACAAGTGTTTATAAAAAAATATTAAATACATTATATTCGATTACACATACACTTCTATTACTTAGTCATCATTATATGCATACATAACTAAATCACATAATTATAGTAAGTTAAGTTAAATTTGAATCTCATTGCACATAACACAAGATCTTACGGCAATTTAGGCTAGATAAAATAATTTTTCCTACCTTACTTGCCTTATTATAAACTATCGTCTATAAGATGGTTAAATTTTTACGATTGATCAAGTTATAAAAATATGAGATGGTTAAGCAAGTAAGTTAATAATTTTATTATATTTTTTTCAGTATTTTTTGCGCATCGCGTGGGTACTATACTAGTATATTATTATTTTTTTGGTCAAAAGAAAATTTTGTATTTCAACCAGTATAACTGTACATCACATGTTCTTTGAGACTATAGAACACATCTCAAAATTGATCAATTATCTACTATACAATCTGAAGGTTGTTGAACTAACTCCTAACATACAAAATTACCAATATATTCAAGGAGTACATTGTGGATAACAATTTAAATACTGTAATGTGGGCTGCCATTTTTTCTTCTTCCTTCAAGTGATATGCACCTGAATTGCAATCTGTCTTGCTCTATTTATAGCATCCTTGCTCGAGTGTCTGAACCTTCTTTCGTTCCTTTCCATCTAGATATTATATACAACTGCTGCGAATACCACTCCTAGGATGGTTTTCCTTGGTTTTCTGTTGTTGACTCTATCAGAGATCCATTGCACCTCTAGCTCCCAAATGTTTATCACTCTGTTGAAATTCAACCACCTTAACAATCTTTGCCACAGTGCTTGTGAATAAGAGCAGTCAAAGAAAAGGTGGTCGTGTGTCTATACATTACCATTGTCACATAATGAACAAGCCTGGTCCGTATGGATACCCCATTTTTCTAACATGTCTACTGTTGCCAAACGTCGATAGTATGAATTTCTATTTTGGCAATATTCATGGCACCAACACCAGTTTTTTCCAGGGAACTTTAATGTACTGTGGGATGGAGTTCATGTATGCTCTCTTGATGCTGTAACTTCCCTTCTGGCAGCAAGCTTGCATTGCTGCCCAGTCGTGTGCCCACCAGTCCTTAGCTCCAAATATTTTCCTTACCAACCAGCTAGCCTGCTTTGGTGTTTCCATGGTAGCAACTTCCTTCCTCTTTATATAATGACAGTGGATCCATTTGATCCATATCTTATCCTTTTTTTGCATTAGTGCCCATAGCAGCTTTGACAGTGCTACTTTGTTCCACTTTTCATAGCAAATGACATTCAAGCCTCCAGCTGCCTCTGGTTTACATATTATGTCCCAAGCTGTGGGGGCCCTATGACTTGTCTCATGTTTCCCAGTCCATAAGTAGTTCTTGCAGATTTCTTCCACCAGTTTAATGATTTTCTTTGGAAGTAGGAAGACCTGTGCCCAGTAGGTTTGCATCTCAAATAGGACACTCTTGATCAGTTGGAGTCTTCCAGCATAGGATAAGACCTTGGATGACCAGCATCTGAGTTTTTCAACTATCCTGTCAACCAAGGGTAGACATTGTGAAATTGTAATCTTCCTTGTTGACAAGGGAACTCCCAGGTATTTGAAGGGGAGCTGTCCTTCTGTTAGATGAAATTCGGCCAATAGCCTTTCCTTGATTTTCTGTGAAACCCCAGCTATGTACAAGGAGCTTTTCTCCAAGTTTGCTTGCAGTCTAGACATCTGCGAGAAGTTATCAAACTCTTTCAGTAAGAGCCTCATGGAAATTTCATCTCCTCTACAACACATTAGGAGATCATCTGCAAAACAGATATGAGTGAGTTGTAACTTGGAACATTTGGGATGGAAGTTGAAGTATAGGTTCCTGTTTAATTGCTTCAGTGTTCTGTTGAGGTATTCCATGACTAAGACAAACAGGTAGGGAGACATTGGGTCTCCCTGTCTTAGACCCTTCCTTGCTGTAAATTTGCTGGTAAGACCTCCATTGACTAGTAAAGAGAAACTTGCTGTAGAAACACACTCCATGATTAAGGTGACCATTTTGTATGGTACACCAAACTCCAACAACACTACCCTCAGAAATCCCCATCCAAACAGAGTCATAAGCTTTTCTAATATCCACTTTGATTATGCACCTGGGAGATACAGCTTTCTGGGAGTAAGCTCGAATCAATTCATGAGCCATAGTGACATTGTCCAGGATGTTTCTCCCCTCTATGAAGGCTGATTGTGCCTGTCCCACCAGATAGTCCACAACTATTTTAAGCCTGTTTGTAAGGATTTTTTCAATAACTTTGTACAGTGTTGAGCAGCAAGCAATGGGCCTGTATTCCTTGACATAGTTGGGGTTCTTCACTTTCGGAATCGATGTAACAGTGGTGCAATTAACTTCTTTCAGTAATTTCCCAGTTTGAAAGAACTTCTGCACTGCCTCTATAACTTCCTCACCCACAATAGGCCAGAATTGTTTGAAGAATTCTGCAGGGTACCCATCTATCCCAGGAGCCTTGTCATTAGGAACATTATGTATTATCTGAATGATTTCTTCCCTTGTTACTGGAGCTAATTGTTGCTGTTGTTGGTGCAATGATAGACATGGCCCATCTCTAGCCACATTGATATTTATCCCAGGAAGCTGATCTGCAGCTGTGCCCAGTAGTTGTTGGAAGAATTGAATAAACTCCTGCTGGATCTGTTGTGGATCAGTGTTCCTCATCTGGTTGTCATTGAGAATGCTACTCACCCTGTTTCTTGCTTGTCTGGACTTCATATACGCATGGAAGTACTTTGTATTACTATCACCCAGCTGAATCTAGTTTGCTCTTGACTTCTGCCTCATTATTTGTTCTTGAATACCTTCCCACTTTTCAATGTTCTCTAATAATTTCTTTTCTTCTTCAATCACTGCTTCATTGAAATAGTCTTTATTCAGTTTTCTTTGAACTACCCTCAGACCTTCTCTCATTTGTTGCAGCTTTGTATCAACAGATGAATGCTCCTGATGAATGGTTCTGGTCTCCTGCTCAATTTTCCTCAGTTTGCTCCAAATAGAATACATAATGTGGCCTTGAATTTGTTGACCCCACACTTTTTGAACTGCTTCCTTGTATTCTTTTTGTTGCATAATTGTTAGTAGTAGCCTATATGGTCTTTTAACTTTAAATTTAACAATATCAGTATATATCAATATAGGAGTGTGATCTGAACACCCAGGCAACATGTATACTGCTTCCACTCCTGTGTAAGAATTGAACCACTGATCATTAAAGGCCCAGTCAATATGGCTATAGACTCTGTCATCAGCATCCCTTTTATTGCTCCATGAGAATGAATTGCCTCTTTTGGTAAGCTGCCCCACTCTAATGTCATCAATACACCCCTGAAAATTAGCTATCTCAGAAGGATGCACTGGCTGACCATTTATCCTATCCTCAACCCCTAGTAGACTGTTGAAATCCCCCATTATACGCCAAGGGCCAGTTTTCAATCCCCCATTATACGCCAAGGGCCAGTTTGCTGGACAACTCTCAAGCCCCTCCATAGTGGTGCTCTGTGTTGGGTAGTGTGTAGGCCATATACAAAGGTGATGTAGCTAGTAAAGGTTGAATTTCTATCTTTCACTTGACAATGGATTAGTTGATCAGTGCTCTCCAGTAGTACCACTTGAACATTGACATCTTTCCACATTATCCATATTCTGCCATTAGGAGCATTTACATAGTTGTTCCCTATAGTCCAGTCACCTCCCAGCTTCTTATATATTGCCATTGAATTCTGCTGCTTCACTCTAGTTTCTAGGCAAGCGATCATATCAACTCTATTAGTCCTCAGGAATTTGACTAACTCTCTATGTTTGTAGGACTTGTTTAGTCCTCTAATATTCCAGGATACAATTATCATGGGGAAACAGTAGATGTAGTACCTCCTGGATCTACTGGCTCTAGGCTGCATTCTCCCTGCTGTTGATTCCCATCAGGAGGTTCTACTATGGTGAGTACTGCAAATGTATTCCTCCTGGTTACTTCAGCATAGTTGGTCACTTTGTTTTGATTTTTGTACTTAGGGCCTTAGACAGCTGCAATCTGCTTGCCTTTGTTATTCCTTTCTACAGTAGGCACCTCTGATTGTTTCTCATTCTGCTGCCCTTCTACTATCTCCTCAGTTACAGCTTTTGGTTGCCAATGAACTCGGGTTACCTTCTTTTACCTCCTTCTCTGTCTCTGGACTTCTACATTCTGTTGTTTCTCCTGCTGACAGTCACCATTTATGTGTCCAAATGAGTTGCATTCAAGACAGAAGGTTGGTTTCCATTCATACTCCACATTTTGTAGCCAGGTTTTCCCATCTGGTATCTCTATGTAGACATTCTCAGACAGAGGTTGAGTGATATCAACTTCCACAAGAACTCTCGCATAGGAGATTCTTTCACATTCAGCAGTTAACCTGTCAGTGCAAAGAGGCTTACCCAGTAAGCTTGCTATTCTGCCTAAATTCGCCCAACATTGCATCGGCATCCCAGGGAAATTGACCCAAATTAGGACAATTCTCATCGACTCGTTCTGAATCTGAAAGTTTGGATCCCATTCCTTCAGAATCATAGGCCTATCGTTGAACGTGTATGGTCCTTGTTGCATGATTAGATTCTTCTCCTCCATAGACTCAAATTTGAAGATGAAGTACCCATCGTCGTGCAGCAACAGTGTAGGCGTTGTAACCTCATTCCAAACACCATAAACATACTTTAACATTTCCTTAAATGGTGGATTACCTCCCAATACATAACCAATTAGGGCATACCTCCATTTCTGGTTCTGACACTCTATCTCCTTAGGGTTCAATTTAGCGATCTTCACTCAATCCTTCATCATCGAAGGATAGAACTTCAGCTGCATGCCCTGCTTTTGAATCTGATTGCCTTTGACTACCTCTGCTATTGTGGGTTTCTGGGTTTCAGTGGAGTACGTGAGTTTTCTAGCCATCGTCATTCCACCTGCAACCTCCTTCTCCTTCTCCGGCGGTGCCTGCATGATAGTAGGGGCACTCCACATACCAGGGAACCAGTGTAGAAGGGGCATTGGGGTTAGCTGTTGTGGGATTCCACTCTCAGGTGTGATCACCTCGCCATATTTACAGTGGGGAAACGTTTAGTAAGGTCGATTGGGTTTGTTGGGTGGTTGCCGCGGCAGGCGGCGGCTTGCTTGCCAGTCGCCAGAGTTTCTCTCTCTAAAACGTCTCTCTCCTTAAATTTTTAAAAGGAGAGGACAAAGCTCTTTCCTTAAGCCAAGTGGCATCCTAAAAAAAGGACACATACCATAACTAGTTACTAATTAATTATTTAGTTATTGATTATTAATAATTAACAAAGAAATTAATTACCAAAATTAACTACTCAAACATGTGTGAGGGTTGGTTTAGGGTAGTTAATTTCTTTATTTCATTTTTTAAAATTATTTTCGTTTTTAAATATTTTGAAATAAAGAATGTATTTATTCATTAACATTCAAATAATATTATTTAGAAAATATAATAAAATTTATTTTAAAAAATTATTTTCAAGAGTAATAAAATGTGTATCTTCTGTATTACCAAAGAAATTAGCAGAAAAAAAATATTAAATAAGTAATATGCTCATAATTTCTATTAACAATATAATTATACTAAAAATTGGATATTATAATAAACAAAAATGCATAGCAAAAAAGTTATTGACAATTATATAAGTACCTTTAATTTAATAAAATTCAGACAATATCTACTCCTATTATATAGAATATGAGAAGCAAATCATTGTGATGATTTCAAATGTAACATATAAAAATTAACAAAGTGTCAAAATGTAAGACAAAACTCCAATAAATTTGGAGATTAAAAAATTATGTACAAAAAAATGATACAAAATAACAAAATTAACTCACTAAAATTAACTACTTAAACATGGGTAATCTTCTATATACTATTAGAAGGAGAGGACATAGCTCTCTCCTTAAGCCAAGTGGCATCCTAAAAAAAGGACAAGTGGCATAATTAGTTACTAATTAGCTATTTAGTTGTTGATTATTAATAATTTACAAAGAAATTAATTACCAAAATTAACTACTCAAACATGGGTGTGAGGTTGGTTTAGGGTAGTTAATTTCTTTATTTCATTTTTACAATTATTTTTGTTTTTATATATTTTGAAATAAAAGTTTATTTATTCATTAAAATTCAAATAACATTATTTAGAAAATATAATAACATTTATTTTTAAAAAATATTTTAATAGTAATAAAATGTGTATCCTCTGTTATATTACCAAAGAAATTAGCAGACAAAAATATTAAATAATTAATATGCTAATAAATTTTTATTAACAATATAATTATATTGATATTATAATAAACAAAAATATATAACAAATAAGTTATTTTATAAGTATATACGTCCCTTTAATTTAATAGAGATTATTCATTAAAATTCTGAAAATATCTACTCCTATTTATATAGAATATGACAAGCAAATCACCGTGATGATTCCAAATGTAACATCAAAATATTATCAAAGTTTCAAAATTTAGGACAAAACTCCAATAACTTTGGAGATTCAAAAATTATGTACAAAAATAATAATCAAAACAATTAAATTAACTGCCTAAAATTAACTACTCAAATATGGGTAATATAATAAAAATAAATACCTAACAAACAATTTATTCGATGATATAATAATGAAAAATACATAACAAAAAAATTATTCACTGTTGTATAAGTCCCTTTAGTTTAATAGAGATTTTATTCATTAAAATTTAGATAATATTATTGAGAACAAAAGAATAAAATTTAATATAACAACTATTTTAATAGTAATAAATTATATATCTTCTCTTATGTTAAAAAAATAAGCAGATGAAAATATTGTACAAAGTAATATATTTATAAAAAATTCTATTAACAATGTAATAATACTAAACATTGGATAGTATAATAAGGAAAAATATAAAACAAAAAAGTTATTCACACACTATATAAGTACCTTTAATTTAATAGAAATTTTTATTGGATATATCGTATTGACAAATAAGATGATAATTGAAATTTATTAAAGCGATAAGATCTAATATCAAACAAGCCCGATCACAATTAAATTTAGTTAATATTTTTTCAAAATTTACCGCGCATCCTCTGGGTACGACTACTAGTTTATTGAATAAGTAAGATTGGACATCCCACACTTATTTAAAGCATTCATTTTAACACATATATACTGCAAACACCATTAATAAAATCTACTAACTAAGATGTATTCGTTTGGTTTCCTTCGTTCTTCTTTCCTCTATTCTTGATTTTTTTTATATTTGTTTTTTATTCTTGGTAGTAAAGGAAGTGATCCGTGGACAAAAAATATAGAGATAAAGTTATCTCTTTAAGGGGGCCTCTTTACGGGTAATCCTTGTCCAGAAATTAAGGACATCCCGTTGCAAGTTGAATTCATGTTCAATTAAAGGATACATTGGATTGAGTTGTAAAGATGAGAAAGTTTCATCTTTTCTCCAATTTTCTTAAGGAGTATGTTTGGAAATCCACCTTGGAAATGAATTTGGGTATAATTAAGTATAATTGGTGTAATTATATAGTGTTAAATGTCTGTTTAGTCAAGTAATTACTTGGTCAGCATGTAATTCGATTTAATTGGAAGGGTGCAATTACACTCTCTAATTCTGGGGGGTGAGCCCGTGGGTAATTTGAGGGTAATTATACGGTGTAATTACAAGATTGCTTTTTAGTTTCTTTACTTTTTGTTTTTATTTTAATTTATTTTCTTCATAACTTTTTATTTCTATTCTTTTTAATTTTCCAATTTTATTTTTACTTTTTAATTTCTTTTGAAATTTTAAAACATATTTTTCTTTGTACATTTTTTATCTTCTATTTCTCTATCTTTACATCTTGTGATTTTATGTAATTGCTTATATTTGTGATGACCCAAAAGGTCATCGCATGTTTTACAATTCAATTCGGGGTTCCGAGGCCTTCAAGATCTCATTTTCTTTTTTCTCGATTTACGTTTCCAGTCCAAGCGCGTTTTCGAAAAGCATTTGTGTAAAACTTTGAAAACATATTAAGTTTTGCTTTTAAAACTGATTTAAGTTGGCTTTGGTAAATATTTTGAGTAAACAAACCAAATACCCATAGTTTGACGGTCTCGGAGGATCCGTAGGAAAATATGAGACTTGGGCGTATATCCGGAATCGAATTCCGAGATCCTTAGCCCGAGTAATGAAATTTTGTTAAAAATTGTTAGACTGAAAATCTAAAGAATTAAAGAAATTGAATAATGTTTGATCTTATTGGTATGTGGCCCGTATTTGGTTCCGGAGTTAGGTGTTGGTTTAATTAATATCTAAGTCATGTATGTGAAATTTGATGAGAAACGGGACTGATTTGACGTGATTTCAACATCCGGTTGTGAAAATAGAATTTTCAAGTGTTCTTAAGGATTTCATGTATTTTGGTGTGAAATCCGTAGTTTTAGATGTTATTGTGGAAATTTAATTGCACGAGCAAGTCAGTATGACGATTTATACTTGTGTGCATATTTGGTTTGGAGCCCCGAGGGCTCGAGTGAGTTTTCAATACGATACGGAGTGTTTTGAAACTTAGGTATTGTCCATATGATTGAACATGTTGCATGCCTTTGATCTCGCAATTGCGAGATCAGGCATCACAAATTGCGAACCTAACATGTTTCGCTTTTGCGAGGTTTTTATCGCAATTGTGATCATAAGCTGGGCTAGGCAGTCTTCGCTATTGCGAAGTAAATTTGGGTAAGGCAGTGATCGCAAATGCGATCGTTTTATCGCATTTGCGGAGGTACTTGTTTGCAATTGCGAAAATACCTTCGCAATTGCGAAGGCAGCAAAAGTATGGCAACCTTTGCATTTGCGATGGTTCTGCGATCACTCAGGTCGCAAATGCAATATCTAAAGATGTGTAAAATGGACTTAGACAGGACTTTTGATTCATTTTCACAAATTTTCAAATCCTAAACTTCAAGAGACGATTTTCCAAAGGCTAGTTCTTCCCCAAATCATAGGTAAATGATTCTCAACTCATTTCTTTAGATCTATTATATTTTTTTACAAGATTTCATCTTAGAATCTATGGTTTTCATGGTGGAATTGGTATTTTTGGGTAGAACTTAGAAATTTCAAAATTTAGGGATTTAGAGCTCAAATTGAGGTCGGATTCCATAACCAATTGTATATTCGGGCTCGGGGTTGAATGGATAATCGGGTTTTGGTCCGAAACTCGAGTTTTAACCAAGCAAACCCGGGGTCAATTTTTAACTTTTTCATAAAAATATTGGAAAACTTTTAATTATGCATTGGGATTGATTTCTGTAGCGATAATTGATATCATTAAGTTAATTATGATTATATACGAGTAGTTCGGAAGTGTAACCTAGAGGAGAAGCAGTGGTTGAGGCTTGATTTTGCCCGTAGAATCGATGTAAGTGTTGTGACTAACCTTAGCTTGATGGATTATGTGTTGTTACCTTATTTGCTATATGTTTAGTTGTTGAGTACAACGTATATGTGAGGTGAAGAGAATCTATAAGTTATTGACGGGTAATAGCATGTGAGCGAGTCTTATACTTGTGACTGTTGTTTTCTTTATACGTACTGTTCATGCATGAGAGTTATAAGTCTCCACCTTTTTGTCATTGTGTTTAATCGTCTTTTCCCCAGAATCGATCCTCTTGGTGAGCTCTTCGAGCATCCTCATAATGGTGGGGTTAGTCCCTGAGTTATCTCCATTTGATCTCTCTGGCGCTGGTTCAGCACGCTGGGTGTTTTCTGGTTCAGCTATACTCAGAGTCTTATTCTAACTTTGAAGTTGAGCGATGGCGATCTGTTGAGCTTGCAGCATCTCGAATATCACTTGGAGGCTAACTCCCCCATCTCATATTACTTATGTTCCCTGGCCGCCAGATCGGGCTTTCTTGCGTACACTCCCCTGGGGTCTATGCCTAAATCCGCGTTTAAAGCAATGTGTGAACTAACATCAACTGGGTCCATATTTGGCCCTTCTCCGGGGTTTATTGGTGGTACATCAATCCCTTTATTGTTATTTTTTCCTTGAAATCCAAGACCTTCATCGTCATGAACAGGTGCGTTTTGCGAGCTTGACATGTTTAATCCTCAGAATAGAAAATTCTTGATAAGAAAAAGTGTAAAAATAACATGTGTTATGGGAATTAATAATGAAATAATCACTTTATCTTTAGACCCACGATGGACGCCAAAATATTTACCTTGAAAATACGAGTAACAATTAAATTTGATTTGTGGTTTTAAAGATATGTGATTTAGTTCAATACCAATTAATAATCAAGAAGTATGAAGTATAAATAAAAGAAATAATTGAATCAAACCGGTATTGCTTAAGCAGTGTTGACCTCGAGCTTAGTGACCTCGAGATGAATCAAGAACATTAAAGTAAGAATAATAAAGATAAGGCGAAATGACTTCCTGGCCATTTAAACTTGTAGGGCTTTTGAAAGCCGATATACGAACTCTGACTTTTTTTTAAACACTCAAACTTGACAAAACGGGTACTAATAAACACATCCACCAGAGCGTGTATATTAATTGCGCTGACGTGTATATCAATTACGCTGACATGTACAACACATCATGCTAAGCTATTTATGGCTTGCCACGTGTCAATTGTGGGTCCTATTTTTAAATATGAAATCAGAAAAGAAAGTTACAAATACAAAAAAGGAAAAAAGAAAAGAAAAATACCTAAAACATACCTTGTACCCAACCACCCCTTCTTCTTCTTCGTTCACCCTCCTTCCTTCTTTTCTTTACTCTTCTTTCTTCTCCTTTCTCTTTTTCTTCATTCTCTTTTTCTACAGGCTACTGTAACCTTATATTAATCAGATACGGCTTTGCCCCAATTGAGTTGGGTCTTTGAGATGTCGATTACTCCCAAGTAAAATTATTTTCTTAATATCCCACTATCTTTTGCAACGTGTCAAATTTTTTGCTGGTTAAATTCAACCGCCAGCAGTAAAATCTCGTTATATATTAGCGCCCTCTTCAGCTTTAAGAAATTAGTTGAAAGAAAACTTTTACGACTTCTAAAGAAACAACTAAAGAGCAAAGATGACTTCAACCATTCACGCTTCCTCCACCATCCTCCACCACCCCTCTACCAACACGCATGTTGAAGTCGTAAGAATCTTCAACCACCCCTCTATCGCAAAAACTCGTTATTTTTACGCATGTTGCTGGGAAGACAAAGAATTGGAGGGGAGGAGAGAGAAGAGCAGGGAAAAGTATATTTTTTTATTTATATTTTATTCTAATTCTACTTTTTTTTTAGTAAAAATAACACTATTCACGTGGCTTGGCAGCGTGATTTGCACACATTTTAGCCATTTCAGCTGCAGTGCTTCATATAGGCATGGTCAACGGTCAAAATTGTTTATCCCATTTTGTCAAGTTTGAGTGTTCAAATGGGAAAATTCAAAGTTCCTGTATCGACTTTCAAAAGCCCTACAAGTTTAAGTGGCCAGAAAGCCATTTCACCAAAAGATAAAGGACAAATCTAATGAACAATGAGCGAAAAATTAGGATAGTATATTCTTTGCTAATAATTAGATGATCCTTACAAATGATTGGGGTCCCCTTTATATAATAGGGGAACCTTAAGTAAGGTACATTTCTATTTACAATAAGAAATCTTATTGGGACAACTGTATAACCACCTAATACGGATTTGTACTGATTCGTATAAATCTATTTCGGAATTTACGCCATGATCTTGGGGACGTGGCATGAATCTTGCCCTTCTGTTACAGACTCATAACGGCACTGTCTCGGAGCTGGTTGTGCTTGGATCCGATGTTCGTCGTGCACTTCGATCCTCGAGCACTGTATTTTGTCTTTGAGC
This sequence comes from Nicotiana benthamiana, assembly GCA_034376525.1. Lineage (NCBI taxonomy): Eukaryota > Viridiplantae > Streptophyta > Magnoliopsida > Solanales > Solanaceae > Nicotiana > Nicotiana benthamiana. The sequence goes on from CM067341.1 coordinate 91,218,976, forward strand.
TCGAGTCTGATCCATCGAGCTCGAACTCGCTCGGGCTTGAAGCGACTCCTCAAGCCCGGGAAGTCGGGCATATCTGATTTTGACCGTATACAGAATTTAAGTTTACTTACATAACATCCCATCTTCTTTTTTTTCTTCCTTTTTTCCTTATCTGCACATAATCTTCCCATCGGAAAGCCGGAAACGAGGATCAATGCCTATAGTGTGAAGGGATAGACAGTACAGACGTAAATGATCTTTGGCTTTGAAGGATGCCACTGAGAATTTTGCAAAATTTGTGATCAATAGTAAATTTGCAGGACACAGGTCAAACAAGATGAAATTTAGTAAAGGCCAATCTTGATCTCGATAAGTTAGAGGTTTAAGTATGGGTAAATCCTTTTCGAGACCTACTCTCTATAGAGTGCTGGTATTTCAAGAATCAATCCTCCAACGTGTTGCGATATATACTATTAATCATGAGTTTGGTTTAGATATAGTATTTATTATGAAATAATTATTTATTCAGTTTTAATAAAGTTTTAAATAGATCATATAATAGTATGTGTCCGTTGCTTATATAGTAGATGGTTTAGTGTATAAAGTTTAGCTTATATACGGAAGATTAAATCATCGGTTCTTATAAGTATAAAGTTTGAATTCACAATCTAATGATGGAATTGGACAAACCATCAGGAATGATTGTAACACAAGATTAAATATAATTTATCTTGATTATGTGAATGGTTAAATTCCAGCTTCTTGTGCTAGTACATTTTCTATGTATTGAACGGACCAGGTAGAGATAAGTATTTTATACTGACTTAATAAAATAAACTCTCTAGATATTAAATGTACTTATACTCTTAATCTTGATATATTTATTATTAGCTGTGTATAGTATTATTGTTTTGATTTATTAAAAGGCGAGATTCTTTCGTGGGCCAATATTCCTGGTAAATTGGATAATAATAATATACATTAGCGAAGTAATAGTTAGTTGATGGAATCCATATCTCGGTTTAGAGATTGATGATACACCTTTATGAAAGCTTATAAGTTTTCATGTGTAAACCCGACCGGTGGATTTTGTATCCGACACATGAAATAAGTTAAGCAAGAGTCTAAAGGAAATAATCAATAAATTAAATCGTCAGTAATTTAATTTAATTGATTCGTATCTGAATCTTAATATGGGGAATTAAATAAGATTTAATGGATGAATTGCGAAATTGAATAAGGAGTGCAATTATGAATTTTTAGTGGAATAATTCGTAATTAATTATGGTAGATATTAATTTCGAAAATTATAAATTAATTCCATATTTGGAAACCTTGTTAATTAAATTATGTAGTCCCTACTGTGCCTAAATAATAGGAAATAAAGGAATCCTTTTTTTGGTGGAAAAGAAAACCCAACAAGTTTTGGAGAAGGGTCTTAACTCTTAAAACTTGTGCTATAAATACATAAGATTTTCCACCTAGAAGGAGAGGTAAATGGTGGCTGAAATTTTCAGCCAAGTTTTCCTAGAAATTTCGCCCACACGAAATTGCTATTTTCAGTATTATTTGGGTAACACAGTAGAAGACCGTGGAACGTTCGAGGATCACGATTGTATGGGTGATGGAGATTCCATTGAGAAGTTATGGAACTGAAGGCTCACGTGGTAGAAGAAATATGTTCACGCTTCAAGAGAAATCTCGTTTATGCTAGTTTTCTAGATTACACGTGATTTTGATAATGGGATTGCTTCCGCTGTTTATTATAATCCATCAAAACGGACAGTGGCCTGCCCAACTAGAAATATGAGTAGAAATGACACTAGGTAGCCACTTTAAAGGCTTGCTATTTAAGAATTAGTCAGTATTCTGAATTTCAATTTTTCATTTTAATTTTTTGGGACGAGAACATTTTGAATTCTCATGAAATTAAGATTTTCAATTTAAAATTTTAAGATAAAATAAATACATACTAATATCTAAATAAGATCCTTGAGAATTACTATCCTCCGTGCACTTACCCGAAAGATGAAGTCACGTCCTGTTTGGGTTTGCAGTTCATGGGCTGTGTCGAGTGGGTCAGCTTAAACATAAATTCCAGCAGGCCTATTTCATTAGCATTTTAAAATTTTTAATACGCCGCAAAATAATTGATTGAACATGAAGTTCAAGTTCAATAAATTACTTTGATTTATACATCATACTGAAAGAAAATACTTATAGTTGAAAAGTTACAATATAAAGATATTTAATCAAAATCTTAAATTCATATTAGTTCAATGAATTTGAATAGGAACTTGTATAAGTTTTTTCCTCCGCCTTAAAGAGACCACTAGCATGGTTCCTTGGTTTGAAGTACGAGGGCCACCATATAAAGTGCTAGTAGTAAATAAAAGGCGAAATGGCTTCCTGACCACTTAAATTTGTAGCCGATTTTAAAGTCGATATACTGATTTACAAGTTTCTCATTTGAACACTCCAACTCAGTAAAATGAATATCAATAAACACCTCTGACTGTTGATTATGCTTATGTGGCATTGGCATTGTCTGTGTGGCAAAAATATGTGCTATTCACAGCTTAAAAGGCGCGTTGAAGGAAAAAATTTGATTAAAAAATTATTGAAATAGAAATAATTGTAAATAAGGTAACTAAAAGAATAAAAAGAAAAAGCAAATATGACAAATCAAATTCTTCCAATCTCCCCTTTCTCCGCCCCCACCCCAACGTCTGAGTCTCTCTGTCGTCGTGAGCCACTCCAAACAGCCCCCACTGTCCGCCATAACCAACTTCACCAAGCTCCAAACGCACCACCTCCTTCTGCTTCTTTTAAAACATTACATTAACATAAGAGACTCACTGAAAATGGTGAAAACTCACACTATCATCTATGTCACCACTGATCAAACAGACAAACCCCTTCTGCTTCTGCTAAATGCACCACTGGGAAAAAATTGGCTACTTCTGCTAAACGCACCACCTGAAGCAGCCAAACGAACCCCTTCTGCTTCTGCTAAAACAGTCCACGCCCAGCACACTAGTCTGGTCGACCACCCAGCGAACCAGCGACGTGAACCACCCCCAAACGACCCTTCATCTCCTTCTTCTTTAACCAGCCCACCCTGTAACATCACGAACAACTCGTCAAGGTCGAGTTAGAGAGACCGAAGTTTGAGGTCCGTTGGAGAAATTGATAGTGAAATTTAAGAAGATGGGTCTATTAATGGATAGAGAAATTGATAATAGGAAGAAATTATATTGAGGATAAAGAGAAAGAAAATAATAAATAAGAAATCTGGTAAATCAACACTATTAAAAATGTGGTACCCACAAATTACATGTGTCAAATAATAAAACGTCACAGAGTGTGACTTGTCATTCTTGTTAGGCAATCACGCTCTCATGATATGTTTATTGATATTCATTTTATTAAGTTGGAGTGTCCAAATGGGAAACTTGTAATTTGGTATATCGGCTTTAAAATCGGCTGCAAGTTTGAGTGGTCAGGAAGCCATTTCGCCTAAATAAAAATATGTTATACTATTTAATACATATATCAATAATTAAAAAATCCTAACCAAAGGAAAAACGCTCTTCACTCTAAATAGTAACAATGCTAATCAAATTGGGATGGATGGACAATAATATAACATTATTAATTGCTCGACCAATGCCAAAATAGTATGACAATGATAGATTTATTCATGTAGGTATCTTTCAATTGAAAAATATCCATTCTCTCTTGGGATTTTTACCTATACATCCCATATATCAAAACCTTACTATCATTATTGTGCATTGTTTGTTAATTACCCTCATATCTCATGGTTTTGTTACATAATATGTACCAAACAAGATATTTGCTGATTTTCCATCCTAAATTAACACTAGACAATTAAGGCTAAAATAGAATCTTAATAAATTAACACAAAAAATAACGCCTATCATTATGGTTGATAATTAATGTTTGATTTTCTACCATTTAAATTCTAAATCAGGTAAGGTAACATATTAAATGCTCCAAATATATTAGCCCTAGTATGATAATCTTACTAATCCAATTTTCCAAGAAACAAATACAGATTCTCTTTTGTACAAGAGTATACTATGATTAGTATTGATGAAGTTGTTTCTGAACACTGTCGAACAATGCCATGCAACCGAAAAAAGGGGAAAACATATTGACTGCCAATTTTCTCTTAGGAAAACTTTAGTGTCATTTATACTGTTTTCACCTCACTGGGTATTCAAAAATAGTAATCCTCGATCTAATAAGTATAGCAAAGTAAAATTTCCAACAATAACTCTGCACTCCAATATACGTACAAGAAACAGCCCTCTATCTTAGTATTGTACACAACACAATGGAATTCTCCAGTCTACAATTGGGCACAAATTCAACAAAGAATTGGAAGATAACAATACATTATCCCAGAAACTAAAGGTAATATATTCTTGTTTGGTGCAGGAAAAAAAAATAAAAAAAGTAGTAGATGCTGAAGTTGTTTCCAGAGAGTTTTAAAAATATAGACAATTGTAGTTAAATGTAGTTATGAGGTATTTCCAGAGAGTTTTAAAAATGTAGATTATTGTAGTTAAATGTAGTTATGAAGTATTTCCAGAGAGTTTTAAAAATGTAGATAATTGTAGTTAAATGTAGTTAAATGTAGTTATGAAGTATTTCCAGAGAGTTTTAAAATGTAGATAATTGTAGTTAAATGTAGTTATGAAGTATTTCCAGAGAGTTTTAACAATGTAGTCAAATGTAGTTAAATGTAGTTAACGTTTATATGCCGTTTGTTTGTAGCTGATTTGTAGTTAACTGATTGTTGCTAACATAGTTAACTTATTGACACCTTATTATTTTCTTTTTGATCTTGAATTGTAGGTGAGAGCTTCAACAAATTATATACACACTGTGTGACAATTAATTTCATTGAAATTAACTACAATATTTTTTCTTTATCTACAACATTCTCGTTTCTCATCGACGTTCATGGCATTCATGAACTTGCATTTGATCCAGTCTCAAACTTCTTGATGCTTGGTATCTAGTTTTACAGTGTTCGCGAACATAGTTTTGAATTTATATGTGATTGCATGATAATGTTTAGGCTTTGAGACTGTTTGACAAGTTTACAACTTCTTCAAGCAAGAATGCGGTACTTTCCAGTGTGAGGAAGGACTAATGAACAAGACAAGATTACAAACAACACTTTTAAACAAAGAACTGATAATCTGAAAAATAGAATGAACAAAACAAGATTACAACCGACACTTTAAACCAAGACAAACGTGAATTGAGCTCGAAATTATCCAAAAAAAACTGAATACAAACTATGATGAATAAACAAGAACAGTTACTACCTAGATAAGCAAATTTCACGGAATTAATCAATTGTCCAAACTCGACGTCCGACTGAACGCGACCTCAAACTCGGACAACACCTCAAACTTGAATCTCGAGCAAAGTTCAGTAGGGAAACTAGAAACAAAGCTGGATTCAATCAGGTTCCCTAGTCTTGAAACATACCCCGCTACCTATGACTCAAATGGATCCTGTAATCTTTAGTTTTCTGGGACAACTCTGGTCGCTAACTATGACTCAAACGCATTTTTGTTTTAATTGTTCACAGAACAGAACCAAATGAAAAAAAGGAGATCAATGAATTTCTTAAGCTTTCCCTTTTCGTCTCTGTCTGTATTTGTGTGTGTGTGTTTTCTTGTGGCGAGGCATCAATGTCTAACAAGTATGATTATTCAGCTACATCTTCAACCAAACTCTATTTTCGGAACAAGAATCCGAAATTAACTGAAGAAGCGACTGGTTCAAGGGTGGCTGGAGAAGACGACGAAGCACCAACGATGATGGATGGTGGTGTTCGCTGCTGGACGTGACAGTGAGTTTGGACGAAGGGGAGGACGATGGGTGTGCTGAAGAAGATGACAGGGAAGGGGCATGGTTTGAAAATCAAGCCTCTAATTAATTAGTTTGAAAAGATTTTGTTCCACAAATCAAGCAAAACATTAATGAGTTGATTATTAACCTTAAATATAATTTTGGTACATAAATTGAAAGATGGTATACTTAAATGTAATAAACCCAAACCTTAAACATGAGTGGTTATAAGGTTTGCTATATGGGATGTATATGTAAAAATTCCAAAAAAAAAAGGAGCGCCGACAAGCCCAATTGGTAAAGTTCAAAAAAGCAGCCAAGAAACTTGACCATCCATGGTGCACCTTAAACAAGTCCAGCAACTTCCATAAAAATCTCTGCAAAAAGTGACAAACTTTCCCTTTTTCCTCTTATTTCCTGCTCTGAAAAATCATCAGATTCAAGAGTTGAAGCTAACAAATTATTTCTACAAGTAGTGAAAACATATACATTCTGTTAATTAAACCTTATACTTGTAACTATGCTACTATTATCACTATTAGTAGCATTTACACTTTATTCACCAGCCCCATTAGTCCAATCTCACTACAACTGGTCACCTTCTTCTTCTTCCTCCTCCCCCTCTACTTTCCAATCCGAGTGGCGACCCGCACGCGCCACTTACTACGCGGCGACGGACCCGCGTGACGTTGTCGGTGGCGCGTGTGGGTACGGTGATTTGGAGAGAACTGGATATGGAAAAGCTACAGCTGGGTTAAGCACTGTGTTGTTTGATAAGGGTCAGATCTGTGGTGCTTGTTTTGAAGTGAGGTGTGTGGAGGACTTACGTTGGTGCATTCCTGGTACTTCTATTATTGTTACGGCGACGAATTTTTGTGCTCCGAATTATGGGTTTGACGTAGATGGAGGTGGGCATTGTAATCCTCCTAATGCCCATTTTGTGCTGCCCATTGAAGCTTTTGAAAAGATTGCTATTTGGAAAGCTTCTAATATGCCCATTCAATATCGCAGGTTTGTGTTGTCACTATTACACACTGTTAGGATCTAGAATTTTAATGTACTATCTTGTGGCAGTGGGTGCGAACTTAGTATAAATATTCAATTGGTTCAGTTATCACTGCCTGAATATTACAACTGCCTCTGCGCACACATGCATTCTCTTCGCCCTTTTCTTACTGTTTTATTCTGCACATAGTTAAAGTTCTGTGTGTTTATGTACACACACTCATTTACAGTAAATTATTTAGTATTAAAATGAAGTGGACCTGAATAAATTGGAATGATAGCTAATTTGGGACTGTTGCGGAGCTAATGTATTACATGCGGGTTCGGACAAATAGGAGAAATTGCATGGATATGGTAAAAATGAAGGAAATAGAGATATTTCCTTTGGGCAATGGAAAAAATGAAAGGGAAAAGCCAAAATATACATATGAGAAGCAAATAGAGTCCTAAAGATGAAAATTTTAAGTCAGTTTTGTGATGGATTTGGGGGTCAGTATATCAGAATCAAAGTAATTACCAACATATATTAAAAGTCTTGCAATGAAGAGCCTAGTTATAGTTGTAATTTTTATGTTTCATGGATGGGCTAATTTTTTTCCCCTGATGTCAAGATATGGACTTTCTATTTCTATATGAACTAGTTCGAAAATCTACGCTCAGATATTGGCACTGATTTATGTGAAAGTAGCATGAATTTGTTAGCTTCATGTAGGTATCTTTTATTTGTTGCCATAGTTGTCCTGATTTAATGCAGTGGTGCTTCTTTAAGGAAAGTTGTTACAAACCATGTGGTCGATGCATATAGGTGATATGGGTATGATATCCAAGTCGGTGGTGTATTTATGTATACATTGTTTAAAACATATGCCAATGCATCTGCTGATCTGCAGAAGATGATGTGAAAAATTCTACTAGGTAATGTATGAAAGCTTCTCGTGAACTGTGCGAAAATTACAGCGAGCTTGATTTTGGCTGTGACTTCCAGGCTATCAGTTTTAGTTTACTTCATTTTAGAATGGAGCTATATGTGGAACAAGAAACATAACATAACTAATATGAAGAGGGATTAATGGATAAGCCATGCTGTGACTACTTGTTGACTTAAAAACAAAAATCATAAATGAACATACAACAGTTGCTATTATCTTACCTCTGCGATTGGAGTGTTATGAGTCTCTGTAAAATCATACAGATGAATGTGCATGTATTTGTTCCTGGTCATGTATGCAGGGATTTGTGACCAGGATAAGACTTGTAACAAATTGTTATTATCAGTGTACAAGCGGAGATAAGGTTATGATCCAGACGGAGAAAAAAAGAGAGCATGTGGATGAAGATGTAGTTGAACAATTATCAGGTAACAGAGGAGATTTGGAAATCTGGTGGAATTGTTGATAATAATGAAGCCAAAATGTAGTTGACTGCTCCAAATACTCTGGAAGATCAATCAGGAGTCTTGATGGATCCTTTTTATAAGTTGAAATCATAGGTAGAGAGTGTAGGAAGAACAAAATATAGGGAGGAATTGGGAGGAGCGGACTTTTCATTAGTTACCTGCCTGTTTTAATATGCTTGTAACAAAAAGATTTGGAGCACCAGTTAATACCCATTTCGACACAGTAGATAGCAAAACTAGAAATTCAGGTCTTCATAAAAGTTAGATTTATGTCTTTGTGATTTTGGACTATGTCTGGTAATAACCCCAGAAATGGGAGCGATGGCATAATGAGTGGTATGATAGCTATGTTTTCACTGTTGGATGTTGGTTGCTCTGGAATTTAGTGGATGCTTCTAAAGCCTTGAAATAAAATGGAGAAGATGTTTCCAAAGTGAAGTAGCGGAGTTAAGGCTCCTTGCGTCTCAAACTTTGCTAAGCTGACGTCTTCATAGACTATGGTAGGGTGGAAGGAAATGAAGGTTTTGGTGATGCATAGATCTGATTTTGGTTCGGTTTTGGATAACTAGTTTTTTGATAAACAATTTTGTAAAGGAAGTTGTGTGGTTAGATCTTAGATTCACTTAATGCTTTGGAGACTATTTGTGTTAGTTTTTATGAAGAATTAACTTTTGGATTGTTTTTTGGTTTCCAAGAAATACTTTGGTCTGATCCGGGAAACCATATATGCTTTTAGGACCAGATGACTTTGGTTGTGAGGTTTTAACAAGATTTTGTGAAGCCAAATGAGACTTTGATCAAACCTACATATAAATGGTCAAATATTAGATTTAATGGATAACATTTGGTGGCATATTGACCACTGTAGTACTTGCATTTGTTCTTACAATTGAAGTTGCTCAAAGAAAGTGCTATTTTGCTGTACATTGATTCGGCATATGGAATTGAGTTGACTTGGAGTTTATCGAGCTTTCATTTCATGATAGTTACCAAGAAAGAAAGATCATGCAGAGAAACTGCTATGGCTGATAGTTTGGATTTCATCAACAAAAATTTAATATAAAGACTTTCGGTACTTCTGTCTAGTGGTACTCTGAACTAAGTAGGCCGTATCGCGGCCCCTCTTTTTCCTAACTAGTTAGGGGTAAGATGTTGGACAGTATCAAGGAGGATTCTCAGTGTAGTCAATGGGCTTGACTTTTGAAGGTCAAACTGCATGCTCTGTTTCTGACCTTCAGTCATTAAAAATTACCCATAATTTTTCCCCTGGATGTTTCCCTTCTGATCCAAAATGAGGCTGTAGATTCACCTTTTTCTTATCTGTTGAATCTACATGTTTATCTCCCTTTTTAATTGGGCAATGCGAGTAGTTCTTAGAATTCCCTTGCTGATTCTTTCCTGTATGGATACCTAACCATATGCTTTCGTTTCTTAATCCTGAACAGAATAAAGTGCAGAAAGGAAGGTGGAGTTCGATTCACTATGGGTGGCGCTGGCATATTTTTGTCGGTGCTAGTAAGTAATGTTGCAGGTGCAGGTGATATAGTGGCAGCAAAAATTAAGGGTTCAAGAACAGGATGGCTTCCTATGGGTAGGAATTGGGGCCAAAACTGGCATATTAATGCAGACTTGAAGAACCAGCCACTTTCTTTTGAGATAACGAGTAGTGATGGGGTCACTTTGACATCTTACAATGTAGCTCCTAAGATCTGGAATTTTGGTCAGACCTTTGAAGGCAAGCAGTTTGGATCTTAGAACTCTCTGCCAAAATTGTATCTAATTCCACATCTTCCATTTGGGATTGGCCAAGATTGGCTGGCAATGTTGGGGCATTTTTGTTCGGAGTTTTTCATGTGACTACCTGATTTAGATGTTGCAGAGCAAAGCTGTGCGATTGTGTTGTATGTTATTCTTCTATTAAACCCCTGTGAACTTGAATGTAATCAAAGAAAAAATCTTGCCACTTGGAAGGCACTGTTGCTCCTATTTTACAATATATGACCGCTTCTGAAAGTCTTATTTTTATTTTCCGGATAAAGAAAGTAATATAGTAATATGCTATTTTTACTTCTTATTGTTATTGTTTTTCTTTCTACTTCCTGGTTATCACATTGTTGGTATTATCTTTCTGACTTCCTTTGATGTTACAACTCCACTGTCCTTTACCATCGTCGTGAGCCGAGTATCTATTGGAAACAGCCTCTCAACTCTTCCGGAGTAGGGGGTAAGGTCTGCGTACACACTACCTAAACCCCACTTGTGGGATTCCTCCGAAGCAGGGGTAAGGTATGCGTACACACTACCCTCCCCAGATCCCACTGGGTCATTGTTGTTGTAGTGCAAAGGTATTTCAAAAGAACTGTAATCAAACAATTATGTGCCGGTCACAATTTTGCACACCCTGAATCAAAGTGGTTAGAATTGTTGTTTTGTAGATCAAGAATATTGCTTCTTGAATTAGATGAAATCTATGAGAACATTCTCATGTGAAATGACTTGTCAAAGTCTTCCTGCAAAAAGTGATTTTGCATATAAAAGGAGAAAAATGTTTGCTTGATATTATAGATGTTTTGTCAAATGATCAAAATGCTCTCCCTTGTTCCTATCAACTTTAGTTAATGCATCAAAGACACAAGGCTATAAATATAGACAACCTGTTCAATAGTAGTATAACATTATTTTTCATTCATCATAACACCCAAAGTTCCAGGTTGCCATTTTCCTTTTGTAGTTTTCCTGAGACCTGGCATATCGCAAATCATGCATTTTGTCAGTTATATAAGTCAAATAAAGGTTGCAATCAGAACTCTGTAGTTTAAGACAAGTCAAGTAAATATGGAGAGGATCTACATTCACTTGGTACTGGCAAACTGCAAGATGGCAAAAATTATCATTTTCTACTAAAAAGTACCAGCTCACAACAGCATGAAGAAGAAAACTAGGCACACGTAGTCTGCTCGATGAACTATTTTATATATCTCTAAGAGCCAATTCACTGGCAACTTCTCTTGTTATCTTTTTAGTGTGCACAGAGTAGTTTAATTCGTCGTGTCATCTTTCAGAACCCAATAGGGGGGAAAATAGGAAAATAAAAGGAAACCAGGGATACTGATATGGAGACTTCTCTCTATCTAACCTTTTTTGCATTTCTTTCTCTTCTTTTTGCCGTCTATTTTATTCCGTTGGCAACCTCAGATCCATCATACCAGAGTTTTCTTCAGTGCTTATCCAAACATTCAGATCCATCCGACCACATACTGTCTAGAGTACACTCCAAACAATTCCTCATATAAGTCTGTGCTACAACACTACATCAGAAACAAAAGGTTCAATAGATCAACTACTCCAAAGCCGGACATTATTTTCACTCCTTTGCAAGAATCCCATGTCCAGGTTGCTGTCATTTGCAGCAAGAAAACTGACAAGCACCTAAAGATCCGAAGTGGAGGGTATGACTACGAAGGCATTTCTTACATTTCCAACATCAGTTTTGTTCTCCTTGACATGTCTAACCTGCGTTCTGTTGATGTAGATATCCATAATGAAACTGCTTGGGTACAAGCTGGTGCAACTCTGGGCGAACTTTATTACAGAATCTGGGAAAAAACCAAAATCCATGCCTTCCCAGCTGGAATTTGCCCAACTGTTGGTGTTGGCGGACACATAACTGGAGGAGGATATGGTAACCTGTTGAGGAAATATTGACTGTCAGTCGATAATTTGATTGATGCGCACATAGTAGATGTTCACGGTCAAATTCTGAACAGAGAATCAATGGGAGAAGACCTGTTTTGGGCGATTAGTGGCGGGGGTGGAGCAAGCTTTGGAGTGATAACGGCCTACAAAATCAAGCTGGTAAAAGTTCCTGACATTGTTACTGTTTTCCGAGTGAGGACCCTTGAACAAAATGCAATTGACATCGTTTACAGGTGGCAATCCATTGCCGATAAAATAGATAACAATCTCTTCATAAGATTAACTGTAAAACCTACTAATGACAAGCAAAAAGGAACTAAGACAATTGCAGCAACATTTGTAGCATTATTTCTAGGAGATTCCACAAAACTTCTATCGGTCATGGATAGGGATTTTCCTCAATTGGGTTACATATTGAGGATTGCAAGGAGATGAGTTGGATAGAATCTGAGCTTTTCTGGTCAAGTTTTCCTGATGGAACACCACCTGATGCTTTGCTCAACCGATTGCCTGGAGCGAAGTTTCTGAAGTGGAAGTCAGACTATTTGCAGAAACCCATTCCCAAGGATAAGCTGAAATCTATATTCGATAAAATGATTGAATTAGGAGACATAGAGTTAGTATTCAATCCATACGGTGGAAGGATGAATGAGATCCCAGATTGGGAAACTCCATTTCCCCACAGAGCAGGAAATATATTTAAAATCCAGTATGCAGCAAATTGGGAGGAAGAAGGTAAGGAAGCAGAGAACTTCTATTTGAACCAGACCAGAGTATTGTACAACTACATGACTCCTTTTGTCTCAAAATCCCCGAGATGCGCATTTTTAAATTATAGAGACCTTGACATAGGGGTCAATCATAATGGAGATAACCGCAACATAGAAGGCCGTGTTTATGGACTCAAGTATTTCAAGGGTAATTTTAATAAATTGGTCAAAGTCAAGACTTTGGTCGATCCTGATAACTTCTTCTGGAATGAACAAAACATCCCACCTTTAGCAGCGTAGAGTACAACTATAGGGGCAATCAGGGCGTGATGATGTAGGAACAACCTTGAGGAGTCACTATTTCCACAAAGCCATTTTATTTTGGCATATTTCATTCTGTTGAAAGATCAGTTCTAGAGATAACCTTCTATATAATGTGTATTTGCAACTTCCTTTTTACGTTCAATCCAGTTTGCTTCAAGGGACTAAGAAATACAAGCAACACACACCTTATCAATTCCCATACATCCTAATAGTCTCAAATAGAATCTATACTACTGTTTTCACATAATCGTTCAGCATACAGTATTTGCAACGTCCGCTGGTCGCTGCAACAACGACAACAACAACAACCCAGTATAATCCCAGTTAGTGGGGTCTGGGGAGGGTAGTGTGTACGCAGACCTTATCCCTACCCTAGGGTAGAGAGGCTGTTTCCAAATAGACCCCCGGCATCCTTCCCTCCAAGAACTTCCCACCTTGCTCTTGGGGAGACTCGAACTCACAACCTCTCGGTTGGAAGTGGGGGTCCGCTGGTCGCTGCATTCCTTCCATTATTACAGGTGCAAGATGAATAGAAGAAAGAGATTACGGCTTGTCAGTTTATGGTTTGAAGTAGAGAGAATTTTGGGTAGATTGATTAAACTGCAAGTTCTTTAGTGTTCACTTAGTGCTATTGCTATATCAATAAATTCAGTATTACTTAATAAAAAAAATATGTGGGTGTAACAACAGAATTCTGAAAATGTCTTTAGCCAATGATCTTCAACTAGCTACAAATTTACTAAAATTTGGAGCTCATAACTACAATGCAGGGACTCAAGTGTGATTAAGTTGTATCGTGCAACTAGTTTCCTATAACGTTGTTATGTAACTGACTATAAACATACATGCCTGGAAAGTAATTCTAGTTTAAAAGTAGAAGCATCAAATGTACTAAATACCCATATAAAACTTAGCTCAGACTTTCCAACAAACAGAACTATCGAACTACCTTTGGCTCTGAAACAGATAAAAGCTGGAAAGTAAAATTAGCAGCTTATCTTCCACTAATGCATTTTATGTAAGGAGTTAGAGGATACGATTATTCCACGAGTTGACATAAGACCGCTTGAGGGTAGCAGCAACTAATTACTGAGTAAAATTTAAATCCGATGACCTGCATAGGAGGTGATAGCAGGTTGCTTAAGATGGAATATAGCAAAGAAATTTCATTTTATACTTTTACTTGGATATAATCCTAGACAGTCTAAGTAAATTGGATGTTTGGACTACACTATCAACAATGATGACTCAGAATAGCAGGAGTTGAAAGTGTATAAATTGAGGAGCTATTTAACTTGACGGGAAAGGAACAAAAGCGCACAAAGAGAATCACAGATATGTATCTTAAAATATTTCACTAGCTTCAGGAGAAATTAGATTAACTTTATATGGGATGCAAGAGAAAAACTGAATATAGGTGCAACTAGTATGATATACATTAAACCATCAAACATCAATCAGAAACATTGATGTGAATCTCTACACATGTTCCCATTAAAACTGGCAGTGATACATTAGGGGTTTTCTTGCTCCAGTATGCAAGTTGTGAGAGTACCGGTAATCATACAATTGAAGAAAGAGGGGAAAAAAGAATATGAACCTCAGTATGAACCACCATCAAAAACTTCTTGCTACTGATCTTCAATTGCTGAGTGTAGCACCAAGAAAAGAATCCCATATAATGAAGAAAGGTCTAGCAAACTAATTCTACTACCCTATCCCTGGCACCATTACAGCTTCTGATTAGATTCTATAAGCAATCCATTTAGCATTACATGAACTGCAGCTTCATATACAACCCTCTTGTAATGCATTCCATCAGTAGTACAACGAGCTCCACAACTATTACTCAACGCATGAATGTCCAGCAATGAAAGAGGACCACCATATTGTCGCAGCAGCTTACTGCTATAAAGTTCATCAGTATAAGCTTGCCACATCACATCAGTCATCTTCTCTCGCTTCTCATCTGTATTCAACATCGAGTTTATCAGCTTTGTCATTCCCAGCCAAAAGAAGTTGGGTGACCAAATCGAAACTAAATTCGTACCAGCTCCATCATTAACAAAATCTGAAGGTACTGGTAACAGCAATACAACCAAATCCCGCAACAACTTTAGGGAAACACCATAATCAGTTGCATTATTTACATGTAACATATCCCATAGCCCTGCCCCAATCACAAATACATCAGGATAACTCTTTTTTTCTTCAAACCCCACAACCAAATCAGTCAAGTTACTCACATAAGGTGCCCAAATAAATTCCAACTTCATCCCAATCTCATCGATAAACGTGTTATAATCACTATGCCTCTTGAACAAATCTGCCTTAACCACCTCCATTTCATTTTCACCCAATAGCAGCTCCAACAAAGAAACTACAAATAACCTTGCTTGTGAATCCCCAGCAACAACAACCCATTAAACAAATCTGAAATATCAGACTTGGTCAACTTCTGGAAATCACATTGAACAACAGGTTCAGAGTCAACCCACTTCCAAGAATTGGTATTTTCCACACTAGTATTCTCATTATTATTATTCAATTCTTGAAAATCAAATGATACATGGTGAAGTAAAGAAATGCAAGAATCAACATTTACAATTGATGATGATGATAAGGGTACTGAACCTTGTGAATAAAGCATAGAGGAGACTGAAGGGAAATAAGGGGTCAAATGAACACAAACAGCAAGGGTGATAAAGAGGGCACAACTGAAAAATAACATTTTGTTACGGCTCAAGTGCCAACCTGCCATACCTATAGGGACAAAGAGTACAAGAAAGGCTGCCAATATTCCCAATTTGACAGCCCCCAACATTATTCTTCTCTGACTTTTGACTGTTAAATCATTCCTATTTTAAAGCAAAATTATGACAAAGAAACAAAAATTTGAGCTTAACATCATACTTCAATAACTGGAAAATTTGGATCCAATTGAAGAAGAAAGATTATTGTTTTGCTATTCTTGGGAGGAAGAAATTGAATAAATGTGAGGTAGTCGAGATGGTATGAATAGTATCTCAAGGAAATGGAGGAGGTGATAGGCTGAGAAAGAGGAAAAAGAACAGTTTCCAAATGCGGAAATGAACACAAGGAAAGAGGAATAACAAAACACGCTTGCGCACCCACAAAAGGAAATAATACTGTACTTTTTTTTGGTGCGTCTATATAGAGCCGGGAGTCGGGTGGGTTTTAAAAAATAGGAATTTTTATCTACTATTAAAAAAATTAATATCTTATTTATTTAAAATAAATATTATTAAAAAAAGTTATATTTTATAAATATTTTTTAATATTTATAGTAAAATATTTAATTTTAGTTAACTCCTACGCCTAAGCCACTAAATACGCTATTTAATTACACTATTTTCTTTCTTTCTCTACTTTGATATATATTATTCTTTTCCCCATTCCCTAAAAATACGATGCTCAATCTCAAAATTCTTCTCACCATCACCTAGGTTCTCTCTAATCCTAATTTCTCCAATTCTATCAGTCTTTTCTCTTAAATTTTTTAATGTATACCCGATTTGAGCAAACTTCAAACACTACTTCCACTTCCTTCTTCTTCTTCTTTTTTTTAGTTTTCTTTCTTCTCCGTTCTTCTTTATTGCTGTTTGAAAGCTATAGGTATGTTAATTTTGGAGAAAGAAGAAACTAAGTGTTTGGATTCTGATAATGTGAATTGTGGGATTTGTATTCATTGTCTTTTTTTGTCATTGTAGTTCAATATATCTCGTTGTATTCCATGTATTTCATTGTATTCAACTGTCGTTTTTAATTGTATTTTAATGTATCCCGTTGTATTCTATGTATTTCATTGTATTCACTGTCTAGTTATATGCTATGGATGTATTCATATTTTTTTAATTAATAGTATAATTTATGTATTCAGATGTATTATATAATTTCTCCGAAGATTGCTATGTTTTTGGGGTATTTTTTGGTTGAGAATCTTTTTTTATAACTGAAAATACAAATTTTGTGTATCATAATTGAGTTTGTTGAGTTATATTAGGAGTCTATTATGTTGACTGATTCACTTTCCGCTTAAAAATAGTGTAATCCCTTGTTTTACGTCGTAAATACAGTCGAATACATCCGAATATAATAATCTGTCCAGCTGTAATCCCATGTTTTACACCATAAATACAGTCAAATACACTCTAATACAATAACAGAGTAGCTGGACTTCCATGATTCACGTCTATTTTTGCTATTGTATTCATGAATACAGTAGCTTAAATACATCTTATAACAACGGAAAGCATATCTACAATCCGTAATATAGCAAATGATATCTATAGATAGTTAATTACCACTAAAAAATCGTGCTTTATAAAAATTTCTCTAAAAAAATATACCTGTGATGCTGTGTTAAATACTTATTCAATAGATTATGTACCAGCGGAAAGTCTCTTGTCAACTTCAGATTATTTTGGATGTTTATTAATTCATTTTTTCTTGATTCATCAAGAATGTGCTTTATATTCATCAACCTCGTAAATTTACAATTAACCCCAAAATTATTGTTAATTGCTTCAATACAAATAAAAGGCCCCTAAAATCACTTTAATTGTCACAAAGTAGTAATTGGTGCAATATAATGATAGTTCACACGTACTTGGACAAAATTTTAGAGCCATCGCTCTTGCTATTATGTGGTCATAAACCGTATGGGATGTTAATTATTTGTTACTGTAGTATATATATTATTATATAGGGAAAATGTTCGAATTTATCATTCTTGATATATTGTTTATATTTGTCCGCCGTTATATTTTTTGTCTAGATCAACCCCTCTGTTAATATGCTTGTCAGAATTGCCCCTAACCCTAACGACCTTCGAATACGGCAGCCGACGCCTCGATTAGATTGTCCATGTCAGCAATTTTTAAGGGCCACACGAAAAGTTTCAAACAAGACCCACCCCCTTTTCCTTAAACTATTCCCATTGGAACTTGTGTCAAAACTTGCCAAGCATCAATAGTCCATTGAAAATCCTGTCGCCATCGATCGGCTTGCATTCAGACGATGTCATATGGGTAATGGTACAGTGCATTTAGGCCTTCTTTCACTGTGATATGTAGCTCCATAGCTCTTCACTTCAGTTCCACAAAATTGCCCCAAAATCCTATTTATAGAGCTTGGGAGGGTTTTCTTTTTGCGCTTCAGTTGAGGGGTTATGGATGATATTAGTGAAGGAGAGAGCTCCGAAGAGAGATATAGCCCAGCGGTTCGATGAAATTTCACAATGATGACTCGATGGTTCGAAGGGGAAATAACTTTTTGAATAAGAGTAAATCCTGGTGTAGGTTTGTACTGGTCCCCACATGACTTTGGATTTTGAATATTCAAGGGTAAATGTAGAAAAAATATTAGATATGTCAAATGTTATTTTTGTGATTTAGGGATTTTAAGTGAGTTTAAGTTATGAGTGTCTAACGGGCGGGCCGAGCCGGGCTGAGTAGGAAAAATTAGTAACCGTACATGTTGTGGTCCGGATTGGTTACGGGTTGGAGCTTATCGGATTTAACGGATTCGGGTTCATCCGGGTAAAAAATGAACCGTAAGGTTACAGGTACAAGGGGTCAGGCCGAGTTAGTTATATTTTTTTGTATTTTGTATATCTATTATAATTTAAATTAATATAAAGTAAAAATATAAAGAATACAATGAAGATGGAAAAAAATTGCACTTATAAATTGCAAGTTCTACTTTTATTTCATAGTTCAAACTTACAAATTGAAAGTTTTACATTTAACAACAAGTAAATTAACGAAAAAGAGTAAATTCAAAGGTTTTGCATTGACTTAGACTCTAAAACCTTAAAAAATAAATAAAATGAAAATGAAATATAGCTTTTAAACTGGATCGGTCCGATTAACCAGTTGAACAGTAATTTACATTGACCGAGTTTGACCGGCTCGGTTAACCGTTTGACAAAATGTGAACAGACCAAACCCCCTACCCCTTTAACCCAACCCAACCTGACCCCCTTGCGGTCCGGGCCGGTCCGAAAACAAGCTAACCCGGCCCGTTAGACACCCATAGTTTTAGTGATTTTAGAAAAAAAATTAAATTTTGGGATTTTAAGTGAGATTAATTATTTACTAAAAAGGCATTTTAAAAATAGGTGTTGACTTGGCTATCTATGTGGCACTTTAATTAAAGGGTCGGTTGCCACAATGGAGGACCGTTAGAGGTAGGGCAGTTCTAACAAATTTGTTAACGGTAGGGGTTGATCTACACGAAAGTATAACGGTGGACAAATGTAACAATATACGATAGTAGAGGGACAAATTCGGACCTTCTCCCTATTATATATGTTTTGGTCAAGAAAAAAAAGCATTTAATACATTGTAACATTCTATACATATGTTATGTTTGTTCTAACTTTGTTCTACGTGTTCGACGTGCAGATATATTTGAAGCGGCGATGGGTATATGAAAGAGCAAAGGGGAAGAAGTGGAGGTTGCAAAGAAGGATTTCATAGAATTAAAGAAGCTTGAAAGAACTAGGGGTGACACAGATTACTTGGGAGGAGACAACTTTGGGTACGTTGATATCAAAGCCATTGCCATGACATCTTGGTTCCACGCTTACGAGGTATTTGGGAGTTTTAAGGTTGATGAAGAGAACCCTAAATTTGCCTGCTGGATAAGGAGATGCCTTAAGAGGGAAAGTGTTTTCAATGTTCCTCCAGATCCTGAAAAGGTTTACCAGTGTGTTGTCATGCTCAGGAAGATGCATGGCATTGAATAAGATGTCTTGCAATGTTGGTGGCTTCTGTGGATTCAACTAAACATGTAGTTTTAAGTTTCACTTTATTTACATATAATAAAATCAGACTCATTCTGAATCTATTGAACTCTGCCTCTGAGGTGCTAAATTAATTGTGCTTTTTTTATTTTTATTTTTATTTTCTTTTTTTCCTGTATTGAGGATATAGACACAAGGGTATTTAAGTAGTTATAGTGTAGAGGGTAATTATATAATTTGTGCATTAGTTAGTTTAGTCGGTTAGTAAAGTGTATTAGTATTGTTGCTTCATTCTTCAATTAAACAGTTCTCATTTCTCAATCTATCCTCTCTTCTAACTACGTCTAAGTTTTAGTTCAAACACTTCCATGATAGTCTTCGACATGGAATCAGAGACATCAGAGAAGATCTAAACATGGTTCTTTATTATTCGATTGCAGAAGCTAGAGCTCAGTTAGAAGATAGACGATTTCTCAAAATTCTGGTATTTTCTTTGATTCAGAAATAGGGGCAAACAAAATTGATCATACACATCCGCTATTCGTGCATCCATCAAATACTCAG
Organism: Nicotiana benthamiana; assembly: GCA_034376525.1. NCBI lineage: Eukaryota > Viridiplantae > Streptophyta > Magnoliopsida > Solanales > Solanaceae > Nicotiana > Nicotiana benthamiana. The sequence goes on from CM067341.1 coordinate 91,239,317, forward strand.
AGCTCAATGTTAATTTTGGTTCAGCTCAAAGGATCCAAGAACTATGGCTTGTGGCGGAGATCGATAAAGATTGCACTTCAGGCCAAACGAAAGCTAGGGTTTATTGATGGTAAACACACCAAGGCTTCATCATGGGGATTGAAAAAATCATAACTCTATAGTCCTTTCATGGATTATGAATATTGTATCGCCAGATCTACTCAGTGGGATAGTGTATTCATCGAATGCCCAAGCTATGTGGGAGGATCTTTGTGAAAGATTTGACAAGATCAATCGAATGAGGATCTATCAGCTACATAGGGAATTTGCACCAATATCTCAAGGCACCAACTCTGTTTCTACATACTTTACAAAATTGAAGGAATTGTGACGGCGAATTTGACGCAATTGTGCCGCCTCCTACCTCTGTGAAGGACTATGTTGAGCACTTAAGTCAACAGAGGCTACTTCAGTTTCTAGGAGGTCTAATGACTCATATAGTCAGGCAAGACGTCAAATTTTAATGAAATCCACTGAACCTAGTCTAAATCAAGTGTATGCCATGGTTATCGAGGATGAGACTCATAGAGGATCGTTAGGGTTACTCTGCCGGTCTCAACTCATTGGAAGGCAATGACATTACTTCACTTTGGAATGCTGAAAGACCTCAGAGGTACAAACCTAGAAGAAATTTCAATATACAGTGTGATTCTGTAAAATGAAAGGACACAGTAAGGAGAATTATTATCAATTAATTGGATATCCAACAGATTTCAAGGGCAGAAGGAAGCCAGTGACCAATTCAGCACATTTTTATAATTCTGCACAACTAAGGAATCATGGACAACATCAAGGAATAGGGAATAATTCAGGAAATGGACACAAGTTATGGAGCTACACAACCAATGGGTCAAAGTATTGATCATACCAATGCAGTGTATACATGATCATCATATAGTTATGCAGGTGCAGAAAAAGATGCAGGATTGAGCATGCAAACGCCAATTCCATTCACTCCAGAACAATATGACCAAATGTTGAAGATGCTACAGAAGGTTAATACACCTGAGCCAATAGCTAATGCAGCAGGTATAACTGGTCCTCTAGTGCTTGCAAATGCAGTTAGTGTAACTCATTCTATTAATAGTAAAGCAAATGTGATAAGTGGATAGTAAATATAGGGGCAACTGATCATATGGTTTCAAACAATGCAATGATTTCTAAGCCTAAAGAGCAGTCAAAATGTATTGATGGAAAAGTTCATTTGCCAAATGGAGATAGCTTGGACATTTCTTATGTAGGGGATTCTGAATTAGATCAAGGGATTATATCCGATGTTCATAGCATTCTAGGTTTTAAATACAATTTACTCTCAATGTCAAAATTGACTAGGGAACTAATTGTTGTAAGTTGTTCTTTATTATTTTTTTCTAATGCAGGACCTTCACACTGGGAAGGTGAGAGGGACTAGTAGGTTGAAAGGAGATCTATACTATACTATTGTCCTCATAGTGATAAAGATGGAGTTCAAGCCTCAGTAGCAGTGTGTGTGACCAATGAAGAAGAGCTATGGCATAGAAGACTTGGGCACATTCCATATAAAGTTCTACAACAAATGCGCATAATAAAACATAATAGGTTGCATAGTAATAATATCTTTCCTATTTGTCCTTTGGCAAAACGGACAAGATTTATATTTCCACAAAGTGCTAGTAGGGCTTCTAAACCATTTGATTTGATGCATGGTGATGTATGGGGTCCTTATATAACCCCTACATATGATGGGAATAGATATTTTCTCACTTTAGCAGATGACTACAGTAGAATGGTTTGGATATTTCTGCTCAAACTTATAATTGATGTACCTATTGTCATAAAGGATTTCATGACTCTTGTAAATACTTGTTTAACAGTGGAATAAAGGTTTTCAGGTCAAACAATAGAACATATATGTTTAATTCTCATTGTACAAATACTTTTAAGGGTGCAGGTGTGGTTTATCAATGATCCTGTTTCTACACACCTTAGTAGAATAGAGTGGCAGAGAGGAACCATGAACAGATTCTTGAGATTGTTAGAGCCAGCAGGTTTCAGGGAAGCATTCCATTGAGGTTCTGGGGATTTTGTATACAGAATGCAGTGTATTTGATCAACAAAATCCCATCCACAACATTATCAGGGAAGTCTCCTTTTAAAATGTTCTATGGTCGACTACCTATATTGTAGCATATCAGGGTTCTAGGAAGCTTATGTTATGCCACTTTCACTGATAGAAGTGACAAATTTGGAGCTAGAGCAGAACAACAGTGCATATGCGATACTCATCCACTCAAAAAGGTTATAGGCTATACATTCTCACTAATAAATATTTTTTTGTAGGCAAGGATGTATCTTTCAAGGAATACATTTTCCCTTTCAAGACAGCAACATCCACAGAAAGGAGGCCTAATGTTGAGCAGTTTGTTGATGTTGATGATGCTTTTATCATATATCCTACCCCACAAATCTCAAAGATAGCTCTTGATTTAGCAGTTGCACCTTCACCTTATCCTAAGGCTTCCTCAGTTCCTACTCTTGATGACCTAGCTCCTGAGGCTCTGCAGTAGTCTCACCTCATATCACCTCTTGTAGCAGTGATGCCACATAGTCTACTAGGACTTCTAAACCACCTGGCTGGCTCAACGACTTTGTTCATGGAATGCCAAAAGCCGGACCTTCTATTGCTTTAAGTTCCAACTACCCTATGTCTACCTATATGTCCTATGTTTCATTGTCTCCACCTTCCTTCAAGGCACTTTGCTCTTTATCAACTGTTACAGAACCAACTTCCTATGCTGATATTCTTTGAGATCCAAGTGGATTGCATCAATGGATGCAGAATTGCAGTCCCTACAGGACAACCACACTTGGATTTTAGTTTCCTTGCCAGCTGACAAGAGAGCCATATGGTGTAAATTGGTGTTTAAGGTGAAGTACAATGCAAAAGGGGAGGAGAAAAGGTATAAATATTGCTTAGTGGCCAGAGGTTATATAGAAAGAGAGGGTCTTGAATATCAAGAGACCTTCTCCCCTGTGGTGAAAATGGTCACGTTAAGGGATGTTTTGTCCTTAGATGCTATGAAATGATGGAAGCTGCACCAAATGTATGCCTTCAATGCATTTCTTCAAGGTGATTTGTCGGAAGACATGTCTATGACTCCACCCC